>JACEEZ010020444.1:32500-180000 GCA_016584305.1 Chionoecetes opilio | reverse complement strand
GATACAGTCGGCGCAAAAAAAACTTAGGACGCCAAAAAACCTAGGACAGGAGTAATGTCCTTAGCTTTTTTGCCAATTTCGGTGGGATCGATTGAATTTTTTTACTTGTTTTGTATATCTGGCAATGCGTTAGGGTGTCTGCTGTAGATTCCTCGCTACTGACCGCTCTGTATCTTCCAAGTCATCATAGGAAGAGGTTGTGTATGGTTCTCCAACCTTCCTACACCCCCATTCGCCTCTCCATCTTCTACCGCCTCCTCCAGGTCTACTAAAGCATTATGCCGGGCAAATCTCTATCAATTGTGAAGATATCACATATAGTGACCTTGTATTGAAGTGGGAAAACAATTGGCCAGATAGCGAGGGAGATGTGGGTTTCCAAACATACCGTCTCTGTGTGGTGCCGGCGGGCGCAAGATGGTGACTTAGAGACTGTTTTGGCGCGGAAGAAAGAGTCAGGGCGACCAAGAAAAACTTCAAAGAAGACTGATCAACTGCTTAAAAGGATGGTTGATGTCAATAATCATTTTGAGCAGTTGATCAGTCTTCTTTGAATTTTTTCTTGGTAGCATTGACCCTTTTTTCCACGCCAAAACAGTCTCTAACTCACTATCTTGCGCCCGCCTGCACCACACCGAGACGGTATGTTTGGAAACCCACATCTCCCTCGCTATCTGGCCAATTGTTTTCCCACTTCGATATAAGGTCACTATATGTGATATCTTCACAATGGATAGAGATTTGCCCGGCATAATGCTTTAGTAGACCTGGAGGAGGCGGTAGAAGATGTAGAGGCGAATGGGGGTTTAGGAAGGTTGGAGAACCAAACACAACAACCTCTTCCTATGATGACTTGGAAGATACAGAGCGGTCAGTAGCAAGGAACCTACAGCAGACACCCTAACATACTGCCAAATATACAAAAAACGTTAAAAAAAATCTAACTATCCCACCGAAATTGTCAAAACAGCTAAGGACGTTATTCCCGCCCTAAATTTGTTGGCGTCCTAAGTTTTTTTGCGCCGACTGTATTTTTGAACCATTTTCTACTTTCTTCTTGCACAAAAACTTAGATTTTTTAATTCTTACATGTGAGCAAATGCTGGTCACTATTATTTTTAGATTATACAAAAATATAACTAACACATTTGATACATACACCCTTCCGAAGAACTATTTGCATACCCAAGCTCTGGCAAGGACTGATACTATTGTAGTATTCCTTAGCCTGACAGACACGGGTTATACGAAACACTAAGTTGCACACACCAGTTTATTACACAGCGAGAAATGCTCCGCATGTGTGTGGCGCGGAGTGATTCGAAAATCTGTGGTGGTTTGGTCAGGGGCGTAGGAGTGCGGCTGAACCTGTGCAGGGAGTCGGGCGGCGATACCCGGGGGCCGAGCGGGTGGGCATCAGTATGTCAGGGTCAGGAGAGTGCCTCGTGGTGGAGGCAAGAGAGGTGTGTGAAGACAGGCGCGCGTTCACCGGCTCTCGTGCAGCTCGTTCTCACCGGTCCTGATTGCTGGTGCCACAGAGCGATGAGCAGTGGCGTCACCGTGGGGGGGCTAAGGGGGACTGAGCCCCCCCAAGTCAAGGACTGAGCCCCCCCAAAATTGCTGCTAGTAGCCTGCTACCCAAAAACAATAAAAAGGAATATTTATCCAATTTTCCATGCCAGAGCAAAACCTTATTTTTCACACTTTTATAGAAAAATTGGTTTGATGTTTCATTTAAATGTTGAAATATGTTTGCTAACAAACCTTGAAATTACTAAGTATATTCTATTATAGAGATATTCTATAGAACCTCCGTTACCTCTTCCAAACCAAGCTGATCCCTGCATTGGGTTATTAAATTGACAAAATAGTTACCGTTCACTTCGTGACTTCTCAGTCAGATTCGTTTTCTTTCATGACTTCAATCATGCTACGCAGCTTCGCTTGAATCGCTTCAGTGTGTACATGTTATGCAAAGGGAGAGGACTGTTGAATTTTAAGGTAAAGGAAGTATTTTTTTCTTGAGCAAATATCATTGCATATGAATTTTGCAGATCACGAATATCTATTGCCTAGTTCAAAGATATTGTCAGTGTGTATGAAAGCTAATACAAGACAGTGACTGTCGCTGTCTGTAATATGACATAAAAACAGGCAGTATAGCAATGGCATTGTAGCCTTGTAGGCCTCGAGTCCTCGACCCAAGGTTATTGTTCTCAATATTCTGTGGGAACACTAAAGTCCACAAACATCTAGAATGTATATTATATTCGTACATATTCTTATTTTCAGTTATCCAACAATATATTAAAATCAACCTAAAGTATATGGGCAGAGATGCTCGAAAGAGTTACGGGCCCGTAAGTAGGTACTCCCCTAAGGGACTTTTACCTCGTAGCGCCTCTAAGGGAGATGCTCAAACCATTTTTTCACTTGCTACGGGACCGCGAGGCTAAGGGTGGTCGGGAGCACCCTTAACTCCCTAAGGGAGTGAAATTTGAAGCGGCTAGACGTCCACAAACAATAAATTACAAGTTGTATCACTATACTTTATGTTTATTGTGTATTATAGAGCCATTTCATGCTTGCCTGTTTGAAATGTGATGTGTTTATTGCTTCATTGACTCCATATATATCATATTTAACTTACAATACCTATAGTACTTGTAATAAATTCATATCAGGGCAAACCTATATATTAAATATATATATCGGTCGACTTCTTGAATCAAAACGTATAGTTCATCATACAAGTTTGGCCGCTATAATGATCCGGTGGTGGTGGTGGTATCAAATGTCTGACGTACTAGTACACACGCACGTACACACACAAGCAAGGATGTTATAAAGTTATACTATCCTTGCACACAAGTGTCACGTGTGTCACAGTGAGGTGTTAGCCCCCCCGTGTGTCTTGTCTGACCTAAAGAGCGAACGCGCAGTTCTCGTCCACTATAACAGAGTACCGCCAGGGCCACGGATACGGCATACGTACGTCGCGGGCCAGCAGTGGTCTATAGATACTAATTTCGGGCACGCTAGACTCGAACCTATGATCAGCGCATCAAGGTATACCCTGGGTACGTCTCTGTAGTAATCAGTGGGAGAATATTACGCTGAAAGGCTAATGTGGCAGCTATGTATTATCGTAACATTCTGGCGATAGTGAGCTAAAATCGGCCCTATTTCGGAAATCAGCCAATCTTAGCTCAACACCGGCAAACATAGTTTTTAGGTTTAGGTTAAGTTATATTTAGGTCTGGTTTAGGTTAGGTAAGGTTTATGATAGGTTTGTGTTAAGTTTTGTAGAGTTATTTAGGTTAAATAAGCGTCTGCGGGACGATTTCCGAAAGAGGCCGATTTTAGCATAACAGCGGCATTTGAAGTCTCTTTAAATTTCTTTATCGGGCTCCCTGACAGCTGAGAGCATGATGATTGGCTAGATAAAGCCGCGTCATGAAGGGCGCTGCTCTGTGATTGGTTAGCAGAATTTTCCCACATATCCCTAGAATATCCCTATATTCCCCACCCAGAGGCCACCGATAACCGTACGGGAGTGACGGCTCGGTACGAGCATCTCCCTCAGCCCACCCTCGTAAGGTTATTGTAGCCATACACTCGTAAGTTGTCCCTTAAGGTTAAGGCAGTGGGAGGCAGGGTAACACAGGACGGGAGGCAGGTTAACACAGTGGTATGCAGGTTAAGGCAGTGGGTGCCAGGGTAAGGCAGTGGGAGGCAGGTTAAATCGGCTTTTAGTTACTTTATCATGATCATGTACTTTATTCTGTTTAACTACAGTATCCCATGTACCGGTTTTTGTGCAATAAGGGAAATACCTTGAATATATTGTAAGTTTATATTTATATATTTTTTTCATTATCAAGATAAAACCTTACTGAGAAACAAACCAAAAACATACATTGTGCAATTCCTTTGTGTTTGTTAGTGGAGAGAGAAAAATGGCAATTTTATTATTTTGTATAAACAGAATAAAATTTTTCTTCAAATTATCATATTTAGTTAATATGGTATGATGCATGGTATAACTCTATTAATTTATGTGTCATGTAATTAAAGCTTAATTCCACTTTCTTCTCTTTTTTGGTCCTCAAAATTACCCTGGAACTGATTAATTTTCAAAATTACCCCCCGACCCCCCAGCTGGATAGCCCATCACCACCCCGGGGCTGAAGCCCCCCCAAATTTTTTTTCCTGGTGACGCCACTGCGTACACACCCTTGAGTGAGGCTGCATTTGTTCCCCAAAGATGCCAGAAGGTATGTAAGTGTCGTTTGCAAGGATATTTTAGTCAATAAGAGAAAATCCAGAGTGACCAAATATCCTTTAAAAACAAGTAAGGGCAACAGGCAGGTAACAGGCAAGTCCGTCATGTTCAGAATCTGCTGAAAAGAGGCACCCCTTATGAGAGGTGGTTCCCTTCCCTCTTAAGCTATCACTGGGTATGTCTTTAACTCTAAAAGGCTCAAGGTAGCCAAGTCAGCCACCGTGCTGGCGAAAATAAAAAAAGACACTAGATAAGCCCGTTGCCGTACTCGTGTGTGACCCCTTCAGCCACACTTGCTTGTAATGGACGAGAATACTAGAATGTCGGGTAAATATTCGATATAATTCTAGTTTGCCAAACCCCCCCCCTCTCCCCCCAAACAAGCTTGGTGACCTGGGGAGTGGGGGCCCCTGACAAGAGAGTGTCGAGCGCCCCCACTAAAGCTAAGGTAAAATATTGTTATGTTACCAGGGGGTCGATGGAGACAAAGCCCTCCTTCTTAGGAGGTTGAATTAGGTTAGGTTAGACTATCGGGGGTCAAGGGGAGCAGAGCCCCCCAGCTAGGTGGTGTGGTTAAATTTGGTTAGGTTAGGTTCGATTGTCGAAGAGGGAGTGCAGTCAGTTCGTACGCAAGTTGTTTCGTACACCAGTAGATTCATTCGTACACCAAAAACCATAGTTGTTCACTCAGCTCAGAGTTGAAAATTGTTTCGTACATGACAAAACTTCTTCGTTGTTGTGTTTCTACACATCGACACAAAGCATGCAGTGATACGGTCTGTCCATCTGAGCCATTTTCAAGGGACAACACATGCTGAGACTGCCAATCTGGTGAGTAAAGTGCTGCTTCAGGATAGAGATTTGGCGTTCAGCAGTCACATGATATTCCGGCTAATTTCCCTAGATCTAGGGATTTTTTGCTCCTCTACATAACTCCAAAATGACGTGTTTCCTACGCATTATCTGTTCCCCACCTGATAAGCCAGCATTCCCACAGGTCCCCAAGCTTGTTTGGGGGAAGGGGGAAAGTATGGGCAAACACTAAAAATTTACTATATATTCCACAGGAGTTGGCGGGCTCCACACGAGTCCACAGGCCTTACAACTAATGTTTTCTCTATTATATTCGGCTCGGTATATTGTGCAGTAGCAAATATTTGTGTCCTTGCATATTATATATTAGATATATGAGATTAAATGAAGATCGGAACAACACAAACCTAGATGCCTGGAACAATCTTAAGGAGCATGCAAAGCAATGGGTAGGGCTGGATATCTTTGGTTCAGTGTATGATGAAGTTGTCTGGGAAAATGGATCGATTGGTGTGTACTTCCATCAACATTATAAGCTGAACTTGTTCAATAGTAGAACACTGAAGCAAGCCCTGAGTCGAAAAGAGAAATGCCATGCTGAAAATGTAGGAACTGCAGCACAGATGCAAACTGACCCCTCGTCAAGTCAAGGTCCAATTGAAACTGGTACAAGACAAACACGTTCGATCACAGGTTTAGTACATGACAAGAACCTATGCATATGGTGTATGAAACCTGAAGACCAGAAACATCGCGGAAGAGACAAGTGGCATATTATGCAACAGCTGAATGCATGGTATGCCTTCAAAAGCCACACTGTGTACTTAGAAGATCTTACCATGAGAGACCGGCTGTTGACCTTTATTGAGTCAACTTCAGACCCATTTGCAGTTGAAATCCGTTATCACCGAACATGTTGGGTAAAGTACATATCAGCCACCTCAGATACTGGAAAAGATTATCCCAATCTTCATCTGCAGCATGTGCATTTATCAGAAGTGAAAGAGATGTGGTTCAAACATATTCGAAATGTTGTGCTGGAGCAGCATGAACTTCGCACATTACAGAGCCTTCTTCAAGATTATATTCAGATGCTGCGTAATTTTGGAATGAATGTTGGAGTGGTGAAATCATGCACCATCAAAACTATGATACAGGAAGAATTTCACGATCGCATAGGCTTTCATGAACGATACCAGAAGAACCACAGTGCATTGGTTTATGATACCTATTCTGGGGGTAGTTATGCAGAAGCTGCTATCAACTGCTGGGGTGTAAGTGACGACCAACTGATTTCGACCGTAGCACAACGGATCAATGCACCCTACAATAAACCCTCACCATAATGAACCAATTAGAGGGAAGAGGGTGACGTTATATCCCAAAATTTGTTATATCAGAGTGATCCAAACTTTTTGCATACCTAGAACAAACTTTGTTAGTTATACGAGGTAAAAGTTTGCTATTTCCGACCATATTTCATACCATGAACATTTTATGTTACATTAGATGAAAGTTAGTATACTTACGTACATGCAGCCACCACAAATAGTCTTGCTTTGTCGACCCGAGACCCACCACCTCTCACGTCCTCCCATGCCTCACCACATTGCATGCCTCCCGTGCCTCACCACTTGTTGTTTAAATTTCCCTGTATGTGTGTAGTATTTGTGATGGCTGCATGTACGTAAGTATACAACTTTGATTTAAAGCAACGAACAAAGTGGACACAAAAGTGGACTATACACGGAAGTGGTTTATACACGGAAGTGGTTGGAAATAACAATTTTCACCTCATGAAACGAACAAAGTTTGTTCTATGCGAAAAGTTGGGATCCCTCGGATAAAACAAACTTTCGGTATAACGTTACCCCCTTAAACCCAATTGGTTCATTATAGTGAGGGTTTAATATATATATATATATATATATAAAATATTATATATATATATATATATATATATATATATATATATATATATATATATATATATATATATATATATATATATATATATATATATATATACGTTGATATTCTTAGGTTGATACATGTTGATTTTTCAGGGTGGCAAAGACACTCGTCATTCTTGGGGTTCTTTATGTGCGTGCAACGTTTCGCCAATGGCACTTGGCATCATCAGGCTAAAATAGTTGATATACAAAAAAAACTGCTAAAAGCAAACATCTAAAAATTTAAAGCAATAAAATAATCCTATATTATCTAAAAACTAAAAACACAATTTATACTTAACAAACCTTGGTGTGTATGCTGTCTAGGTTGGCAGAGGACTGAATGAACAATAATTTTACAGGTAGCATTTCGGTTCGTATGGAGCGATCGAAACGAGTCGGACGATCGAAACAATGTGATAATCATTTGAGTATATGTAATTGGTATGAAGTGACATATGAATTACATATACTCAAATGATTATCACATTGTTTCGATCGTCCGACTCTCGTTTTGATCGCTCCATACGAACCGAAATGCTACCTGTAAAATTATTGTTCATTCAGTCCTCTGCCAACCTACGTAGACAGCATACACACCATGGTTCGTTAAGTATAAATTGTGTTTTTAGTTTTTAGATAATATAGGATTATTTTATTGCTTTAAATTTCTAGATGTTTGCTTGTAGCAAGTTTTTTAGTATATTAACTTATAAACTATTTTAGCCTGATGATGCCAAGACTTAGTGCCATTGGCGAAACGTTGCACGCACATAAAGAACCCCAAGAATGACGAGTGTCTTTGCCACCCTGAAAAATCAACATATATATACGTGTATACGTATAGTCGTATATATATGGTAAATTTCCAGATGAACACCGAACTTCCTTTGGTGGACGCAACTATTTTTTTCTGGTGAGTTTTGATGAGTTTTGAATTAAGCTGCTAACCGTTTATGTTGCAAAAAATTATTATTTTATTTTAATTTTTTTGCAAAAATGACAAAAAACAAAAACAAATTGAACCTAACCTAATCTAACCTATACCTAGACCTAACCTTTACCTAACTAAAAAAAAAAAAAAAAAAAACCTTTACCTAACATGAAAAAAGAAAAAAAAATTGCGACAGAAATGGTTAACAGATCAATTCAAAACACAGCAAAACTCACCAGAAAAAAATATATGAAGCTATTAAAAAATCGCTAGAATGCAATAATTTCCAATAATGATTTGTATTTTTTTTTCTTAGTTCACTGAAATATAAATTATATTAGGAATATATATATATATATATATATAATATATATATATATATAATATATATATATTTATAATATAGTATATAATTATAATATATATTATATATATATATATGTATTATATATATATATATATGTATATATATATATATTATATAATATATATATTATAATATATTATATATATATATATATATATGTTATATATATACTATATGTATATATTATATATATGTATATATATATATTATATATATATATAATTATATATATATATATGTATATAATAAAATTATATATAGTATATATATATATATATAATGTATATATTATATATATTATATATTGTATATATACTATATATATATAATGTATATATATATATATATATATATATATTATATATATGTAATATATATATATATATTATATAAAATATATATATATATAATTTATATATGTAATATTATATAGTATATATATAGTATATTATATAGATATATATGATATATATGTATATATATATATATATATATGATTATAATATAAGTAATATATTATATGATATTTAATTATAGTAATTATATATGTATATATATATATTATATAGTATATATATATATATTATATTTATATTATATATATATATTATATATGTATATATTATATATATATATATGTATATATATAGTATATTATATATAATATGTATATATATATATGTATATAATATATATATATATATATTATAATATATATATATATAGTATATATATGATATGTATATATATATAGTATTATATATGTATATAAAAATGTATAATAATATATATATATATTATATATATATATATTATATATATTATATATATATATATGTATATATATAGTATATATATATATTTATATATATTGATATATATATATATGATAATATTATATATATTATAATATATATATATATATATATATTTATATGAATATATATATGTATATATATATATATGTATATATAATATATATATTATATAATATTATATATATATAATATAATATATATAGTATATATATATATATGTATATATAAAATATATGATATAATATATATTATATATATATATAATGATATATATATATGTAAAAATATATAAAAAATTGAATATTATAGATAAAATTATATGTATGATGTAATAGTATAGATATGATATGTTAGAAATAATGTATAGAATATATAGTAAGATATATATATGATAGATATAATATGTATAATTAATATATTTTATAATTTTAAAATTGTATATATATATAGTATATATATAATATAATTATAATATATATGAATATAAAATAATATGTTATATAAATGTATAAATTATTATATTATTATTGTATATATATAAATGTATTTTTAATATTAGGGGTCCCAAAATGAAAAATTTTTGAAATTTTGCACGCTGTGTGTATTGGGTTTTCATGATTCAACAGTATTCGTTGAAATTTTGGGCGAATTTGATAATATTTAGGGGTCCCAAAAAAGTTAACATTTAGGGGGGACTGACTCGAATTTCAGGTTTTTTCTAAACCATTTTTTTTCTCCTCGGGGTATAAATGGAAAACAAGACCCGTAGTAATCTTTGGTGATCGAAAAGGGCTCCAATCGATTAAAATCCCCGGGGAGCCCGGCCCCATGAAGGAGCAGGTCCCCCTCCGCTATACCACCACCACCGGGAGAGGGGAAAAAAGGGCGAGCGGGAGCGGGAAAAGACGGTGGTGGAGGAGGTTCCCCCCTACTGGTCGCGGCGGGATCCGACAACTACGTAATTACACCCCGGAAACAAAAGCTGTCAAAGTGCAAAAGGGCGTAAAATGACCAAAAAGAACAAGAAAAAAGACGGGCCAAAAAACATCGTAGGAGAGGAGTTTTTCAAAGGAGCCCACCAAGATCTTCGACCCGCCCCTCCTCTCTCCAAGGGCAGACGTGAAGGACGAGGAAAAGGAGTTCCACGGAGTCAGGGGAAAAGGGGAAAGGGGAATATCCATGGCTAGAATTTGACCCGTGGCAGTGAAGAAGGTGGGGAAAAGCAGGTCGAGCGCGGAACCGATCAGCGGCCCCGGGAACTAAGACAGCGACATTCCCAGGTGACTAAAAGGCCCCCCCGGAAATGGAACGGATGGACTGAAACAGGGCGGTGAACGTCCGAAAATGCGCTAAACTGCGCGCCTTCCCTTCACCGCCTATACCCCACAGCATAAGTTCAATTTAGCATGCCCAAAAAGCTGCGTAGATGTGGCGCCCAAAACAAGGGAAAAAGGTTTTGCCGTGACCTTTCACAGTTTTCTTTTGTTTAACCCAGACCCCAGAAGGGTACAAGCCTAAAGAGGGAAAGGGTTTTTTTCGTGGTTGGCCATGAAAGGATCTGCATTTCAACTTTTCTCACAGGTAAATGCCCATTTCCACTAATATGTATGTATCATTTGAGAAGTAGTGTTTCTTGATGTAGCCATTGAAAAGTGCAATATGCTTTTGGATGTCTCCAGTGAGAAGTGTTTGTTTAAAAATTTCGTAAAATTTTCGTTTTGATTTCTGCCTGGCCGAGAACCCCAAGTTTCGAGGAAGGCCATGGCCTGGACGGGTTTTCCCACAGGGTCTTTGGAGTGTATGTTGTGTTGCGGGGTGTGTTTTTGTGTGCAGTGCAGTTTCCATAATGTGTTTGATAATGTAGGTGCTGTGTTGCACCCAGGCAGACATGAGCAGTGGACCCACCCCAGTTCAGCTGTAGTTAAAGAGGGCGGGGCGGTGACTGGGATGGGATTAGGCCGTCGGGGGTCATGAAAAACAACAGTGTTGTTCTTAAAATAAATGTTTTAGAGCGATGGGGGGCTTTAATTTTAATGGATGTATCCATGAGAAGTAAAAATTTTTTGGAGAAGATAATTTTTTGATAAAAACTTTCAATAATCGCTGCCCCCTTAGGGTAAAAAATGGCCCCCCAAAGAGATTGTAGATGAAAGTGGTAGCACACTATGGCTTGAGAAATCAATTTCTAGACAACATCAAGTATCAAGTATCAGTAGTGATGTCAGGAGACGGTATGAAGGTTTTCCTGCTTTGCTTTTCCTCGGGGAGTTTTTTTTGGGGGGTTTTGCCCCAGGATGGTTTATCTGGCCAATTTACTTCCTATCCCATACTAAATACAAAACCTAAGAGCAAATTATAAAAAAGCTTTTTGAATTATAAGAGTTCATTTTTTTGCGGAAAGTCGAACTCGGACCCCCCCCCCCCTGCCCATGTCGACTTATCCCCAAAAAAATTATCTTCAAACCCAACAGGGTGCGGGTTTCCCCATAAAATTGACGCTACGCCAGGCAAAAGAAGGGGCAGCGCAGCACACAACGGGGAAACAGCAGCAGAAGGGCTATGGTACACAAGGTATATTTTTTTAATTCATTAATATATGAAAATTTTTTGACTTTTTTAGCCCCGGTTAATTTATTGCAATTTTTTTTTTACAGGTTTTGCAAATAAAAGTCGGATCTAAACTAAAAGTTTTTAGTAAAAATATATACCAATAAGGATCAATTTTCATTTTTAAGTTTTTTCCACCTTTCCCATACCCTATTTATACCAAAGGAGCAGTTTCATCATAGTTTAATATGTTACAGTCAGTTTGTGAAATAGCTTTTCGGAATCCCCTAAGCACAAGTCAATCTGTGAAAGACTTTTTGACTTTGTCATGAAATGCCTAAATTATTTAGTCTTTGCTTTAAATTACTTTCATATTATCAAGTCATTGGTTAGGTTGGTTAGGATAGTATAATATTAACCTATATCCATTCCATCCTAACCTAACCCTAAGATAGATAAAAAGAAAGTCTTTCATCAGACTAAAGTTTTTGGGTTTTCAGCCAAAGTTTAATAAGTCATTTCAAAAAACAGAGTTAGGCATTTCACGAAATGATGTTTACAACCCAAAATGTAAAATACATCAATAAAATCATACTCCAACAATGCTGCTTCCTTAATTTCATGTTGTTTAGTAGTATTTCTTTGAATAGATAATGTTCCTGAAACTGTTGTAGTTTTATACTTAAATTCTACAGAACTGTTCCTGATTTGGGTTGTATTTAATCCCGGGGGTCCAACAACAAAGTCCCCCCCCAAAACTGGACATTCCACACACAAAATTTGGTGCGAACTTGGCAGTAGAATGAAGGGATTTATTTAAACATCCCCCTTTCTAGAAGAATTTTTTTTCAGATAGGGGGACTGATGGTTGGGAAAAATGTCTGTATTTTTTGGGTTTTTAAAAGGTCCCTTTTGCCATGGCATAACGTTTAATACCATCAGGGAGGCCCCTTTAGAATGGTTTATAGAGGGCACAACCAACCCTACAATTTGCAGTTAAAACCCTGAGGCCCCT
This sequence comes from Chionoecetes opilio, assembly GCA_016584305.1. Taxonomy (NCBI): domain Eukaryota; kingdom Metazoa; phylum Arthropoda; class Malacostraca; order Decapoda; family Majidae; genus Chionoecetes; species Chionoecetes opilio. Next base: position 167,269 of record JACEEZ010020444.1, on the reverse strand, counting down.
GAGACGACTGTCAAGTATGGTCCCTTCCCTCACACTAAAAATCCCCCCGCAAGCTGCAACTTTGCTGAGACCCCAAGCATCAACTTCATTTTGGCTCGAAACAAATTAAAGGGTACTAAAACCTTTAAGTGTCAAGTAAAGTGAGCCACAGATAAAGAAATCCTGCCTCCCCTGTGTCATGCCAAATATTTTTTTATGCTGATTTCTGGTTGTTTTAAAGGGTTTGGGAAACTTGCAGTGGGGAAGAAAATTATTTAAATTTGCAAATTTCGTTTGCAAAAACCTTCCCCTTTTCTTCATGGGTTGAATTTAAACAAATCATTTAAAGGCTTGGAAGCTCTTCCCCTCATTCTTAAAAGCGCTTCGCTAGTTCCCCTTTTCAAATACAGCTCCCTTAGGAAGTTTTTTCCGCAGTTCAGCCGGGGCATCTTTTTTTTCTGCTCCGACATGGAGATTTGCTCCTTCCCCTGGGCGCTGAGTTGGCTTCCCCCGCTTTTTTGGGTCTGTGGTGGGTGAAGTCAATTATCGAGGGGGCGGGGTTTGTGAAGAAATTTGATCTAAAGTTTTCCGTAAAAAAGATAAACATGCAAAAAAGCAAATTTAAGGACTAAAATCCTTCGATACCAATAAAAACTTCCCCCTGGCCTGGCTCCCACCTGGGGATTGCCTTTTTATAATGACCCCCTTTATTTTTTTATTCCGCCCATATAAACCCATTCTAGAACAACAAAATTTTTGTAAAAATATTAAGCTGTAGTACGGGTTGAATTAGGGTATGTGGAATGGCCCAAAGTGTTAGGTTTTTTGGATATTTTAAAAAATGGGTTATAAACATAAAACTTAAATTTTAGGGGGAAATGGTCACCCAAACCCCAGCTAGGGTTGAATGGGTTACTCCATACGAAAAAAAAAAAGGGTTTTGGGTTGGCAAGGGTATACAACCAGGAAACTAATGCTCAAGAAAAAGAAGCTCAAAGAACACGGTCCTCAGCCCCAGCAGCCGTAAGTGGGGCAGAGGGTGCTAAGGAGGAGAGCTGTCACACGCCATCCCCGTATGAATGGGGAAAAGCAGGACGAAAAAACGTGATGAGGAGAATGAAAACTGGGGTGAGCCCCGAGTTACACCAGAATCTATTATTTTATATAAGCATGACATTACCCCCCAAAAAAAAGTTTGTTGGAAAAAACCCCCCCAGTCAGTAAAAATAATAAAATTTCCCTTGTTTGCCAAAATACTAACCATGAATGTAAGACACAACATCACTATTTAAAGACAGTCAAATATGAAAACACACCCCCAGTGAGGGCCCTTGTGAAATCTGCAAATAAAAAAACCGGATCGAACATTGTTCCCACTAAAAAGTTGCTGGGGCGGAGTCACCCGTGGTGAACCCCATGACAAGCTGCTCTATCTTGTAAAGAAGGGCTGCTATGTGGTATGTGATATGTGCATACCTACCCAACCCTGGGAGATATAAAATTGAAAGGGGCTTAAGTGTTAAGTAAAGTAGAACACCCAAAAGGGCCCCTAAAGTGGTAGGGGAAAATTAGGAACATGGGGTTTCCCCTAAAAAAAAATTTTTCAAAAATAAATCAAATTACACAAGAAAAAAAAAAAAAAATTTTTGAAAAACTTTTCTTAAATTTAACCAAAGAAATGTTACATTCCACACAGGTAAGCTTTGTATACTTTACAACTTAAAAAATTATCATTTTGGGAAAAAAAGAGTGAATAGGATTCCAGCAACCCACCTAATGGGAAAATAGGTGAACATTTTTAAAGGGTATTTTAAAATAAAATAATCAAACATTTTTTTGGGGATCGGGCTTATAAAAATTGGAAGCACGGCATCGTGGAAAAGTACGGGGGCCCCGGAGGTTAGGATAGGTTAGTTTTGGGGAAAGGGCTGGGTTAGGTTAAGAAAAAATTTAGGTTGGGGAAAGCTATTTTGGGTTAAGCTGGGGCTAGGTAGATAAAGGTTAGGTTACATAAATGCTATTTTGGGCAGGAGGTAAAGGTTTTAGGTTAGGTAAAGGAAAAAATTGGTTATTTAGGCTTTAAAAACGGGGGGAACCAAACCCTAACGAATGCCGGAGCCAATGAGAAATAGTATTGCATACTCACAGATTTACATAGGCAATATATGTTTCTTACCTCCATGATGGCAGTGTGCGACACGACGAAACCCCTCGGTTTGTGTAGGCACACCCACGGCTCATAAGTTTTGCTGTGATCTTTGGGATGGAATGACTCTCTTCCAAGAAGAAAAAGGGTGCTCCTTAACGGGGGGTACAACACCTCTAGTCACCCATGCACTGTCGGCTTTGAAGAAATTTAGCCAAAAGGGATTGTAGGCTTTATTTTTGGTTTGGAACATTTTTTTGGGTCCAAAAAAATAATAGTGTAGTGCCCACTTTTAAAGGGAGGCCCCATCCCTCACGTCGCTCCCCACCCTTTTCAGTTCTTTTGGGGGTCAGGCAGGTCTTTTTTGACGTTTTTTTACAATTTAGACAAATATCGCTCTTTTCCTCGTTCCGAGACATTCATTATGTAGACAAATCTCTTTCCAGTTTATTTCACTGATACACTGTACGAACCACTAGTAGTTCAGGCCGACGGAGCACTGCGTGGAAGGCGGGCCGCGGGTCACTTTTTTGCCTAAAAACCGAGCGCGCGCGCGTTTTTGGTTGTAAACAAAGCTGGGGAGGTCTATATTATATATATATGTTTTTAAATGTTTTTTATTAAATTTTATATGTATATTATAATGTTAGTTTTATTAAAATAGTATTGTAAATATTTTATATATTTTTTATATATAAATTTTATAATAATATATATTTATCTAAAATATTATATTATGGGATTTATTATATATATATTATAATTTTATGTATATTATTATATTAAAGTTATGAAAAATAAATTTATTTTATTTTTTTATATTATAATGATATTATATAATTATTAATTTTAAATATTATATTTTATTAATATTTTTTAAAAAAAAGGGGATATATAAAAGTTATTAATATTATATAATATTAATATATAATATATAAAAAATTTTTTTTTAAAAAAAAATTATTAAATTACAAATAATTTAAAAAAGATATATATAAATAAATTATTTTTTAATTTTTTTATATTTAAAAATATTTTTATATACTGAAAAAAATAATTAAATAATAAAAATTATATAATATATATAATTATAAATTTTTATATTTTAAAATATAAAAAAATATTTAATATTACATATATAATTTTTAAAAATATAATAAAAAAATTTTTTATTTAAAAAATATAATAATAATATAATATATTTATTAAAACAAAAATACATATATAAAATAAAAATAAAAATATATAATATATTAAAAATATTAAATTTTAAAAAAATAAAAGAATAAAACTAAAAATAAAAATTTTTTTAAAAAAAATATATAAAATATTTTAATATTAAATATATATAGATTAAAAATATTTTGTTATATAATTTTATGATATATATTATATATTATTATGTATATATATATATTATAAATTTTGTAAAAAAAGGGAAAAATATAAGAAAATATATAATTTTTAAAAATAAATTGTATATATTAAAAAATTTATAATTAATATTATATATTTAAATTATTAAAAATATTAAAAAATAATTTATAATTATATTATATTAATTTTATATTATATATTAATTTTTTATATTTAAAAAATTATATATATAATAATTAGTTATATAAATATAATTTTTTATATATATTTAAAAAAATTTTATTTTAAATTTTTAAAAAATTTTTTGTATATAAAAATTTAAATTTTATATTGTATAAAATTTTTATATATAATTTTTATAGTATATAATAATTTTTTATTATATATTATATAAATTTTTATTATATTATTATATGGTTTTAAAAATTTTTATATTATATTATAGTATATTATTATATTTTTATAAAAAGTATATATATTATAAAATTATTATTATTATATTAAAATTTTAAATTATATATTTATATATTATATATTTTTAAAGTATAATAATATAGGGAAAAATAAAATTTTTTAAAATATTTATATTAATTTTTTATTTATATATATTTTTATTTTATTGTTTGAAAAATTAAAATATATTATTAATTATTATATATTATATATTATATATTTTTATATTAAAATATTATAAATTTTTTATTATATTATATATATTATATTTTAAAAATATATTTTTTGTTAAAGATATATATTTATTATATAATATATTTATTTATATAATTATTTTTATCATATTTATTAAATTTTATTTTTTATATATATTATATGTATATTTATAAAGTATATAATATATATGTATATGTATATTAATATTATATTATATATATGTATTATATTTATTATATATATTATAAATTATATATTTTTAAAAAAAATTTTGGGGGTTAAAAATTTTTATTTAATTTTTAATATAATTTATTTATAATATTTAAAAAAAATTAAATTATTTAAAATTTTGAATTAATTATATTTTTAATTTAAATTTTTTGTAAATTAAATTTTATTTTAGGGTTAATTTTATTTTTTTAAAATTTTAAAGTATTTTAAAAAATTTCCCATTTTTTTTTTTACAAAAAAAAAATAAATTTTTAAGCTTTAAAAAAATTAAACAAATTTCTTAAAATTTAAAATTTCCATTTACCAAGGCCAAATTTGGTTTGAAACCGTTAAAAAGGGGGAGTTTAGTGTGTTAAAACCTTTTAGAGGCCTTTTTTTTTTAGCGGGTTCCAAAACCCTTTGGGGGGTTTCTTACCAAGGGCCAACACAACTTTTTCTTTAATCGGGGCATATTTCTTCCTCTTCGCCCTTTTAACCCCGGTTAAATATTAAACAATTTTAAATTCCAAAATTTTATTTATAATTTTTAAAATAAATTAATTAATTAATAATAAAATAAAAAGTTAATAAAAACCCTTCGCCCAATAGGCCCTTTCCTAAAATCCCCCAAAAGGGGCAGAAAAATTTTCCCTTTGCACCCCCCTACCTTTAAAAATTTTTCCCCCCAAATTTTCCCCATACGAAAATTTTTCCCCCCCCTTTCCCCCTTTTCCCCCTTTTTAAAAAAAATCCTTTAAAAAAAATAAAAATTTAAATAATTTATTAAAATAAAATAAATATTTTTTTATATAATAATTTAAAAATATAAAGTTTTACAATTGGGGGCCAATAACCCTTTTAATTTCATTAAAGGGATCATTTCAAATCAAATAATTTTTTTACTTAAGGAAATAAGGATTGTACCCAAAAAGGGGCCCGAAGGTTTACAAATATGTTAAGGGGGAATCCTACCCCCTGTTTTTTTTCCCTCCATAATTTTGGGGGTTGATAAAAGGGAAAACCCCCTTGTTTTAAAAGCCAGGGTTTGGGGAGTCCTACCACTTAAAATTTTTTGCTAAAAAATGTAAATTTCCATCATTTTTTTAAAATTTAAAAAAATTTCCTAAAAAAAAAAAATTTAAATTTAAAAAAAATTTAAAAAAAACCATTTAAAATTCCCAAAAAATTTTTTAGGAGTTAAAATTTTAAAATGAAAAAATTGGTTAAAAAAAAAATTTTGAGATGTTGCAAATTTTTCCTCATAGATTTTTTAAAAACTGGCAATTTTCTTTTTTGACGGCCTGGTTTTTGTTTTAAATTTAAAAGAAGTCAGTTTATTTTAACCCCTGTTTGGGGCTTCAAGATTTTGTGTAAATAATTTCTTTTATAAAAGTTAACATTTTATATGGTTTTTCTTTAAAATTTTTGGGGAAAAAAATTTTTTTTTATTTAGTTTTATAAAATTTAAAATTTTGGTAGATATAGGTTTTTTAAAAATTAAAATCGCTTTAATAATTTTTTTGGAAACATGTTGGGTTTTTCCCTTAAAAGAAATATTTTAACCCAATAAAAATTTCCCCCAAAATCAAAGAGGGACAAACACCCCCCCCTGGGAACCCTTTCTTTTACCCCACCCAAAAAATTTAAAAAAATTTTTAAAACCAATTTTGGGGGTTTTCAAAATTGTTATGGGGGGTTTTAGGGGGATAATAACAGTTTTTTTAATTTTTATTTTTTTTGTTTTAAAAAATTTATTGTAATTGGTTTTTTTTTGTTTTTTTTAAAATTACGTTTTAGTTTGAAATTAAATTTTTTTAAAAATTTTTTTTTTTTCCCCCCAAAAACTTTCCCCAAAAGGATTTTTTTTGGAAACCCAAATAATTTTTTTCCCCATTTAAAATGTAAAATTTTTAAATCCTTTTTTAAAAATTAAGAAAAAAAAAAATATTTTAAAAAAGAAAAAAAAAAATTTAAAAAAAAAACTCCTAATACCCTCAAAAAAAAAACCCCCCCCTTATGAAAAATTTTAAGTTAGAAAATTTTTTTTTTAAAATTTTTTTTTCGAAAAAGGGGGAAAAGGGGAAAATTTTTTCCCCTTTATTTTTAAAATTTTCCCAAATTTATTTTTTAAAAAAAAAACAAATTAGGAAACCAATCCTTTCCCAAACCCTTTTTTTTTTTCCCCGCCTTTTAAACTCCCCCAAACCCCCAAAAAATAATTTTAAAAAATCCCCCTTAAACCCCCCCTTTCCCCCCTAAATCGCCCCTTCCCAAAAAAAAAACCTCCCCACTTTTGGGAAAAACTAAGCCTTTTACCTTAAAATCTTAAAAATCCAAAAATTTTGGGGGGAGGGGATCAAAAAAAACTAACCTTTTGTAATTAAAAAACCCTTTTTTTTTTTTTTAAAAAAAAGGGGGAAGGTTTTTAATTAAAAATTTTTGGGTTTGGAGTTTTAAAAAAAATTTTTTTGGGGGTTTATACCAAAGGGGGGGGGTTTTGGGGGGGGGGTTTTTAAAGATTCCCCCTTTTAAATTACGGGGGGTTTTTTAAAAGGAAAGGGGGGAAAATAAACCAATTTTGGGGGGAAAGGACCGAAACCCAAATCCCCCTAAATAAATTTTAACCGAATTTTAAAAACCCCTTTTAAATTTTAAGTATAATTTTACCCGGGCCTTCTATTTCCCATATTTGGAACCGGTTTTTCCCCCTTTTTTTTAAAATTTTGCCCTTTTCCCTTTCACCTTTTTTACCCGGGTTTTTTTTGCCTGAAATTTTTCCCCAAATTCTTTTTTAGGGGCGGAGGGGTTTGGGGGGGAAAACAATCTCTCCCCCTTACAAATTTTTGAGGGACTAAAGGGGCTTTTAAATGGGGGAAAAAAAAAAAAAAAAAAGGGCGGGAAAAAGGAATCAAATTTTAAAAAAAAATTTTTAAAAAATCAAAGTGCGTTTTAATAAAAGCGGGGTTTTAATTTCCGAAAGTTTTTTTTTTTAAAGGGTACCCCCCCAAAACGATGGCCGAAAAAAAAACAAGGGGGGGGGGAAGCAAAAAAAAAACCCCCGATTATGTAAAAGGGGGTTAGGGTTTAGCCGGGGAAAGGGGTGCCCCCCCCTTTGGGTTGGGAAAAAATTGGGAAACTCAATTTTCCTAACAAAAGCCTAAGTTTTAAAAAAAAAGGTTTTTCCCTTTTTTTATTTTTTTTTTTCCTTATCTTACCCCTGAACCAAAACTTTTTTGGTTCAGCCTTTTCTTCACCCGCGAAAATTTTTTGCAGTACATTGGTTTTTTTTTTTAAAAAATGGGGTTTTTTTTTTAAAAAAATTTTTTAAAACCTCTCCCAAAACAACAAAGGGAAAACTGCAAATTCCCCTTTTATTGGGTTAGTTTTGAAAAGGCCTTTTTTTAAAAAAAAAATGTAAGCATATAAAAAAAAAATTTAGCTAAAACCCCAATTTTTGGGGGTTTTTTGTAAATTTTTAAATTTTATAAAAAAGGACACCTTGTTTGCCAAAGTGTAAAAGGGGGCTTCGGACGCAACCTAGGGGGGTTCCCGACCAAGCCAAAATTTTGGCTTGGGGGGGGGCCAAAAAAGGTGAAAAAGGGGTACTAGGCCCCAGGGGCTTAACGGGATTCAAAAAACGTGAAAGGGGGAAGGGTTTTTCCCACCCAAAACATTTAAAAAAAACCCCCCCAAGCCCCCGAGCCCAGTGGGGGCTGTGGCTTACTCCCGTTTCTTGGAAAATTTAAAATTTGGGCCTTTTAAATTTCAATTTGAAAACCAAAGGGTTTTTTTCATAACAAAGTAACAACCTAAGCAGATAATCACATAGGAGATGGGGGACAAAATTTTAATAAAAAGTTTAAACTTTTTTTTTTTTTCTTTTTTTTTTTTTTTCCCAAAGGAAAATATATTTAAAACCTTTTTTCCCAAAAAAATGTAAGGAGAGGTTTTTCACCAAATAAAAAAAATTTTCTTGTTTTTTAAGTTCTTTAAAAATAATTTCCTATAATTAGGTTTTTGCAATTTTTAAAAAAAAAAAAAAGAATTTAAAATTAAAATTAATATTTGGGGAAAATTTTTTAAAAATTTTTCAAAAAAAATTTTTTTATGTCCTAAATAAAGGGGGGAAGGTTGTTAAACCGGGCCAATTGTTAAATGCGCTTTCCTTAAAAGCCGGCCAAAAATTCTGGGGAACGGGGACGGGGGAAAAAAACCCCTTGTTTGACCGGTCCACATGATGAGTTCTCGGCGCTACACGGGGACCCAGGGTAACGTTGAAGCGTTCCTTGTCTTTTCCCTTCGTGTAGTCCCGTCACGGTAAGGTTGGTATGACGGAAGGAGTACTATGCCACGTCTGTGCTGTGCAACAATGTATCTCCTTCAGAAAAATCAGTGAAACTTGGTTAGGAAATAATAGATAGTCTCAAAAACCAGGGAAGTGACTAAATTAATAAAAAATAAAAAATAAAAGTGCGCCCCACCCCGCATTTGCCAGCACGCCTGGCAGACGCTGAGTGGTCCGCTCTGCCCAGCCCTGCTTGTGGTATGTGTGTGTGTGTCTCCCGTCTAAGTTACAAACCACTTTTTATTACGCACAAAGGTTAATTTCGTCAATAAACAAGTAAAAGTAACATAAAGTCACTGAAATCTCTATATCTTATCCAATAATGGGATGAATAGTACAGAGGAGATCAGCACCAGTGAAGGGAATGGTGAAGACGTGGTCTGTGCTTGGTCTTCGTTTGTTTATCTTCACCGCGATGCGACAATACTTGTCGCGGCTCAAAACATTTTGACGGTACCAATTATATTATGTGACGAAGTACACTCTTCACCTAAGAGAACATTTGACAATCTGGCTGTCGTTGTCTTCTGGATATGATTCTTTGAAAAAATCATTTATGGGTGTTGCTTTATGCCACTCTAAAGTGTTTCGTGGCGAACTAATGATTAAAAAAGGAAATAAACGCCTAGAAATTTGTTGACAGTCATATACACAGTTATCTAATATGCTTTGAAGTCTTATTTGAATTTGCAATTAATTACTAAAATACCCAGCATAATTGTGGTTTATGTTTTGCTAGTTAGACAGCTGTTATAGTATTTACAATGCTGAACCAATAGTTACACAGCGCTGCATCTCTCTTAAACTGCTGCCAAAAGAAAAAAAAACTTACCCTAAAGTAACTGTTGGACTTGATTAACACAAGTTATAGAAACACAACAGCTGTATTTAAATCCACAAAAGGCCAATAGGCTCTGCTCAGCATATTCAGTATATAATGGCTCACTAATCATCTCTTAACCCGGGGACTGCTTGAGCTTTGAATTTTCCCAGGCCCCCAGAGCGGCAAAGTGACTATTACAGAATTGGATGAAAATAATATCAACGTCAAAGTAGTAAAAATCCGCATCCGGCAATATATCTATTTTTAACCCAAACGTACAGGGTTGTGTGGTTGTGGTCGGGAGTTGAAATATCTGGCGTGAATGGCACCAAACCGTTGTGAGTGACTGTACTGAGGTGGGATGGTGGAGTAGGTGGTGGAGAGAGTATGGGTTGAGTGATAATACAAAGTGCTCTATATTTCGCCTATAAAGCACTCTGATGACTCTTTATGTGCATAAACTTGTATCAGAAGGCTGTGGTGAGGAATATACACCACAAAATAAGGCTTACGTAGAGAGTAAATAACAAAGTAAATGAAAAGTAAAAGCGTACAGCGTAGTTAGGCAGATGGTGGTGTGTGGTATCGAGAGCTGACATCTCGGCTTACATGTGACACAGTTTGTGGACTTCTACGAATGTTGGCGCGGTTTTTGTATGCGCTTCAAAATCGCGCTTCTGGAAGGCTTGCCGCAGCCCACGGGTTAAGTGCCATATTTACACGTCACTGTGCTTTACCACAAGTTGAGACATGATAAGTTTGTATGACAATAAATATCTGAATATGCTGGAAAGATGGGTGAGAAATAGAGGACACTAACCCTAACATTAATATACCAATAACTCCTCTGAAATATAATAGCAGATGCTTTCTACTAAATAAATACATACTGTGGATACTAAAATTAGATGTGATACTCAGTAATCTTTAGACGTTATTCCTTTGTAACACTTCAAACAGTATTATCAGTGGTCACTTGGAAGCTTGAACCCTACAATATCCGCTGTCTCCTTGACTGTCCTCTCTCCCCGACCTTGGAACTCAGAGTGAAGTTCTTGATACCTGCAACAAGGGAAGAGGAAGTTAATTCCTTTCTATTAAAACTCCCAAGATGGACAGATGAAAGCATGCTCTCACCGAGATTATCTTAATTACCTTGGGTAAAGCTTTATGAAATATAACTTTTCTCCCATAGTGTATTGCCTTCAGATTGTATGGGTTAGGAAGAGTATTTCTTGCAAACAGGAAGAGTGTGCACTGAATTACAATTGAATGTAAAGAAACAATTGAAAACCACTTCTACTCTTATTAATGGTGGGAGATTACAGCCTTAGAGGATTTTAATGAGTAATATATTAACACCGTAATGGCAATCCATAATGTTTGATTAAAAACAAAATTCCTGCTCACTTCCTGCTGGACTCTAGATAAGTGGCACATGTTTGGGCCAAGTAAGCCATGGCCTCCTGCTGGTGGCAGTGCTGCTGGTCCGTGACTGCGTTTCGCCGATACTCCTTCATCATGTATTGGAAGGTTGGTGAGTGTCTGATACTTTCATGGGCCTGAAGGGTGGTGCGCATCTCTCTGATGAGGCAGCGCAGTGTTGGTATCTTTGGCCCCACTGCTGCCATGCCTGCAATGTGGGCGTCAAGTTTATGTTAAATTTCACTATGTTGAACATAATTCACTGCCAACCACAGGTTTATAATGGCTTACACGACATGTCAGTGATTCAGCCATACATGTGGTGAGGAGAAATATATTTATCGAGCATGAATGTAGATGGCCTTAATTTGTTTCATACCAATTTCATTTATTTTCATTTAGTTATTTCACATGTCTGACTAACTGTGAGCCAAGCGTAATCCAATTAAATCACAGTTCATTGGCTAAACTAGGTTTAACCGATCAAGACTTAAGTACCAAAAAACTTGGTTGTGTCACCATTATTTAGCAGGGTTGTTTGATTTAAATCAAGTTGATTTTAATCACTGATTTAAATCATGATTTAAATCAAATATTTTTTTATTAAATCATCGATTTAAATCATAGCCTCATCATTATTTGAAAACGAGAGGGGAAAGAAGGAAAATTAAGCAAATGGGCTTTATGAACACCAATTTTATCATTGTAGTATAATGATATCATAATGAGACTAAATGAGTGGTGCGGGGGAATCCACTGTGGCACTTTTAGATAGCAAATTACCATGTGGCTGTTTTCACAGGAAAAATATTTTTTTCTCAGTTATATATATATTTTTGTTGTACTGTACAAAAAGCCACACTACTATAACCAAAAGTTGAATGTGCATGTTACTTTTGTTTATAAAAAGCCAAAGTGATATTAACCAAAGTTTAATGTGCATTATGATTATCAAACAAAAAATATAATTATCTTGTTCAACCGCCGAAGTAATTATTACTACAACAAAAATCCCATTGAGTCCGATTGACTTCCCATTGGGAAGTCAAGTAGCAGGGATGACTATGAAAAATTAGGCCGAACAGTGATATAGTAAAATCAGGCAATATTTTGTGTAGCTGACTCTCATCACAGACAGAATCATGACCAGGGTTCACCTTTTATATGCCAACTAGGTTATTACCCGAGGTCAAATTAATAATTATTTGGTGTGTCTTTTGGGGTGGGGTAAGGCTTGCAAGACGGTAGGACCTCCCATTATATCATACACCTATTTTATACTATATATGCCCACACGTATATTTATACCGATAACAGATAAAAATATACTAAGTGGGTATAACTATAATAATGGGTATAAATATTAAATATACTAAAGGCCAGCCTAGACCGGTCTAGACCGACCTGGCAAATGTCGCGAAAATGCGCTTATAGACGTAGGCCTATTGATATGAAAACGTCCATCACAGAAATAGAAAATATGTAAATTCATCTGTATTTCATGTTATATGCATTTTTAATTCACTTATTCTATCTCTTTTTAGTTATGAATATGCTAAAAAATATCATGTAGTAGTTAGATTTCATATAGAACATCAAATTAATAAAAGAGAAATCGATTTATATCAAATAAATCTGATTTAAATAAAATAAATCGGATTTTTTTTTTAATAAAAAAAAATCTAAAAAATCAACAACCTTGTTATTTAAAGTAATCATCCAGACCATTTCATAATTCCTGATTTTATGTAGTTAAAATATAGCCATTATCGACTATATATGTGTATATCGAGTATATAATATTATATATATATATATATATATATTATATATTTACAGTCAACCCTCGATTTAACGGACTAAAAGGGGGAGAAGTGATCCGTTAAAGCCGATTGTCCGTTAGAGCGAGGTTATTTGCCCAAGGGTGTGAAAATATAGGAAAAACACAGGAAAAATTGTGAAATAAATAAGAAATAATCACAGCCACAATCAGTCCGTGTAGCTATGTTGGGAGGTAAACAGTGACTGGCGCTACATGCTGGATTTGGTACGCTCCTACATGCTGTGAAATAAATGAGAAAGAATCCCCAAAACAACCAGACCGTGTAGCTATATTGGGAGGTAAACAGTGACTGGCGCTACATCAGGGATTGGCACAGTCGCCCACGACTGTTCGGGACTGTTATTAGGAGAGGTAGTAAGTATCCAGGCTCAATCATTACTGCTTGGTATGCTATGAAATATCATTATTCTAGGTAAATGTAGACATATAATCGCATTTTAATGGCTATTATTCATACATATGCGTAAAGATATGAAAATACAAACAAGGCGCTCATCCACGCCTGGCAGCGCGGCCGCGGCAGCAGCAGCAGCAGCATCATGAGACATTATAATAACCACAAAATGAGATAAAAAGGAAGAAAAAGTCTCCCGTAAAGTGATGAGTTATCCCTAAAATGTTGGTGTTTTCTCTCAGCGTCTGGCTAGTGAAAGGTAAACAAATGATCACAACTCAAAGAAAAAAGGAAAAGAAAGAAAACTAAAGAAAGGGCTACAGAGTGGCAAAGAAGGAAATCTGTGTCAAGCTCGAGCTCGAGCTTGACAGACCTACAAAGCAATACTAAGCAGAAGAGGTCACAAGAAGAAGAACAATAACAGTAAGCCAGACACAGGCCGTGGCTGTCAAAGGTATTGCTTATTATCATGCCTATTGCTCATCATTATATATATTATATGGTTGTGATGAGCTGTTCTATACACGTGTCACTATTTAGGTCAGTGTAGCACTGTGTGTCACCTTAACCCGTCGGGTGCCAGCGACGTAGATCTACGTCGGCAGGGCGTGTCACCCCCAGTGCCAGCGACGTAGATTTACGTCGGCAGGGCGTGTCACCCCCAGTGCCAGCGACGTAGATTTACGTGGCATAATTAAAAATTCATTTCGGCAAAACTATTCACTTTATTATTTTCCATTTCCACATAGGGTGACACATGCACCCTTTGAGCGATATGGCAACAGTATAGCATGTGGATAAGGCTGCACTCACACCAAGCGAGTTGAGTTGAGTCGAGTCAAGGAGAGTAATTGTCATAACGAGTGAAGACTCATTGTGATTCGAATTGACTCGACTCAACTCGAATTGTTTGGTGTAAAACGAATCCTCTCTCGAATTGTTTGGTGTAAAACGAATCCTCTCTCGAATTGTTTGGTGTAAAACGAATCCTCTCTCGAATTGTTTGGTGTAAAACGAATCCTCTCTCGAATTGTTTGGTGTAAAACGAATCCTCTCTCGAACTGTTTGGTGTAAAACGAATCCTCTCTCGAATTGTTTGGTGTAAAACGAATCCTCTCTCGAATTGTTTGGTGTAAAACGAATCCTCTCGATGTTTGGGAACGAATCCTCTCTCAAATTGTTTGGTGTAAAACGAATCGCTTATTATTTTCCATTTCCACATAGGGTTACACATGCACCCTTTGAGCGATGTGGCAACATTATAGCATGTGGATAAGGCTGCACTTACACCAAGCAGATCGAGTCAAGGAGAGTAATTGTCATAACGAGTGAACTCGTGTGATTCGAATTGACTCGACTCGACTCAAATTGTTTGGTGTAAAACGAATCCTAAGGTGTGCGTAGGTGTATAGGGATAAGAGATTGATGGTGTTTCAGTATGTTTTATCACCACGAGCGCTATTATGTCTTGTCCCAGCAAGCGAACTTTGACAGACTCTGAGTTGGTTTAAGAAGTTTTTAGGGAGAACCTAAGTGACTTTGATTCTGACGACTCTTTTGATGACTCTTGTGATGACCGGGATTACATGCAATCATCAGAACCGTCGTCAAGTGGTGAGGAGAGTGAGGTACCCTCGTCACGCAAGATGGTGTACGATGTTTACCGGAAGGCATCGACCCCTATGCGTCGCCTCCACCTTCAAGGCAATGATGAAGAGGATGTGAACGAACCCCAGACATCATCGGTGCCCACATGGCTGGCCAGTCCAGTGACCATGCAACAAAAATCGTTACCGGGAAAGCCAGCTCAGAACAAGCGAACGAAAGTGAGTGGTGCTGGGCCTCTTATCACCCAAGGGTCTGCCCTTCCTCTCCCTTCCCCGCTGATGCCGACATGCCGTCACCACCTCGCCTTGACATACCAACACTTCCTCTTCCTACAACCCCACAACCTGGTACGAGTGCGGGTGCAGCAACAGGGAAATGGAAGGGGAAGGCAACCTCATCCCAGCTTCACGTGGTAGGGGACGCCGCAGGGGAGGTAATATTCCTGCACATCACGACGTGCCTGACCCTGAATCGACGAACACAGGGGGTGAAACTGACCTTGTGTGGGAGTGGGAGGATGGGAGTAGCTTCACCCCAACCATTCACCCCTTCCTCGACGAGGCCATCGCTGGGGTCAATGTCCCTGAACTCATTCCTGAGTCAATATATGCAGATTATTTATATCATTTCTTCCCAGTGGCCCTCATAGAAACAATAGTGGGGCTAACAAAATCCTACAATCATTTCAGAATGGGGGCGAAGGTGCAGACAACATACACTCGATGTTACCATTGGAAGGATATTGATGTCAAAGAATTTTACTCCTTCATTTGTGTCGTCCTTCTGAAGGTAACAAATTTTAATGCAAGAAAGTATTGGTCAACCGACCCCCTAGTTGCTACCCCCATTTTTGGCCAAATAATGTCAAAGAACAGGTTCTACGATATCATGGGGAACTTGCATTTCTTTGATAACCTCGATCCTGCCATGAGAGAGAGCAACGACGTTATGAGAAGGATTAGGCTTGTTTTTGAACACCTCAGGGGCAAGTTCTCGTCATCATTCAATCCCAACCAGAAACTTGTGATCGACGAGAGCTTGGTACTGTGGCGAGGCAATCTCAGTTTCCGGCAATACATACCAAGCAAACGTCACCGTTTTGGCTTCAAACTCTTTGTGATGTGCGACTGTCAAACGGGGTACATACAGGATATGCTTCTCTACACTGGCCAGCAAACAGAGATTAGTGAGGACAGGAAATATGGAGTCTCAGGTGAAATGGTCAAGGCACTGATTGGGAGGTACTTGGGGCGAGGCATATATTTTACATTGACAACTGGTATACAAGCCCCCTACTCGCTCATTACCTCTTCAAGCGCGACACAGGTGTTTGTGGTACTGTCAAGAGGGGCCACAAACATATGCCAACATTCCCCCGTGTCAAAAAAGGCTAGTGCACTTATTTCACAACCAACAACATCATCGCCATGTCCTGGATGGACAAAAGAGATGTCAACCTGCTCTCCAGTGTCCATCGACCCATCATGCAGACTTCAAAATCATACGACTACAAAGAGAAGAAGTACATCGACAAACCTGAAGCAGTGATGAACTATAACATAAATATGAGACAGGTAGACAAATCTGATGCCATGATTTCAAGTGTTGAGTGTGCTAGAAGAACAATGAAATGGTATAAGAAGATGTTTTTCCACCTCCTTGATATGACGATTCTCAACAGCCACATTCTCTACACTCTGAAGACAGGGAAAAATCAAACCTTAGAAGAGTTCGTTATCGAGGTGGTGCGTAGTGTCTTGGCACACAACACCGTTCAGAGAGTGATGCAAACGCCCTCACACACCTCTGCAGGGCCGTCAAGAGATGCACCCGCGCGTTTGGGAGTCTCGCACTTCATCTCAACAATCCCGGCCACGGGAACACAACAGTGGCCACAACGACGATGCCACGTCTGCCAGCAAACCACACGACATGCCAAGAAGCGGAAGGACACGCGTTACCAGTGCAGTGACTGTAATGTAGGGCTTTGCCTGGAGCCCTGCTTCAAAGAATATCATACATTGATCCATTACTGATAAGAGTATAAATGTATGTCGAGTAGTGAAATAAAGAGTCCAGTGACATTGTAATAATACTACAGTAATTGAAAATGATTATTAGATTATGAAAATGTATTTGCAGTCTGTATACTTCAAGGGTTGAAATGTAGTCATGCATCACACGCAAACAATAAACTCTATGGATAAAAAAACCGAAATGTAGCAAAAATGTTCATAGCTAGTTTTGACATGAAAAATAAATTTGTTAAGGGTTTGTTTGTCATTATATTGTTTAACCCTTTCACGCACGAAAAGTTTAATAAGTTTTTCCGTCCACTGCAACATCCGTCTTGTGCTCCCTAAGGGGCCCCGCGAAATGGCCAGACTGTGCGGCGAATTATTTTTTTATGTTATCAATTTCACCAACGTGTATTCTTTTTTCCTGGCATTATTATATATCATTGGTTTTGCAAGAGATTATTCTGCCTTATGAAAGAAAAAAATAACAAGAAATGCAAATAAATAGCGGAATTTACCGATTCCGAAAAAATATTGAGTAAAGAGAAATGAGAAATACTGATCACCACTTCGTAGCTCGAAACTTCCTGAGTCAACTTTTTATGGTTTATATGCCAATAAAAGCGGATTTTTATGAGGATTCCAACGCTACCATTATAATTTTCATATGGCCATTATGGCCAGCTCGGGACACGTTTTATAGGGACGACAATGCGAGCGCACAGGCTGCCTGCTGAGTGGAAACTGACACACAAACCCTTATCATTTCACATCCACTCACACGAGAGTTGACAATTAGTTTATTTTATAGGTCTAGGTTGGATCTTTGACGCAGAAAATGTTGACGCAATTCTGATAAATACTTTATTTTTGGCGAATTTTAAAGTTTTTTGACGCAATTCGCGTCAAAAGCTCAGATTGCAGACGGGCCCGTTTTGACGCGATCGCGTCACTGTGCGTGAAAGGGTTAATGTAACCAATAGACCACAAATATCAGAAAAAGAAAATTATCGAAAATCGGCCAGCACTGGCGTGTGTCAAAGGCCCAACATTGGGCAGCACCCGACGGGTTAAAGTAATCGTCCAGACCCATTTTCTTTTGCATAAATATATTGAATGTTCATTCAAAACACCTAATCCACAAAAAAAAAAATATTTCCACGCCTTATTTACGTAAAAACGTAAAAACACGACTTTTGTAAAAGGCGCGGGAAAAAATGTTTCAGCCCTCCAACAGGCCCGCGAATATTATTGATGACGTCACTTTAGGTGTTCACCAAGAGAGAGAGAGGGGGATGCTGGAGTCCTTCAAGAATCTGCTATTATTCACTCTACTTCATCCCCAACACCCACCCACATCCACAACACCCATCCCTGTTCCCACCCACATCCCCACTTCCAACACCCATCCCCTTCCCCAACACCCACCCACATATCCAGTTCCAACACCCACCCCCATATCCAGTTCCAACACCCATCTACTTCCCCAACCACCAACACCCACCCCCTTCCCCAACCACCTACACTCACTCCCTTCCCCAACCACCAACACCCACCCCCTTCCCCAACCACCAACACCCACCTGCTTACCTAACCACCAACACCCACCTGCTTACCTAACCACCAACACCCACCCCCTTCCCCAACCACCAACACCCACCCACTTCCCCAACCACCAACACCCACCCCCTTCCCAAACCACAACACTCACCCCCTTCCCCAACCACCAACACCCATCCCTTCCCCCACCCCAACATCTACCCACTTCCCCCACCACCAACACCCACCCACTTCCCCCACCACCAACACCCACCCACTCCCCAACCACCAACACCCATCCCCTTCCCCAACACCCACCCCCTACCTCAACCACCAACATCCACCCACTTCCCCAACCACCAACACCCACCCCATTCCCCCACCACCAACACCCACCCCTTCCCCCACCACTAACTCCCATCCCCTTCCCCCACCACCAACACTCACCCCTTCCCCAACCACCAACACCATCCCCTTCCCCCACCACCAACACTCACCCCTTCCCCAACCACCAACACCCATCCCTTCCCCCACCACCAACATCTACCCACTTCCCCCACCACCAACACCCACCCACTTCCCCCACCACCAACACCCACCCACTTCCCCAACCACCAACACCCACCCACTTCCCCAAAACCACCAACACCCATCCCCTTCCCCAACCACCAACACCCCCCCTACCCCAACCACCAACATCCACCCACTCCCCAACCACCAACACCCATCCCCTTCCCCACCACCAACACCCACCCCCTACCCCAACCACTAACATCCACCCATTTCCCCCACCACCAACACCCACCCACTTCCCCAACCACCAACACCCATCCCTTCCCCAACCACCAACACCCATCCCCTTCCCCAACCACCCACACCCACCCCCTTCCCCACCGCCAACACCCACCCACTTCCCCCTCCACCAACATCCACCCACTTCCCCCACCACCAACACCCAGCCCCGTTTCCCTACCTTCATCCCAACGCACCAACGTCCGTCCGACACACAATTTCTTTTTACACATTTCTCGCCTATTGGTCTGATGTGTGTGCAAACTTCTCTGAAAAGGCACAGCTTTCTTGCTGCACCCATCAAGGATGCATGTGTATACCATTTCGCAAAAAAAATCTATCAGAAACACCCAAAATTCTTCAAGTACTACAGTATATTTATCTCTTTGTGTTTACGTGCTTTGGATTAGCGCAGGAAGAGGAGACCACCTTCAGTGACGTCACCGAGCCGTGGCGCATCGTCTGCCAGTTGCCAGCAGCGTTTTCGAAGCTCGGGGAATTTACAGATTTTGATTGCGGATTATTCAAAAACGGCTGACCGGATGCAAAAAGTGACAACATATTGTTGATACACTCGATAATGGCTATACTCTAACTACATCAAATCAGGAATGATGAAATGGTCTGGACGATTACTTTAAATAAGGGTGATTTAAGGTGTTGAGGTGACAGGGAGACATTCTTGCAGCGACCACCCCATAACACTAATAATCACTATTTTAAACAATACACACCTTCTATAACTAAATCACTAGCAGCACAGGTTCCTTCCTTATATATCTTAATATCTGATATATCAAAACTCCTTAAAACCCAAGCATTCCAAAATATAATGAGAAAATAATAAATTATGTTGAGTTAACAATTCGAGCGGCGATAAGCGGTCTGGCATGTCATTCTTGCCCGCAAATTTGTCACGCAAATGGAGTCTGTTAAATCCGAAGTCCGTTAAACCAAGGTCCGGTAAATCGAGGGTCGACTTTATATATATATATATATATATATATATCGAGTAAAATATGTTGTCACTTTTTGCATCCAGTCAGCCGTTTTTAAATACTCCGCAAACAAAATCTAAATTCCGCGAGCTTACAAAATGCTCCTGAATACTAGCAGACGACGCACCATGACTCAATGACGTCACAGAAGGCGGGAGCAGCAAGCTCCCGCCGAACAGAAGCACGTAAACACAGGCAATAAACATACCTAGTACTTGCAGAATTGTGGGTGTTTCTTGATAGATTTTTTTTGCGATATGGTATATACATGTACAGGGAGGTCCCGTTATACGAGCATTCGATATACGAGAATCCGATGATACGAGATGTGTAAATTAGGGTCTATTTTCAATATACGAGATCGAAAATCCAATGTTACGACATTCAAACTGGGGTGAGTAAAATTACCAAGTTATTTACTAAAGTAAATTACAAGTTATTTACTAAAGTAAATTACAAGTTATTTACTAAAATTATAAAGTTATTTACTGACTATATGATTTTACCTAGGGTTGTACGACAATCAATCTGAAAATATGATAATTCTGGTGGCTCAGTACGACAATGTGGCCTACAAAAATTCACAACCCTGGGCGAGAAGCCAGCAACGGAGGTAGTATGGCCAGCAACGACCTGCTCTCGCACTACCTAGATACTACTTTCCCTAACGACGGAAGCTACAAAGCTCCCTCGATAGGTCGTAAACGAGTAGGAAGGTTGTGACTGGCTAAGGCGTCATCCGTCACCAGCCAATGACAAACAGTTTTTAAAACTTCTCGACCAATAACAAGCCAGTGATACATATTTCCGGGCAAGAATGGCATGCCAGACTGCCTCTCCCCGCCTTCTGTCCCCGTCATCTAAAACTAATTCTCGTTTTATTTTGAATGCTTGCGTTTTAAGTAGTTTTAATGTATCAGATAGTAAGATATATAAGTAAAGTAAGGAGCCTGTGTTGCTAGTGTATTGGGGGTAGAAGGTGTGTATGTGTGTTAAAATGGTGAATATTTGTGATATGGGGCGGCTCCGCGGCAAGTATTTCTCCGTCACTCTGCCCTGCCAGCTCGGCCAGCAGTCACCTCATCATAACATCTTTAAATCACCCTTATTTAAGGTGACACACGGTGCTACATTGATTTAGATAATGACACGTGGATATAACATCTCACCATAATCACTAAGTTGTATAAAAACGAATGATAAGACGTTTAAGCCTGCCCAAACCTACCTTGGTGGAGGAGGCGGCGGCCTGCCCCGTCCGCCGCCTCTCTCAAAAACCGTCGTCATCCGCCTCACCTGTGCCTTCCTGAAGAAGACAGTCAGCTCCTACGCCTGTGATAGCACCATAGGATATCACCAGTGATCATAGGATTCCTCAAAGGGTCCTCGCTTTCCCACTAAATAATTACCAAGGAGATCTCCGCTGGCGGCGGACATCGGCCGCCGCCCGCACAACACAACACCCCGTTATCAGCTGTATAATATGTGCCTTCCTGAAGAAGTCAGGTCAGCTCCCACGCCTGTGATAGCACCATAGGATATCACCAGGGATCATAGGATTCCTCAAGGGGTTCTCGCACCTCTACTAAATATTACCAAATTTTATTATAGCTTGAAAAACTTGTCTTTTTTTTTTTTTTTTTTTTTTTTTATTGTTGGGGTCCTGGAACCAAACCTATATTTTACCATTAGTTATGTGTTTCGTTATACGAGATTTCGCTTTACGAGTATGCCAGGTGGAACCTAACTGCTCGTATCTTCGGGACCTCCCTGTACATGCATCCTTTATATGTGCACCAAGAAAGCTGTGCCTTTTCAGAGAAGTTTGCACACGTATCCGACCAATAGGACCACGATAAATGTGTAGAAAAGGTTGGTGCGTCGGACTGGGGCAGAATTGAATGGGGAGCCGTCGCAATGGGATGAAGGTGGGAAAACGGGGGTGGTTGTTGGTGACGGAGAAACGGGCATGGGTGTTGGTAGTGGGGAAACGGGGATGGGAGTTGGTGGTGGGGGTTAAGGGGATGTGTGTTGGTGGAGGGAAAACGGGGGATTTTGGATCTATTAGGCCGTATTTTTTTCAGCCGTGATCCAGTTAGGCCGTCACAAGTTTAGGCCATAAGACGTTTAGGCCGTAAGATGTTTAGGCCGCAGGAACCTTTAGGCCGTGAGATGTTTAGGTCAAAGGGACCGGTGCAGGGATGTGAACCTTTGTAGCCCACATTGTTGTACCGACCCACCAGAATACTGTAATCATATTTTCAGAAAAATTATCGTGCAACCATAGGTAAAATAATTTATTCACTAAATGACTATATTTCATTGAATTCAGGCTTTACACCACATAACAATTAATGTGTCACATCATACTACTATGCGTCACATATCATACTACTATGCGTCACATCACACAACTATGCGCCACATCACACAATTAGGTGTCACCACACTGGTAAACAATCACACACCACATCACCACTGGTTTAACACCTTCCCTCTGAAAAGGCACAGCTTTCTTGGTGCACATATAAAGGATGCATGTATATACCATATCGCAAAAAAAATCTATCAGAAACACCCACAACTCTGCAAGTACTAGGTATGTTTATTGCCTATGTTTACGTGCTTCTGTTCGGCGGGAGCTTGCTGCTCCCGCCTTCTGTGATGTCATCGAGTCATGGTGCGTCGTCTGCTAGTAGTCAGGAGCATTTTGGAAGCTCGCGGAATTTAGATTTTGTTTGCGGAGTATTTAAATACGGCTGACTGGATGCATAAAGTGACAACATATTGTACTCGATATATATATATATATATACACACAAACCTCGTTTTCCCAGACTAATAGGGGGTGGGGGAGCACTAGTCCGGGAACCGCAAATGTCCGGAAATCGCAACAGTCCGATGCCATTACCCACCCCCAGACGTTTATCCTACTCTAGTATTTACTGTCCGGCAACCGCCAATATCAACTACCCCGCCACGGACTTTTACGTCCGCTGAGCATGCTGCCACCTGGCGGGAGGCAGCAGAAAGTATTCAATAGTCTCAAGAGACGTTCCTGCACCAGGGGCAGTGGGGGTCAGGGGACTAACGGAGGCTGTGCAGGTGAACCGTGAGTGTCGTGTGCCCAAATGTAAAAAATACGACCGCTGAGCATGCTGCCACCTGGTGGGTGGCAGCAGAAAGTGTTCAATAGTCTCAAGAGACGTTCCTGCACCAGGGGCAGTGGGGGTCAGGGGACTAACGGAGGCCGTGCAGGTGAACCGTGAGTGTCGTGTGTCCAAATGTAACCAATACGACCGCTGAGCATGCTGCCACCTGGCGGGAGGCAGCAGAAAGTGTTCAATAGTCTCAGAGATGTTCCTGCACCAGGGTCAGTGGGAGTCAGGGGACTGACGGAGGCGGTGCAGGTGAACCGTGATTGTCGTGTGCCCAAATGTAAACAATACGACCGCTGAGCATGCTGCCACCTGGCGGGAGGCGCGGACACTGACCAGGGGTGACAGGAGACGCTCGGACCGCCGGACAACTTTGTAAATTTACGAACAGGACCAGGCATTTCAACGTAAAAAAAAAAAAAAAAAAAAAAAAAAAAAAAAAAAAAAAAAAATTGTCCGGGACTCTGACATATCCCCGGACCTCGGATTTTGTCCGGCAAATCCGATATCCGGGAAATGGAGGTCCGGGAAATCGAGGTTTATGTATATATATATATATATATATATATATATATATATATATATATATATATATATATATATATATATATATATATATATATATATATATATATATATATATATAAAGTCGACCCTCGATCTAACGGACTTTGGTTTAACGGACTTGAGATTTAACAGACTCCATTTAACAGGTCACACTCCAGCCACCTATCACACCATACAGCCTTACGTTACAACACACAATTCATTCATCAAAGTCTAATTTACCGAAATAATATGAAGGCAATAGCTGCAAAAGTGTGTCTTGATGAAGTGTGATCAGCAGTGTGATCTTGATGAAGTTTGGTTATTAAGGTCGTATACAATTTATAATATACCGTATGTCGTTTGGGCCGTGAGACGATTCGGCCGTTTGCCTGTTTGGACGTCACGGCCTAAATTACTTACGACCGAAACGACCTGGACCCAAATGGGGTGGGTGTTTGTGATGGAGAAACGGGGATAGGTGTTGGTAGTGAGGAAGCGGGGATGGGTGTTGGGGGCGGGGGAAGGGGATGGGTGTTGGGGGAAAGGGATGGCTGTTGGGGGAAGGGGATGGGTGTTGGTGGTGGGGAAGGGGATGGGTGTTGGTGATGGAAAAACGGGGAGGAGTGTTGGTAGTGGGGAAACTGGGAAGGATGGTGGCGAAACGGGGGTGGGTGCTGGTGGTGGGGGAAGGGGATGGGTGTTGATGGTGGGGGAAGGGGATGGGTGTTGGTGGTGGGGGAAGGGGATGGGTGTTGGTGGTGGGGGAAGGGGATGGGTGTTGATGGTGGGGGAAGGGGATGGGTGTTGATGGTGGGGGAAGGGGATGTGTGTTGGTGGTGGGGAAACGAGGATGGGTGTTGGTGGTGGCTGGTGGGGAAACGGGGATAGGTGTTGGTGGTGTGGGAAGGGGATGGGTGTTGGTGGTGGAGAAACGAGGATGGGTGTTGGTGGTGGGGGAAGGGGATGGGTGTTGATGGTGGGGGAAGGGGCTGGGTGTTGGTGGTGGGGGAAGGGGCTGGGTGTTGGTGGTGGAGGAAGGGGATGCGTGTTGGTGGTGGAGAAACGAGGGTGGGTGTTGATTTATGACACGGTTTATGGAACTTTTGCCGATAGGTACTCTCGCCGATACGCCAACCGAGAACTCTCGCCGACGTGAAAATGTTCAGAGACAGTTCCACTGGTAATATAATTAAATAGGTGAAAAGGAGGAATAAAAGCTATTTCATTATTGGACATAAACTTTTCTCGCTTGTCCCAGAACACTAAAACTGCAGTTTGACATTGGTTGGTGGTTGGGAATGTAACTTAACATAACTAGGGGTGATGTGCCCCCCCCTAGACCCCCCTGCTCGTTTACTAACCTAACCTGCAGATAACCTAACCACATAACCTAACCTAACTGTTCAGAGTATTCCTGGTATTTAATCCCTGAATGCAGAAACACGGGTAAAAGCTTATCAAATGTATATATTGGGTACTATAATATTAAGATTATAGGGAAAAACCGGTTCACAAAAAGGGTGGTAAATGATCGGAATGGACTCAGTTGTCAGGTAGTTAATGCGGAGTCAATAGGGAGCTTTAAAAGGAGGCTAGATAATTTCATGGAAGGGGATGAAATGTGGATGTAGGTAGCGTTAAGTAACATGAACTACCACGTGTAGGTCGGTAACTCTTAATTAAGAACAAGGGCTCCATCCCCTATCTTCTTCTTCTTATAGCCAACAAGCTTGCGGACATGGTGGGAAACCGGGGTTTTTGGGTGGGGGAGCACACACATAAGGGGAATAAGGCCCCCCACAAAATATCCCTAACTAGGGAAATTTTCCTAGTTCATAGACTTTATCGGGGCCGTATTTCCCTTATATGTGTGTTCCCCTACCCAAAAACCCAGGTTTCCACCATGTCCCCAAGCTTGTTGGCTATAAGAAGAAGATAGGAGGTTGAGCCTTTATTCTAAAGATGACAAAACTCTAGCTCTTCTTCTTCTTCTTCTTGTGACCTTTTCTGCTTTTTATCGCTTTGTAGGTCGTCTGTCAAGCTCGGGATCGAACTTGACACATATCTTCCATCTTTGCCCCTCTGTAGCCCTTTCTATTCCCTACCACCTGTGGGGAGAGAAGGGCACAACAGGGCAGTATATACACAGACATAAGTCCCTCCTATCAACTACCCTCCTATACGTCTTCTACATTCCCACGCAAGTTTTAAAAACACCTTAGTTATTTCTACTATTTTCCTTCTCTCTTCATTACTCCCATACAGTCCTAGCACATTAAGGATTCCCCCATCCACCTCGTGTATCCTCCTATCCCATTCACCGTCTCCTATCACTCCTAATATGGACTGTATCAGCCTCCTCCTCTCCTGCTCATATCTGCCACACTCTATTATCAAGTGTTCAATAGTTTCCCTTGTTCCTCTACAGAAGCTACAGGCCTGGTCCTGCCCATCCCTACTCCTAGCCTTCACCTCTAGTGTTCCTGTCCTTGCCTTCACCAACAGTCTGCTTCCCCAATCACCTCCATGCCAGTGAAGTGCCTCAGGCTTCTCTTTCCTACAGTACCACTTTAACGTGGATTTACCCTCCATACCTGCTCTCCACCTAGCTAGTCCATTGTCTTCTATTCTTATCTTCACCTCCTTGGTTCTTATCCTTTCCCAGGTTTCTACTAGGTTTTCCCTCCTTTTCCACCTCTCTAATTCCTTTATCCATGTTGAGCTTGTCCCAACCTCCTTCAGGATCTGCTTCACCCATCTATCCTCATTAAGTCCCTCTATTTTCTTCAGGAGGTTAAGTTTCCCTTTTAAAATCCTTTCCCTGAAGGTGCTCCACCCCATATCTCCTCGAATGGCCTCCACAGCTGTGCTGGTTGGGGCTCCTAATCCCCATCTACCCATAATGTTCTGTGTCCTCTCTAGCTTAGTAATGTCTCCCTCCCGATAATAGGTTATCTCAGACCCATACCAGCAATATGGCACTGCCATTCCTTTCCAAAGACTCCTACTTACTTCATATTTGTTAATTGTCCTACTTCCCCCGTTAATGATCATGCCTGTCATCCTCCTAGCCTTTCCCTCATTAGTTTTCCTTTGTCTTTCTCCTCCAACTCTTTCCTTACTTACTTCCAGTTCTAAGTATGTATACCTATCAACCACCTCTAGAATGTTGTTCCCTAGAACCCATTGACCTTCCTCTCTGCAGTTGAACTCCATCACCTTACTCTTCCTGACACTGAACCTAATGTTCCATTCCCGTCCATAACTGTTGACTATTCCCAGCAACTCCTCCATGTCTTCCTTCCTCTCTGTCATGAGAACTACATCGTCTGCATAGGCTAAACATCCTAGTTTTATATTCCCCACTCTGACTCCCTTCTCTGACTTTCTGATCCTCACTATCAGTTCCTCCATGTAGATGTTGAAGAGTGAAGAAGAGATAACACATCCCTGCAGAACTCCTATGTTATTCTTTATCCATCCTGTGCTGATATCTCCTAGTGTGAACTTTACCTCATTTTCCTTATACAACTCCCTAATTACCTGCACCACCTTATATAATTTCATCTACTCCTAGGTGTGCCAATAGTCTCATTAATTTTCCTCTATCAACCGAGTCGTATGCTTTCTCAATATCTATAAATACCAGGTACAGTTCCTCATCTCCCCTCCGGCTCCTTTCTATGATTTCCTTTATCACCAGCAAGTTTTCTAAACCTCCTCTACCTTTCCTGAACCCATTTTGCTCTTCTCCCAGCACCTTATCTTCCTCCAGCCATGACATTAGCTTGTTGTTTATCACCCACCCAAATACCTTGGCCAGTACATTTATCACTGCTATGGGTCTGTAATTTCCTATTTCCTCTTTTGGCTTCCCGCCTCCTTTATGTATAAGCGTCACCCTACTCCTTTTCCAGTCTTGGGGCACCTCACCTTTCTCCAACATCTCTCTAAACAGATTAACTAAAGCTAGTTTCAACCCTTCTCCTCCATACTTTATGAATTCCCCTATGATTCCATCTGTTCCTCCTGATTTTCCTATCTTAATTGCTTGTATAGCAGAAGCTACATCCTGCTCCTCTATTACTATACTTTCCATTTCTCTTTCTTCACTGTAGATAACTAAGTTCCCTACTTCCTCTTCCGCTTCTTCCTCCTTCCATATGACTTTCCTCCAGTATTCTTCCACTACAGGTATAATCTCTTCCTCTCTTCTTAACTCTCTATCCTCCATCTTCAGACTAACTTTTTGGTGCCCACTGGCCCCACCTAGGTTTCTCCTCAGTCTTCTCCATCCTTCCTTTTCTCTTTCCCTTCTAGGCATATTACGAAGTACCTGTGCCTGTTCTTCTTCCCAAATTCCTATCTTCTTCCTAACTAAGGACTGGGCTCTTTTCTTTGCCTCTTGGTATCTATCCCAGGCCTCCCTCCATTCTTCCTCATACCTCCCCCCCTGAAGTCTTGCTAATTTGGCCAAACTTCTCTGTTTACTGTTCTCTTTTTTTCTATCTCGTATTGCCTTTCCGACCTCCTTATCCCACCAACCTTTGAGCCTCGTTTTTCCTATTTTGAATTTCTTTGTTCCTATCGCTTTCTTGGCTTCCTGTCTAATGACGTTCTTGATCCCTTGTTCCCACTCACTAACAGTGCTCCCAATCCCTTCTGTATCTCCTGGCATAGTATTCTCCATTTCTCGACAATACTCTATCCAGTTAGCGTTTTTCCCATCCCATTTTTCTTTCCATATTACCTTCTTAGTGTAACGCGAGAAATTACATTAATAGGGGAAGAGATGAAATAACACATAAGTATCAATAAGCTAACGAGGAATTTTCCTCCACGCCTCATTCCTGAATCACTGGTTAGGCTTATATTTTAAGCCAGTAGTAATTAGACACGTAGCAAAACGAGGTGAGAACGGGGAGTCTAGGTTAGGATAATTTTAGAAGCAGCTCGACGTTCATTGAGTTAAGTCGCCTGTGGGGAGGTGATATTCTCGCCCTTGGTAAAGGTATGTTATGGAATATTTGTTAACTAGAGATGTAGACATGACTTACTGGTGATTCCTTTTGTTGACCAGGACTAATGAAGTGTATTACTTAGGGTCCCAAGGTAGGATGCTGTTGGCAGACCAGGGGGCCAAGCGCTCACAAATTAGCAGAGGGGGCAACTGCAACATGTCACAGCCAGCCGTGTGAGGACAAAGGAGAAAGAAGGAAATAGAAAAATAAGTGAGAGGGAAACAGTTGGAAGTGGGATAGACTACGTATACATTATATTAGGATGACGACTTGAGCATTACGCATGCGTATCGTTTAAGGGGTAACAGTGCGACTGAAGTTACCAGAGATAGTAAACTAGATTAGGATGACGACTTGAGCATTACATGTGCGTATCGTTAATGTGGTGACAGTGCAACCGAAGTTACCAAAGATAGTAAACTATATTAGGATAACGACTTGAGCATTTCGCGTGCGTATCGCTAGGAGGGAAGGAAGACTTAATATTAAGATAACTTGTGAATGTATAATAATTACCAAGTGAGACAGTAAAGAGTTAAATATATTATAATTAGAAATATATTAACGCGTTTTCATTCAGTTTCCAACCAGTCCTTACATATTTTCTTAAATCTTTTATTTTTGTTCATTCATATATTTTTTCCCACTTAATGTGGGTGGTGGCAGCGGAGTAACCAGGACAGTAACACTCCCAAGGTGGGCACTACATAATGGTAACAAAGGTACAGATGGACAAAATGACCACTACATAATGGTGACAGCGGTTTGGATCCATTCGATGGTTTCCGCGTATCCACGTGCTGACTAACGCCTTGTTAGTTTTTTTTTTTTTTCAAGTGCCAGTTACCCAGTGATCACATACTGTACAGTATGGTGTGTACAGAGTATAGGTGTATAGAGTAGCGTTAGTGACTAAGACTAGTTCGCTCAGACCGTGGAGGAAGATGATCCTAACATAACAGTAGTTTATAGAGCGCCAGGATGACAGGGGAGAAGCGCGTAATCACGCACAACTATCAGGCATGGGCGGTAGTGCAGGCTTTAGGAGGGCCGGGTCACCCACCGTAAATAGTAATAAAATGCGTAAATCAGTGTTGAGGCTTGGAAGACGCCCCCAGCAAGTAAGCAACTTCGGAGGGTTGTCGTGGGTTTAATAGCCACCGTGGAAGCCCAACACTAGTTGGAAAAATCAGGGAAATATAATTTTTTTTTTTATTTACGGAAGGAAATTATTTTTTTAAGATGGAGGATTTAATGGGTTTTTCAGTAAAGGATTTGGAGGATTTCCTCCAAAAGGAAGCAATTGGTAAGGTTAAGAAGGAGGAAGGAGTAACACACGAGAGAGGCGAAACCCGTCCCGAACAATGCGAGCGATTCAAGTGGATGAGTCAGCTAGAACAAGAAGTAGCAAAGACGAAAGAAACGGTTGAGTTATTTTTGAAAAATAAGGAGGAGGAGCAGGCAGTTAGGAGACCAATGAGATCATTAATAAAACAGAGAGATATACAAATACTGAACCTCGGGGATTTACAAGGTATCGAAGCAGAGGGAAGGTTGACAGTTTTCCTTTCCCAGGTAGAAAGTTGTTCAGAGGACTTGGAGGAGAGAAAGAGGATACTTATGACTAGAGTAGATCCGCAATTAGCCTTATTGATACAGAATGCCCTCGGTCAGCATGATTTTAGATCATGGAACACCCTAACTTATTGGTTATACGATGAGCTAACAGACAATAATGTCGACAGAATCCTTAACAGTATTTCTGAAGTCCAGTATGACTGGATGGAAGATCCACAAGACTTTGCAAATAAACTCAAATGCAAATACGCCATACTGGAAGCGAAGTCAAAATACCCAGAAATTCCCCGTAGGGATAAAATCATTAAAACTAAACTGTTAAGAGGATTACCAAACCACAGTAAAGAGAAATTAGAGCTTTTTATGGATGAACAAATCCCGTTGAAAAAATTCATAGAGAGAGTGGAGACCGAGAGGGCCATCATTATCGGAAGAGAGACCATAGGATACGCGGTAAACCAGCCCCGGCAGTTATCAGAAATAACACCCGCTTCCCAGAGTAGTCCTCCCAATAAACAGGAACAGTCACTGGGACTGTCAGCTAGTCAGTCAGAGGTAAGAAAACTGCAAGCACAGATGGAAGGAATGGGGAGAGAATTACAAGATTTGGTAGTAGGTAACGACCAGCAACTACCCAGTTCAGATTGGAGAAAGAGTTCCCAGACGTTTTGCCCCTACTGTAGAATGAACAACCACTCAATTGCAGACTGTCGAAGGAAGCCAAGTAGCAATGCTTGTTTCGATTGTTGGAGAGTAGGATGTAGGAGAGGCAGTTCAAGTTGTCCTGGGAGGAAAGTGAACTCCAGATGACTAGTTAAACATCAATCCCCAATAATCCCCTTAGCCATTAATGATCACGTCATGGAAGTTTTATTAGACACAGGAAGCGAATATTCACTTATAAAAAAGAGTGCAGCTTTAGATTTACAACTTAAAATAAGAACCCACAGTAACATCCCTAGTTTAACCGGTATAACGGGCAAGGAGTTGAGAATCTTAGGTCAAGTAAGAGTAAAAATACCCTTAGGAATAGATAGAACAATAGAAGTGTTGATGTTAGCTGTTCCAGATCAGTATTTATCCACCCAAGCCCTGATAGGGATGAACGTAATAGGACTAGAAGAAATAACTATCAATTACAAACAAAAGAAAGTCATGTGGGCTAACCTAACTTATCCCTTAAATTTTGTTAAACACCGATACGGTACCATCAGAGCAGTTAAGAGTGAAAAGTGCGAAGAGGAGGTGCATAAATCAAGCTGTCATATAAGGATACAACAAAGTGTGACCATAAAACCAGAAAGAACTCAATGGTTAGAATTGTCAGTGGACGAGGTAGAGGGAACCGCTCTCTTGGTGGACACAAAAAAACAAGTATCTTTCTACCAATAATTAATAACAGTAGTGGACAGCTGAAGTTACGTCCTGGTACAATTTTAGCTAAATATAGAGTAGTAAACTCAGAAGAAATTCAAGAACAGCAAGTTACGGCCGAAACACGTTGTCTCACCACTAGGATGAGTAACGCAATGTTACCCGATAGTGATGGTAGCGAGGGTAATGGTACTCGACCGGAGCGAATACAGGCAATTCTAGAAAAAGGAGACTGGAAACACTTAAGTGAACAGGAGAGGCATCATCTTTTCGCCTTGATAAAAGAGCACCATGAACTATTTATCTTAGATGCAGGAGAACTAGGCACCATGAAAACTGAACCCGCTCATATTCAGGTGTTAGATCCAAAACCATGTAAAGGAGTTACATATAGGTATCCGGAGAAAGCTAAAGAACTAATAGCTAAAATGTTGAGAGAAATGGAAGAGAAGGACATAATAGAAAATTCCACAGCTGCGTGGTTAAGTCCTATAGTACTGGTTAACAAGCCGAATGGGGAAAAAAGGATGTGTCTAGACTATAGAAAGGTGAATCAACATTTAGCCACTGATATACACCCCCTACCTAAATTGGAAGAGTTAGTAGAATCGGTAGCGGGCTATGAATACTATGCCACCCTAGATATGAAAGATGCGTATTATCAAGTACTGTTAGATGAAAGTAGTAAAGATCCAACAACTTTCAGTGAAGGGATATCCTTATATAGATTCAAAAGACTTCCCTTTGGATTAAATTGCAGTGCAGCAATTTTCTCTCGCAAATTAGCCCAGATCTTAACTCCTTTACTGAAAGAAAATTGGCTTAAAAATTATCTGGATGACATAATCCTGATGGCACCCAGTTACGAGAAATTATTGGAAAGGATCGATACATTATTTGGACATCTGACTAGATTTGGAGTCAAATTAAATCTGACCAAATGTAAAATAGGACAAAGAAAAGTTAATTTTCTTGGACACTTAGTGAACAAGGAAGGTTACCAACCCTACCCAGACAATATGGCAGCCGTAGATAAAATGAAACCCCCAACTAATGTCAAGGAAACCAGAAGATTTCTAGGTATGGTAGGTTTCTATAGGAAGTACATAGAAGGATTCGCTAAGATAGCAGTGCCTATCACTAATTTGACCAAGAAAGATAACCCATTCAAATGGTCAGAGGAAAGCCAGCAAGCATTTCAGATATTAAAGGATAAACTGACTAGTGCTCCCATCTTAACTAAGGCCAACATTAATAAACCATTTGAGTTGGATACCGATGCTAGCCAAACTCACGTAGGAGCAGTACTGATGCAGTATAGTGATGAGGGCAAAGCCCAAGTAATCTCTTATTTTTCAAAGAAATTAAAACCAGTTGAGACGCGATACTCAGCAACAGATAGGGAAGCCTTGGGAATAGTTTTAGCTTGCAGACAGTTTCATCATTTCCTGTGGGGAACCAAGGTGATCATCAGAACAGACCACCAACCGTTAGTGTCAGTCTTTAAACAACGAACCAAGTCACCTAGGATGAACAGATGGATCCTAGAGATGAGAGACTATAGGTATCAGATAGAGTATAAAGCAGGGAAAAAGAACACTGTAGCAGACCAACTTAGTAGACCAGTAAGAATCATTCGATGTCAAGTAGAAGAGAGGTGGTTAGAAAAAACTAAAGAAGAAGTAAAGGAAATGCAACGAGAGGACCGTAGATGGAGAGAAATGATAGAGTATCTAGAAGGAGGCAGAATACCCAGATCTAAATACCCCAGAAATACTTTAGATCAATTCGTAATAGAAGGAGGAATTTTATATTTAACTAAACCACAGTTCGATAACAGTATACACTATTTATTGGTTTTACCTAGTGAACTGAAGCGAGCGGCTTTGGAATTAATTCACAATAAGGAATCGGGTCATTTAGGGCAGAGGAAATCAATAAGCAAAGCAGAAGGCTATTTTTATTGGCCCAACCTGAAAACGGATGTGAGAGAATATGTGAGGAACTGTTTGACATGCCAACAGCATAAGGGTAGTCGTGGACTCCAACAACAATGGCAAGAAATACCATCAGTAAGTAAACCTCTAGAGAGGATAAGCATAGACATAACAGACATGGGAACGGGAGCCCACGGATACCGCTATGTATTAACCATAATAGATCATTATAGCAGGTTTACTACCTTTTATAAATTAAGGACTAGGATGACCGACGAAGTATGTAAGAATTTTAGGGAATATGTCAGTTTATTTGGAGCACCACATACCTTGTTATTGGATAATGCTAAGGAGTTTACGTCACAACAATTCAAAGAGTTGTGTGACTCATGTGAGATACAATTAGGATACACCATGCCTTACCATCCACAAGGTAATAGTATCTCAGAAAGGATGCACTGAACAATGAAAACAATTCTCTCAAACCTATGCAAGGGTTATCCTCATAGGTGGCCCAATTATCTCTTAGAAACTCAAAGAGTATTAAATAGTGCAGTGCATGAAACAATGGGTACCCAACCTTTCTATGCTTTTTTTTCCCGATACGCTCCAAGGTTGATTAGTGTGAAATTACCACAAATTGACTCAGAGGATGAAACGAAAACAGTGGCACACGAAATAATCAAAAGAACAAATTTGGAGAGAGGTAGAAAATGGCGGGAGAAAGCTAATGTGAAAAGGAAAAATGAAAGGTTGGAAAAAGACGAATTGGCGTGGGTAAAAAGAGAACGTTTTGAGACGGGCACCAATAGAAAACTTTCAGTTAAGTGGTTGGGACCATACAAAGTGGTGGAAGTATTGAGAGATGGAGGTTCATATGTATTAGAAAATATATTTGACGGCAAACATGTACAGCGCGCGGCCGAGCAAATTAAGCGATATGTAGGACAAGATGGCTGGCTGTTGGAACCAGCAGAGATAGTAGTGTAGAAGAAGAACTTGAGCAACCCCACCTAGAGAGAGGAGACCAGTGAGGAGATACTTAGAAACAAGTTGATGACAGGCGATAAGTGTTAACCTCTAGAGAGAAAGAGATTAACGTTCACCACTTCTCTAGTGAAAGAGAGATTTGAGGAAGGTCCCCTAGACAGACTTGTAGTGGTTTAAACATTTTATTTTTGCTTTAGAGGTGTACACAGTTTGCACTGAACACTAACCCGCTAGGTAGTCGTAAGACCCGAGGATGTGCTTGGCTCTGAGCTTTGCTCGATGGGTGATAGACGCAGGAGTATGTATGCCTCAAGCAGGAGGTGAGCCTTATCCCAAGATACTGAGGGTATGGAGTAGATCCAGTCGTGATTTCTCCCTACGCACCTACGCCTAGGATTAGTGGGGTAAAAATGGAAATTGACCATTCCAGACTAGAGGGACGAGTCCAGTTGCGACTCTATAGGGTTTCGGCCATAACAAATAAGAGAGGAAGTGAGAAGGTTCTCATTTCAAGGTAGTAGAGTCA
This sequence comes from Chionoecetes opilio, assembly GCA_016584305.1. Taxonomy (NCBI): domain Eukaryota; kingdom Metazoa; phylum Arthropoda; class Malacostraca; order Decapoda; family Majidae; genus Chionoecetes; species Chionoecetes opilio. The sequence continues at coordinate 131,970 of JACEEZ010020444.1, read as the reverse complement.
TCACATTTAAAGTGAGTATTCCCCAAACTGGTCAAATCTACTCTTGGTGAGGGAAGTGATAAGTTAAGAATACATACTATCTCATTTTGTTGTAAATTTGTTGGAAGAATTGGAAAATGCAGGATGAGAATATTTGTTTGTAAGTGATAGAAGATCCTAAGAAAATTTATATGAAATTATGTGTGATGTATATGATAATTTTTTTATATTTTTAGTTAGATATCCGGTAGGATGCTTGATGAAGGACTGAGGCATAAGGAAATTTTTTTTTGGGGGGAAGAAGCTATGTAACGTGAGAAATTACATTAATAGGGGAAGAGATGAAATAACACATAAGTATCAATAAGCTAACGAGGAATTTTCCTCCACGCCTCATTCCTGAATCACTGGTTAGGCTTATATTTTAAGCCAGTAGTAATTAGACACGTAGCGAAACGAGGCGAGAACGGGGAGTCTAGGTTAGGATAATTTTAGAAGCAGCTCGACGTTCATTGAGTTAAGTCGCCTGTGGGGAGGTGATATTCTCGCCCTTGGTAAAGGTATGTTATGGAATATTTGTTAACTAGAGATGTAGACATGACTTACTGGTGATTCCTTTTGTTGACCAGGACTAATAAAGTGTATTACTTAGGGTCCCAAGGTAGGATGCTGTTGGCGGACCAGGGGGCCAAGCGCTCACAAATTTAGCAGAGGGGGCAACTACAACATGTCACAGCCAGCCGAGTGAGGACAAGGAGAAAGAAGGAAATAGAAAAATAAGTGAGAGGGAAACGTTGGAAGTGGGATAGACTACGTATACATTATATTAGGATAACGACTTGAGCATTACATGTGCGTATCGTTAAGGGGTAACAGTGCGACTGAAGTTACCAGAGATAGTAAACTAGATTAGGATGACGACTTGAGCATTACATGTGCGTATCGTTAATGTGGTGACAGTGCAACCGAAGTTACCAAAGATAGTAAACTATATTAGGATAACGACTTGAGCATTTCGCGTGCGTATCGCTAGGAGGGAAGGAAGACTTAATATTAAGATAACTTGTGAATGTATAATAATTACCAAGTGAGACAGTAAAGAGTTAAACATATTATAATTAGAAATATATTAATGCGTTTTCATTCAGTTTCCAACCAGTCCTTACATATTTTCTTAAATCTTTTATTTTTGTTCATTCATATATTTTTTCCCACTTAATGTGGGTGGTGGCAGCGGAGTAACCAGGACTGTAGAGTACACTCCCAAGGTGGGCACTACATAATGGTAACAAAGGTACAGATGGACAAAATGACCACTACATTAGCTTTATTTTCCTCCCTGTGTTTGCCACACGTGATCCCTATCATGCTATGATCTGATATATCTACATCCTCATTTTTCCAAATCCTGCATCCTTGTCTATTTACAGACTCATTGACGAGTATATAATCTATCGCCGACTCGTTGTTTCTATCTCTCCATGTTGTTGGGTTTTCTAACTCCCAATTCTTTATTCTACAGCCCGACCTTTCAGCAAAATCTAATAACAACTCTCGGTTCCTGTTAACTCTTTCTTCCATCAGGCCGATATGACCATTCATGTCGCCCATTATCACCCAGCTAGACCTAACCTAGCACCCTTCCTCGACCCCCCCGTGCTGTGCACTAACCTAACCTAACCTGCCCTGCCCTAACCTAACCTACTCTAACCTAACGGGGGGGGGTACTGAACCTGAAATTTAATATCGGCCATGTAGGCAAAGTAAGGATCGGCACTCATTAAAATCTAAACAGATGTGTAAGGACAGCAAGTACAATACGTAGAGCCAACATTTGGGTCAGCTTAGCGTGGAGCCCTTGTTCTTAAGATTTTCCGAAAATAGGAACAATCATTGACGTGAAACACCCGCAGACGTCGGCGAGAATTCCTATCGGCGACAGTTCAAGGTAGGCTACCCAGGACACGACCCACACCAGTAGGATGACTTGCCTATATATACGTACTGTCACCCGTGGTTTGTTTACTAGAATACCAAGTAATTCACTACACACCAACAACAGGGCATTGATTATGTCCTAAGAGAAAGAAAAGCACGCAGTGTGAATTACTTGCGGTCGTAGGTAGGTGGTGGTGGTGACGATGTAAACACAGGATGCCTTAACAACAGGCTCAGGTTTGCTTTAACACAGGTAACAGCAGGGATGCCAAAGCTGGTACTAACGTACCAGATTTGGTACTTTTGGGTGCGCCAAGTACATTTGGTATGTCTTTCAGGAAAATGCTGAATTTCTGGTACTATTTTATAAGGAGCTTATATACATCAGATAATTTCCTAACGAAGTGGCACGCGCGACGTAGGGCCTACGTCGCAGCAAACTCGAGTAGGCTATAGCAGTGGCGATTCTAGCACTAAAAAACTGGGGGGCCAATTTTGGGCCAAGGTAATTGTGGGGGGGGGGGGGGCCAAAACAAAAGTTTGGAGGGTCTGTACGTAACGGGGGGGTGGGACGCTGTGGGCACCACATACATTTTAGAAAGTTGAGCACTTTCCAGAGTCAATCTTAGGTCTATGGAGGGAAATATAATATTAGACTATCTAAGTGATATTCAGTCATACAAAAAAAGTTTTCTCAAAAGAACATTTAGGAAGAATATTCTTCCTCAATGTTCTTTTGCAAATGCTTTTTTTGTCAATATTGAACGAAAGTTCATCTGAGAGTCTCAGGTCCATTTTCTCTGCTGGTGAGTAGTACCTACTATATAATATTCCAAGCTGGAAATGTGAAAATTCGTGCTCTCAAGTACGTTTTATTGAAAAGAAAAGAACAATAGTAGGCATAATACCAAACATACTGTTGTGTACACTTTAGCTAAGGCGTTTTCTGCGGGGGATTTTTGGTGGCAATCGGAAAATTTTCGGTTGCAAACGGTCACAACAACAAATGTTTGCGGGTCGGGCCAATCATCTTCCCTGGATGGTTGAACAGGGATCGAAATTTGAGCAACCAAAATTTTTCGGTTGCAATCAGGATCCCCGCAGAAAACGCCTTTAGACACGGGTTACACCAAACACAGCGTTCACACACAAGTTTATTACGGTGGGAATATGTAGGTAAGTAGGCTACAGCGGAGTGATGCCACGAGGAACACAGAGAGAGAAGTGATGTGTTGCCTATGAGGTGGTTGGTAGATAACTGAAAGAAGCTGGTCTAGGAAGCCAGGCGAGAAAGGAGGTGCGGGAGGGATTTGGGTCACGAGCGAGTCAGGTCATACCAGATGTCAGCTTGCCCTTTAGGGGTAATCAGCCAGGTGTGCGGCCCCAACCTGGGGCCACCTCAGTACTCCCCTTTTTACCAAAAAATAAAAAAAAATATATATACATATATATTAGGGTGGTCCTTAGGTATATGAGCGAAAATATTCTTTTAATTTTTTGCTGGGACGCCCCAAAATAATATTCCTTTAGAGGCAGAAATGTCACGTAAAAAATAGAAAATAAAAATATTAATATTTAGGGGTCGCCCAAGGAACTTTTAACGTCACATTATATTAACATTACTGTGTTTTGCCAACAGACTGGTTATTGAGACGACTCTGATTGAATCAATTGAAATCGATCAATCAAAATCCCTTGAATCAAAGAAGAACTGATTCACCACCAACTTGTTTGATTCATGAATCATGATTGAATCAAAATCCGCATAGAAACAAGACTGATTGAATCAAAAAGACTGCAATGCTATTTCAATGGTGAATCAAACATCGGATAACAAAATAATATAATTTGATTCGTTGAATCGGAAAGAATCATTTCTCAAAATGATTATCCATGAATAAAACGGTGACTGAATAATTTAAATTCCAAAATGAATCGTGATTGAATCCTTCCAAAAAAAGTTGAATCAATAACCAGTCTGTATGCCAAATAGCTGATCTATGTCTCCCCTTTCTCAACAGCAGTTAGCTATAGCCGTCTTAAACGAGTGTTTTATGCATTTCTACTGTGTATTCACTTGTATTGTTCATTGTACCAGGCAGGCGTATTCACTATGTACGTCACTGTATCAGACAAAGGTGTTTACTGCGTACACACTGTACCAAGCAGGCGTTTTCAGTGTTCATTGTGAGTGTGTACGTCACTGTGACTGCCATGCAGTTGTGTTCACTATGTACGTCACTGTACAAGGCAGGTTTGTTTACTGTCCGGCTACGGTCCGCTTCAGCGCGTCAGGGTAGCGGCGACGATGATCGGACCACACGAACGAGAAACTGCAGCTGCTCCTCGTCGTGAGTGATAGAGCCGCTAAACTTCTGGATCAGCGCCACACCGCGCTCGGCGTGGTCGTTTACCACGTGCAGGCACTGGACCGTCTCCGCAGCTTTCATAAAGTCTTTACGATCCTCCCACTCCTCTGGCGCGACATCGAGGAAGCCGCTGGGCAGGTTCAGGCACTCGAAGATGCGCCGTGAGTTCGCTGTCGTGAAGTCAGTCACCGTCTTGCCGATGACAGAAGCGAACTCGACTTGGGCACGCGGGATCTGCCTGTCGTCCTCGCTCCCATCCGCCTCTACCTCCATCGCCGATACCATTAGTGCCTTCGTGACAAACGGGACGGCGCGGTCGAAGAGAGCGAGGCCGACGAGGTTCTCTGAAAGATACCACCCAGCAAACACAAAGACGGAGGGCCTCCGGAGGCCCTCCGTATGTCTTACCGGCGGCCCGACAAAAGTGTACGACGTAGGGCCGCTGGGAATTTGCTCAGAGGCTCACCGGCGGGCCGCTCCCAGCGGCCCGCCGTAGGGCATATGACCATTTGCCGCTGTTTTTTTTAACTGATTGGATTTTACCATTTAAGCATATCGATACAGTAATTTTTNCTCGTTATTAAATTTCACGTATCAACCACGATACCAAGATAAATTAAATAATATCTTTCAACATGCCAGGAAGTAAAACCATAGACCTACTTGCCTGAGCTGGTGGCAGCACTTCCCCTTAACTCATACCATTTCCCCTTAACCTTAACCCCTACCCCTTCCACTTAAATTCATTCCCATTTCAGTACTCTCCGCAGCGAGAAGTGTTCATACTATAATCAAATAGTGAAGTCATAAGACAAGTTTCAATTCTCAATTCAAGTTTAAATCAAGGAAAATCCTAACCAAATTAATTTCATTCAAATAAATAAGGCACTAGGAAAAACCAACTTCATGGGAAAACCCTGGCACCACATCACCATTCTGATGCAATACTACATCAATATCATCATATAGCTAAACTGTTGTTTTAGAATGTTTACACATAAAAGAAATACATTTTTCAAATTCTGTACATTGATTTACAAATAATAAATTTCCTCTCTGAAAATACACCAGTGGCACTACACAGAGGGCATCGGGAGGCAAAGTTGCCGCTGGTGGCCGCCGTTCGCCGCTCTAATGCCTACGTAGGCCCGCCGGTGATGGTTAGCTGGGCAGAGGTGCTTTGCCAGCTTCGCTTCGGGCCGCTTTCCGATCACCCGGTTCGGGTAAGCGGCCAGAGCTTTCATCAGCTCCAGGTCGATGTTGGGGGCTGCGGCGGCGAGGGGCGCCCGTGAACCAGGCTTTCAGGTACAGCCTGACGGCGAACACGCAGATGTCGCGAAGGCCAGACTCCTCTCGTACCGTGAGCCGGAACTGGCGGTGGAAGAGCCATACCTTGAAGGAGTAGATGACCTTGGCTATCCACCGTGCATGATGAATGGGTCCCGGGTACCGAAACGGCGCCAGTCACACCGCCACCAAGGAAGGCACGCGCGAGGATTAGCATCCCCCTGTAATCATCGCGCTGCTGCTGTTCGTCCAGTGCTGTTCGATGAAGCGAAGAACGTCGTCCTTCACATCAATGATCTCGGGCATCACGTCGTCGCATCGTGAAAGCGTCATCGAAGTCTGCCTGGTTGATGGAGCGCCACTGCGCCTGGAACGCTTGAAGAGCATCACTTCCGCGCCGAGCTACAACCCAGCAGGCCGTGAAGACGGCGCCAATGACCAGCTCCATGATGTGGTGGCGACACGCCAGGTGCAGAAGCTGGACGCCGAGGTCTCGTTCGATAGAGCAGACAGGCGCCGTTCAGTCGGCCCGTGTTGGAGCTGGTTGTGTCAAAACACATCGCACGGACGTTGCTCTCGAGGCCCCAGTCCTTAATGCAGTGCGTCACGGCGTCGGCCTGTGCACGACCCGTCCCGGTCGGCAGCTTTGGGAACCCAGGAGCTGCAGAAGACCTCTTGCCGGAAACAAGGACAGGAAGGCGGTCCACGGAGCTGTGCCGGTGATGTCCGGCATCAGCTTTCCATCCCAGTGGACAACGAGGGGCCCGCTCGTGACAAACTCTTCCTTCAGCTTCATAGCGGACTCCTTTCGATGCTGCAGTCGGTTCCGACGAATCGTGCTTCGGTTCATCATTATTTCCTGAATGTCATGACCGAGACTCTTGGCTGTCTCGCCGATGACAGCCACTGCCTGTCGGTCCGAGATCTTGTGCCGGTCCAGTGCGGCTGCCAAGTTTGGTGACATAATCCCCTTCCTTCCGCGCTTCGGAGGGAATACCGTACACTCGAAGGCTCCGGTAGCCTCATCCTCGGATTCTTCCGCTGCTGACGACGCATCGCTGCTGTTTGACGAAGACGCCAGAGTCGCCACGGCACTCGTCGAAGCCGACATCTCGTCAGCGCGGCGACGTCGCTTTTCAGTCCTCTTCTCGGCTTTGTCCTTTCGTTTCTCCTTCTCCGCGAGGGTCTTGTCCACCGTCGTCATGCAACCGCGCCTTCCCTTCTTACGTTGAGCCAGCAAGAATGCCCTGTCCTCGTTGTTCTTAATGGAGAGCGCGTCGGCGTGCGCCACGTCGAATAGGTCGTCCAGAACGTCGACGAACGCTTTCTCGTTGTTCGCCTGGGTCGCCGACTTACCGGTTGCGGGTGCTTCTTGAGTGTCTGCCACGTGACAAAGAGCTTCAGCACCTTCTCACGGCATCGCTGTTCCTTTTGAATCGGAATCCGAGCGCGATTCCAGAAGGGCGCAACTATATCGATAGTCCGGGCTGCTGCATCTTTCACAGGCCTCTTGCCGTCCAGGTGAAGGTTGAAGAAGTATGCCAAAGTCTGGCGCTTAGACGGGAGCTTAGATCCCTTAAAGTAGTCGTCCAGACCATTTCATCATTCCTGATTTAATGCAATCAAATCATAGCCATTGACGAGTATATCAACAATACGTCGTCACTTTTTGTATCCAGTCAGCCGTTTTTAAATAATCCGCAATCAAAATCTGCAAATTCCCCGAGTTCTCAAAACGCACTCAAGATTTGCAGACGCTCAGGCTCAGGCTCCGTGACGTACCATCAGGGAGGATCCTCTTCCCGCGCGCGGATCAGAGGCACGTAAACACAGAGATAAATATAATAGTACTTGAAGATATTTGGGTGTTTCTGATAGATTTGTTTTGCTATATGCCACATGCATGCATCCTTTATGGGTGCAGCAAGACAGCTGTGCCTTTCGAGAAAAGTTTGCACACGGAAAGGAGTGGCGTGTGTAGGAGTGGAGTGGCGGAGTGGCGTGTGGTGATTCACGCCTATAGTGTGGTTGGGCGAACAGTTGTGTTGAGAAACGGTGTGTAGTGAGGGTAGCGATGGACCACCACGACTGTGAGGCTTTGCCTCTTAACAAGACCAAGTAAACCAAGTAAACCAGGTGTGGAGTGGGCGTGGGCGTGCCCTGTGGTGAGAGACCCTGTAGTGGTGTGGCTGTCACACTTTCTGCCTTCCCGCCCGCATATTTTCCAACTCTATGCTGTAGTTAATGCTAGTATTTTGGTTTCCGAGTAATGACGTTTGACTGTAGCTCCAAAACTAACCATAGGATTTTCTCGAAAGTACCTTTATTGTGATTCCCACACACACATGGTTTAACCTTATTTACCAATCCATGTTTTGGAGAAGTGCCAGGTCCTCCTGCTGAACCTCAGGCTCTGCTAACACCTGTTAATTCACCTCGTACTCGGGCTCAAACATATAGGATCCCATGACAATCTGAGGTTCGTTTTCCTCATAGTATACGCGACCAGCGTCATTTCTTTCGGTGTCAGATTGAGCATCGTACTCTAAATCTGTCACAGCGACAGATTCACTGTTGACACCGAAGTACAATCGCTCATCATAACATTTGCCGACAGGTGTCAGACAGAGTGTCTGCGGGCGTCCCTGTTCTGACGTCATCAATAACAGTCGTAGCCCTGTTGGAGGGAAGATTTTTTTTTCGCGCGCTTTTTACAAAAGTCGTGTTTTACGGAAATAAGGCCTGAAAAAATCAATTTTTGGTGGATTAGGTGTTTTGAATGTACATTCAACATAATTAGGCAAAAAAAAAAATGGGTCTGGACGACTACTTTAATGTCATCATCGACCACCCCCACCAGATACACTGAAGTTTTTGCGCGAGTAGCAATCATGCGACTCACATTGCGATCTGCAAATCAAATGGAACGTTTAGCGTTCGGCGCTTACCCATTACGGGAGGGAAATGTTTTACACAACAACGGGGGGGTATATACATCACACAAGACGAGTCGACCATTTTCGATTCAATGTTCAATACAATTGTCATAATGCATCGTAGAAAGATAAACAATGGGATAAAACAAAGTTTCATTTGTGGTAAATCATTAGTACAAAAGGGCACTCACCTGCAGCCAAAAAATCGTGCAGCGCGCTCCACCACCTCTCAGACCAAATCTGCTGCCTCCGCCGCACAGCCGGGGCCTTTGCGCGGGAGTCTCGTCACGGGTGCCAACAATCAAACAGCCACCGTTGCCATGGTAACGAACTCTGTGGCGCAAAACCCGATATAAACTTTGAATGAATATCCTATTGCGCAGCGCTGGACCTAAACTGTTAACACAAATATATAAGTTGCTTGGGGCGACCTCTAAATATTAATATTTATTTTTTATATTTTTTAAAGGCCTACTTCTAAACCACAAAAGGAACAATATTAGTGGGCGTCCCGGTCTAATTTCGAAATTTTATTTTTTAAGGACCACCCTAATATTATATATATATATAAAATATATATATATATATATATATATATATATATTGTTATGCAGGTGGTGGTGGTGGGGGAGGTGGTGGAGGTAGGTGGTGGAGGCATGTTGGTGTTGTGGGGGCGGTGTGTGTGTCTGTGTGTATGGAGCTGGGAGGAGGTGGCGCGTGGGTGAGGTGGCCTTGGTGGGGCGGCCAGGCTCACAAAGACCAGGCAGTGAGGTGGGTGGTGGTGAGGCAACCTTGAGTGCGGGTCGGTGGGTGTGGGGTGGGAGCGGGGAATGGGGCCGGGGAGGACGTAGACTCGTGTGCCTGCCTCCTGGCACAAAGAGTGAGGGAGTGAGGATTCAGACGGTCTCGTGAGGAACAGACGCGCGCCGCTCCTGGGGGAGGCACGGTGGTTGTGGTTGTGGTTGTGGTGGCGTGGTGGTTGGGGTCGTGGGGGAAACTGTGGTTGTGGTGGTGGGGGGACTGTGGTCCGGGGTGGCACTGTACGTGTGTGACTGTTTGTAACGTCTTTCCTGCGACGACCTATGAAGAGGTCGGAGGTAGATGACGTGCTTGTACTTTGCAGGGGCTTGTGGCTTTGTTTAGTAAACGCAAGAAATGAGTCAAAGTGTTTTCCTTCGCCTGTGTGTGATTGAACTACGTGAACTATGCGACAAACTCGCCTCAGCCTAACACACCAAACTCGTCGCTGTTTAAGTAAGTCAAGCAGCGGGTACAGTAACGCTCTGCGCAGCCTCACAGAGACACCTGAAGTGTGTGGTGGGGTCCAGGGCGTAACAGATGGTGTCAGGAGTGGGATTGTGTGTTAGAGTGAGAGCGGCTGGTGTAACACGAGGTCAAGATGGCGGCAAGCGGCGAGGAAGCAGTCCTGACTCAGCTGAATGGAGACAAAGGCGGCGCGGACCAAGGTAAGCCGAGTCAGCTGGCGGGCACCGCGAAAAATGAATCGAATGTGATGAACATGCTCAGGGCGTTGATGAGTAAAATGAAGGAAATCAATGAAAACCGTGAGAGAGGCAAGCGAGAAAAAAACAATGAAAAGGTGAACGAGCTGAGAGAGGCGTGTTGTCGGGGCTTGGTAGAGGCGCGAGAGGACGCGCGGCGGTACACCGAAGCGGTGGTGTGCCACGCCTTCAGGAGGATCGTGCCGAGAGGAAATCGTGAGCGTGGGATGCACTGAGGAAGTACTGCCTGTGTACGTCGCCGACATGGAGGATTCATGCCTCCTGGGCCTGGACTACCTGACGTAGAGTGGGGCGTGCGTCGACCTGGGGAGGAGGACGGTAAGAGTATGCGGAGAAGAGGTGCCCTTACTCCCAGGTGACGCCCCGGCGGAAGTAGTTGCGGTTGAGCGCGTGCGCCTTGCCCCGAGGACGGAGACTAGGGTGCCTTGTACGCTGACCAGGAAGATGGAAGGAGCCGACGGCATAGTGGGAACACGGGAGGAAGAGACGCGCCGGGCTGTAACGCCGGCGCGCCGCCCGTCAGGATGGCCGAGCGGCGCTCCACTCTTCGCCTCCCCGCCCCGCCTTCGTTGCCCCAGCGTCGCGCCGCGGCGTTCTGTGGCCACTCTGGGCTTCGTGGACCATCGGAATTTGATGGAAAGGCGGCGTGGGAGAGCCTGTCGGGCCCCGATTCGCGGCCGCTGGCAAGCGGTGTTAAAAGGCAGGAAGGGCCTTGCAGGTGGCCTGCCGCCACGGCGGGTCCAGATCAAGTGCCCACGGAGGGAGGGCAAGAGGCCCGCCTCACTTTCGCCATGGTATGGAATCACGGGAAGAAGAGACGCCGGCGTGGTAAGCGTGGGAAGCCGCGCAGCAAGCAGTGGAGGCCTCGGAGAGCCAGGATGAACAAGACGTCCCCATACCCTGCCTCTGTCGTGCCTTCAGGAGGATGGCGAGCGCAGTGTGTGGCCCCCGCCGAAGCTGTGGCAGGTGGCAGTAACGGCTTGTTACGACGGTGGAGGGATGCACCGACGTGCCCTCTACCAGGCAGAGCAAGCCACAGCGTGTTGCTGTTAAGTCCTGCCGCACCGCCACCGGCGCCTTGCAGTGGAGGGCATGGTCCGTCGGGAGGTCTTGGCGCCTTTACACCGCGTAGACTGGAGCAATGGAACAGGGGAGAGCTGCGGGGCCCAGTGGAGTGTGGACTCCTGGACTGTGGCTACCTCTGAGGCGAGCCAAGGGTGGAGGAAGTTCCCTGTGGTTTGTGGCGCCTGTGGGTGAGGTTGCAGCTCTGTGTTCTGCTGGTGGGTCTCGCGGGGGGAAGAGGAGGGCCTGCCTGGTGTTGACCTTCCAAATGCAGTGGCGGGTGGGGGATGGTGATGGAGGGACTTGCAGCTGTAAAGGTGGTGGTGGCAATGATGTGTGGTAGAGGTAATGGTGAAGGGAGGTGGTGTGTGTTGTAATGGTGGTGGTGGTGGTAACGCGCGGTGTGCGGCGCGCGAGAGGATACCAAGGGTGGGTGTCGGTGTTGTGTTGAGGTGAGGTGACGTGCAGTCTGCCTGCAGAGGTTAAAGGGGGGTGGATATTCGTTAGGTGTCGGGCCAGCGAGGGAGGTATGAACGCTGTTTGGAGTAGTGCCGGGGGGAGGAACCCGCCACCGCCCTAGTGGCTGGTTCTTCCTTCAAAACAGCGGAGGGATTGGACTGGCTGGGACTTGGTTAAGTTCCGTGCGAGGAGGTATAGTAGCAAGGTTGTGCTTGCGAGGAGGTATAGTCGCAGGTTTGGGCCTGCGAGGAGGTACAGGTAACCCTGCTGTAGCAGGAGCCTCTGTTTAGGGGCCAAGCGGCAACCCCTGTTGTGTGGTGGTGTGGTGGAAGCTGTTGTGGTGGAAGGTTGGTGATGTGGTGGTGGTGATGGTGGAGTGAGGCATGTGGTCTACTCCATGTGGTGGTGGTGGTGGAGGTGACGTTGCGGTCTGCGTGCTTCAGAAGCAGCGCAGGGCAAGGCCTTGGCGCGGGGTAGTGTGCAGCGGAGTAGTGTGGTGGTGTGGTGGAGGCTGTTGCGGTGGAAGGTTTGGTGATGTGGTGGTGGTGATGTGGAGGCATGTGGTTTACTCTACGGGTGGTGTGGTGGAGTTTTTTTTATTTTTTTTATTTTTTTTATTTTTTATTAATTAATTAATTAATATTTTTTTTTTTTTATTTTTTTATTTTTTTAACATATGTGTCTATAGCGCCTGTAGGCAGTGGTGACCCAGGGCTCGGATGGTAGGCTCTGTTGGTCCTCGCCCGTGGTGGCGCAGGCAGGATTCTTATAGTGACGCCTGTGATTAGAGGCTCATGCCGCCCCCTGTGTCCTCCGATGCACTCGCAATCGAAAGTAGAGTTGATGGGCAGGGCATGTGGGTGTTTTTAGACCACTCGACGGTGCAGAAAGGTTTTGGGTTTCTCGGGGATCGAACTCGGGTCACCGAGAACGCCAGTCGGAGGTACGCTAACAACTTCCACTACCGCCTCCCCAAGGTGGTGGGAGGATTATGTAATGGATGCATGAGCATGAGGAAATTGAATTATTGATTGTACAGGTGCTATGTTGCTATGATCCTGTATTGTCTTAGTAGTAAGTGCTTGTGTAGTGGCATTGGTGACCGAGGACGGTCACGTTATAAAGAGGGGGCAGTGTTATGCAGGTATTGGTGGTGGGGGAGGTGGTGGAGGGTAGTGGTGGAGGCATGTTGGTGTTGTGGGGGCGGTGGGGCGTGTGTGTGTGTCTGTGTGTATGAGCTGGGAGGAAGTGGCGCATATGGGTGCGGTGCCTTGTGGGGCGGCCAGGCTCACAAAGACCAGGCAGTGAGGTGGTGTTGGTGAGGCAACCTTGAGTGCGGGTCGGTGGGTGTGGGGTGGGGGAGCGGGGAATGGGGCCTTGGAGGACGTAGACTCGATGCCTGCCTCCTGGCACAAAGAGTGAGGGAGTGAGGATTCAGACGTCTTGAGGAACAGACCGGCGCGCCGCTTCCTGGGGGAGGCACGGTGGTTGTGGTTGTGGTTTTGGTTGCGTGGTGGTTGGGGTGGTGGGGAACTGTGGTTTTGTGGTGGTAGGGGGACTGTGGTGTGCCGGGGTGGCACTGTACGTGTGGTGACTGATGTAAATATCTTCCTTCTCCGTAGCTCTGAGTGTGAGGAGGAGGATGGGAAGGGCGTCTACCCTGCTTGTTGGGTGTGGCTGGGCCGTATGGTTTCCTTTAGGCGTCTGTGGAAACGCTCCACCATTCCGTTGGCTTGAGGGTGAAAAAAAGCCGTAGTGCGCTGACGGCGGGTTCCCAGGAAAGCCAGCAGGTCAGCCTAACCATGGGACTCAAATTGCCTCCTTGATCCGTGATGAGAGTGACAAGCGCGCCGTACAGTGCTACCCAACCCGACAGGAAATGAGTAGCCGTGCACTTCGCGGTACTCTCAGGCATGGGAAATAGCGGCGCCCAACGGGTCATTCTGTCCACACACGTCAGCAGGTAACGGTGATCGCGGGAGGTCAGCAAGGGACCCACCAGGTTTTACATGGACGGTGTTGGGTAGGCGTGGGAAGGTGTGGAGGAGGGGGCTCGTGTGTGTCGGTGAATCTTTGCCGTTGACAGGCAAGACAGGCCCGCGTCCATTCCTTGATGTCACGTCTCATCCCAGGCCATAAACCGCTCGCCTGCTCATGATGCGACGGGTACCGAGGATACCGGGTGGTTCAGGGAGTGGTAGTGATTGAACACTGGGCCTGCAGTGTTGACGGGTGATGAATGGGCGTGCGTGGCCACACGATACATCACAGCCAGAGCTTGGCTGCGGAGTCGGGACGTCGTGCAGGACCAGGTGAGCGCTGTGGGCCCCTCAATTAGGACTTGCAACTCAGGGTCTCCTCCTGGTCGCCGCCAGGGCCACGTAATCTAGCGGCGGGCATCGGGACCGCGGACATCATCCGGGGGGTTGTATCGCAGCGGGAGAGAACGTTGGCCACGGTATTGTCTTGCCCTGGGATATGGCGGTGTCTGGGGGTAAACTCTGATATATAGGCCAGGGCCCGTATCCTAACTTACAATTAATACTAAACTTTGGTATTAACTCCCGACTTTACGCTTAACTTACACTCATCGTTATCCTCACTCACTCTTTGCTTAATCTTACTGTTAAGTTTGGTATCAACATAATGTGCTGGCGAGGACTTCTAAACCCCTTAATCCCAAAGTAATCGTGGGAAAATTCAAAATGGCCGCCGCTTAGGAACGCCCATCTCCTCCTCAGAACTTATCGAATGCGAAATAAGTCTTTATATAATAAATACGGACGCTAAAGTTACAATTAGGTACTATATAGGCGCTGCAGAAGCTGAATATGTGACAGATACTGTGAGGAGGAACCTACAAGACCTAGTTTGAAGAAGCATTATGGGAGCCCATACGCCCATCCCTATTCTTTACTTATTTGGGGCAGAAAAAGCTCCTTATATATGTATCCGGATGTTACATTATGTATAGGAACCCAAGAGACAGTGCATAAACTAAATATGTAACTGATCTAGTGTAAAGGGACCTACAAGATACAGTTGAAAAGAACTATTTAATCAGTCTTGGAGAAAGTGGTGGTCATAGCTTTGAGTTACTTAACCCGCTGGATACCAGCGACGCACGTGATGCGTCCAATAAGTATGCCAGGCCCAGCTGCAGTCCAGCGACGCACCCTGTGCGTCCGCCATTTAAAAATTTGGTACGCGGTTCTATAGTAAGGAATGGCCTGAAAATGGTATGGGGGCACTGCTTGATATTGGGGCAACAGTGGCAGTACCCGGCAACTGCATGGGCACGCCGTGCGGGTAGGGGGGGGGGGGGCGGATTAGAGGCACGAGCTTATCCACTTTTTTCGCCGCGACCTTAGACCTTATTTACTCCTGTTCTATGGTAGCATGATTTGACGCCATCAGGGTGGCAAGGTTGGTAGAGACGTGAGTTCCCAATGTGCAGCGTCCCTGTGCATTCGGTCAGCGGTTCGAGTCCGCCTAGTTCATGCTGACGTGGCGGCGCTTTGTATAGTCAATAACCTTGTAGTTGGTACATGAAAAAGTGTCTAGATAGGATGAAAATCTTATTTATCTTATTGATTGAGATTGGTATAGGGATATGCCTTATATGCGTGGCAACCCACAAGTATAGGCTTGTTGGGACGGGGGATGCGCATGAGTCATTACTGAGTGACAAAGGACATCCTACACAAGGATACAGATAGAAAGGGTGCAAATCCATCATGGGCCGCCCGTCGCCATGGTTACCGGTACGCGCTAGGGCGCTGCTGCCACTCGTCTTCATTTAGAAAAACTTTACTATGTCCACTTATCACATTTGGGAAACTGACTTATTATGACATTATGTGATACATACGTTGTATATATGAACTATGAAGGCACACATGATCCTCGGGTGGTGTGAAAATAACCGCCACCCGAAAGCGGACGTATCGTACATCTGCCATGCTGCACGCTCAGCTGATGGCTAGGCGCGCGGGAACCTTAAATTAGCTGATGTCTGAGGGGGCCCCACCCCCCTAGAACACCCTTTTTTTCGAGAAGAGTGATACTTTTAGTTTTCTTCATTTTTCATCTTTTTAATAAAAATAAAAAAAAAAACCCAAAATCAGCTGGGCTGTGGGTGTCCTTTTATTATATTTTAGGGGTACTCAGCGGGTTAACCCGTAGACAAAATGCCCCAAATTTTGAGTAAAATTTTGAGATTTATAGTAGGTAAGTAGGGGAAACATCTTTGAAAATAATGACACAGGGAAAATAGGAAATATTAAGGAGAACTGGGCTTTTCTGCCGCCCTTTATACTGGGGCGTTCTGTTAATTATACCCCCCAGTATTTGTAAACAGAAATTCCCGGAAAAAACAAATATTTGATCTATATTTTCATAGAAACCCAGTAGAAAAGTGCTTTTGCATTGAGCATGGGGGCTGTGAGTCTTCCGCATGCAGCCACCCGGGGCGGCCCCAGGCGACCTTTTACACCATTAGATTAAATTTTAGCCAACCCAAATAAGGGAAAACAAAATCTGTCTAGACCTAAAATAGTTTTAAACAAAACCCTGAACCAAACCTAAAGTGACCAAATCGAAACCAACCTAGTCAATGAAATTGATTTTCAATGATTATATATATGAAATTTTTTTATGAAAAACAACAGGTAAAAATTTTTCATATTCAATTCAAAATTTGCATTTTTTTTTATTTGTCCATAAAAAGCAGATAAAAAAAAAGGGGCAAAAGGGTTTTTCCATAATTTTTCAAGTCTTCACACACACACACACCCCCAACATACACAACACGCAACACCACAAACAACGCCACACACACAACACACAACACACAAAACCACACACACCACACACAACCACACACACAAATTTATTATTTTTTATTTGCGGAATTTGATTGTTGCAGGGTTGCGGCAAGGGAAAGGAGTACCCCAAACAACACAACACAAAAAGTTTACTTCAGCATTACCAATACTAATTTTATCTTTCCAACCCCATATATAAATCAAGACTGCAAAATTGAATTGATTGTAATATACTAAGTTTTTGAGATCAAACCAGTGTACAAAGGAAAGGAACTAAGACTAATTTTTAAATAAATTGTTTGTATATTGATTTTTTGATCACCAAAAGGGGAGTTTTAACAACCATGCATAATAAAAAAAAAAATGCGATGCTCCTCACTTAAAATAAAAAAAGCAGATTCCTTGTTTACAAAAACCCATAGGGCAACACACTGTTGGGAAATATGATGCATGCTATCACACCAAGTAGTGAATCTTGCCCCTACAAACAAAATATATGTATAAATATAACAGTAAAAAAGTGGTTTTTTTCCTTACGGGAGTACATTAAAGGCTATTTTGGAACTGTGCCGATAGGAATTCTCACGACGTGGGGGTTTTCCAAATTTTTTCATTTGGCGTTTTTCCCTTTTTTCGGCGACATTTCCATTCTTGATAATGAAATGGGCCAATATATTTTTAAAACCTTTTACCGGGTTTTTCTCCCTTTCAATAATTAGATACCAGAAATAGATAAAACAGTTAGGTAGGTTATGTGGTTTGGTTTTTTGCAGGTTAGGTTAGTGAACGAGAGGGGGGTCGGGGGGGGGGGGGGGCAGCACCCCCCTTTAGGTCAAGTTTCGTTACCAACCACCCAACAGTGTCACCAGTAAATGTCAAACGCAGCTCAGGTTTGGGACAAACGAGAAAAGTTTGTGTCCCAAAAAGAATAGCTTTTATTTTCCTTTCATCTATTTCCAGTGGAACTGTCGCCGAATTCCACGTCGGCGAGAGTTCTGGTGGCGTTTTGGCGGGTCTTTTGGTTTTTTAAAAATTTTGAGTGCGTTTTTTGAAATCCCCGTTTTTAAAAGGTTTTCAGTATTTAAATACAGTATTTTAAAAACTGTAACGTAAAAAAAAACATTTATTTAAAAAAATATAAAATAAATATTTTTAAATACTTTTTATCGTTAATTTGGGCCCTAAAACCCCAAACTGTTCCCCTTCCAAGGGAAAATTTTTTTATTTTTAAGGAAATTTTGGCGAGAAGGAAATTTTTAAGGGAAAAGCAAAAATAAAAGGAAATCCTGAAAAAAAGTTTTTTTAAACATTTTTAGAAAAGTAGATTGTTTAGATAGCCAGGGATGATAATACACATTTTTTTTGCCCTTTACAAAATGTCCAAGAACAAATTTTTGGTGCTAATTTTTTTTTCTATTCATATTTAATAGATTACCACAGCAAAAATATTGGGGAATGGGGAGGGGGAGGTGGAGCAAAGGGGTGGGTGGGGCGGGGTGGCGGGAGTCGCGGGAGGGGGGTGGTCAACGAAAAATTCAGTTCCTTCTTGCGTCTATAAACATGTTCGGTTTGGGATTTTGTTCTCATCAGTCACTAAATCGGTGGTCCCCAGCCCTTTCTATACTGTGTTGCACCAAGAATTATAGTGTTTTAAAGTTGTGCAAACTTTTATAAAAAGCAACTCGAAAAAATTAGGCCTTTCATTTGCGAAAAAATTTTAGGAACCAGTCACGGGGAACCAAGAATTCAGGGTTCCATTGCGCACGAAAACCTGGCTCCGAGGCGACGCGCGTAGTGATCAGCAAAAACCCCGAAAATTTCTTTCCCAATTGGGGCGTCGGAGCCCGGGTAGAGTTTTAGTTATAAAAAAACAATGGCCCCCTTGGGCCCCATTTCTCTTATCGTGAAAGGGTTTTCCGCATCACGGCGGAGAGGAGTCAGGACATGGGGGAGAGGAGAAGTGCCATAGAGGTAAAACGAAAAAAAGCGCTTTTCGGTCTTTTAGGGTTTGTAACAGGCCCCGGGTAAGGGCACCGGCAAGGCTATTTTTGCGAGATTTTAGGCGCTTTTTCCCTGCCATAACCTTGAAGCCAATGCGTGGGTGGGTCCCAGAACCTATAGCCAATCACGCTGCCTGTTGAGCGCTGTTTAGGGCTTGACCAATCAAAAGGCTTGAACATTTCAACACCAAAACAAGAATTTTAGCCCCCTCCCCCCTCCCCTTGAAATAAGGCAACGCTCGCCCCCGGGGCCCCCCGAAAACTTTTTTGTCACAAGTATACATTCACACAGGTTTTACCACTATATATTTTTGATTGGGAGTGCACATACCAGATAATGAAAAACTGTGGTGTTTCCGAGAGAGTGAAAATGTAATGCAAGAAAAAGTACAGGAGTAAGGAAGGTTGAATAAAAAAAGGTTAAAAGAAAATAAATGTTATACAGATTCATTTTCCCCCTCATTATCTTTTAAAGGGTTTATAGTTTATGTATTTTTATAAGTATGAATGCAGAATGTCCGTGAAGATGATGGTATGTTCAGTTGCCCAAAATATATTGGTCATATGATAATCCCGCATAATAGTAAAATTTTTAGGGGGGGAGACCCTTGGTGACACTTGTCTAGTCGCTTCCCCCTCCGCCCGCCCGCCCAACCAACACAAAAAAAACTTTTATCCCCCAGCAATAAGCTTATAAAAACCCCCATAGTCCCGCGTTTAGTCTTTCACGATAAAATCTACACACCTGCAACACTATTAATACGTAAACACCAATGTTACGAGTAGGAACTAAACAAGGCATATTTGCCTTATAAAAAGAAGATGAATGCGTCAAAGGCCAACAGTAGCTCATAAAGGCGTTTTGCGAGGGGGTCCTGATTGCAACCAAAGCAACCAAATGGTTCGGTTGCTCAAATTTCGTCCCTGTTCAACCATCCAGGGAAGATGATTGGTCCGACCCGCAAACATTTGTTTTTGTGTTGTGACTGTTTTTCAACCGAAAAATTTTCCCTTTGCAACCAAAATCCCCCGCAGGAAAAAACCTTAGTCAGGGTCTGACCATGCCTTAGTTTCAGGCCTTTTTGCGGGGCCAAAGGCCCCGCAATCCGATGAGATGCGGGGGAGGGGGTTTCGCCCTTTCCACAGGGGGCCCCAGCCGCTCTCAGCATCTGGCCCCTTTCCCCTGTGCCCAAAGTCCAATACCTTTCATAGCTTCTCCTATCACTTGTCTCGCTTTTCAATATTAGAAAGGTAGTATTTCTTTCTTCCCCCTTTCCTTTTTCAATCCCCTTTATTCACTACAAAATCTTTTCCCCACCCCTTTGCTTTTTGAATCCCAGGTGTCTTGTAGAAAATTTTCTGTGGGGAAAAAAAAAAAGAAAGAAAGGAGCAGAATAGAGAGTGGCTGAGGGTTTAAAAAAGGTCATGACATGAAAAAAAACCTAACGTGACAAAGTAAAAATACAAATTTTGTAGAAGAAAAAAAACGGAAAAAGATAGATGAAGAGAATGGTGTGTTATAATGATGAGAAGCCCCTGTCTGTTGTGTATTGCTACCTTTTCCCAATACCCGGAGAAAAAAGGATTATGGCGAGAACTGCGCGGTCGTACGCCGTTTCCCCTTACGTTTTTATATTTTTGTCAGTATATTGTATAAAAAATTATTAAACCCCTTCCCCGAAACCCTTCAAAATATATTTAAAATTGTAGAAATAATAAAGTGGTTTAAAACGCATACAAATACAGACACACACTCCTTTTCAGGGCCCCCCAACCCTTGGAGGTTTGGGTTTAAAATTCGGTTTGGTTAATCTCGGGGGGGGTCGAGGGAGGGNAAACTACAAGATACAGTTGAAAAGAACTATTTAATCAGTCTTGGAGAAAGTGGTGGTCATAGCTTTGAGTTACTTTAACCCCGCTGGATCCCAGCGACGCACGTGATGCGTCCAATAAGATGCCAGGCCCAGCTGCAGCCCCAGCGACGCACCCGTGCGTCCGCATTTAAAAATTTGGAAACGCGGTTCTATAGTAAGGAATGGCCTGAAAATGGTATGGGGCACTGCTTGATTTTGTGGGACAACAGTGGCCAGTACCCGGCAACTGCAATGGCACGCCGTGCGGGTAGGGGGGGGGGGGGCGGATTAGAGGCACGAGCTTATCCACTTTTTTTTCGCCGCGACCTTAGACTTATTTACTCCGTTCTATGGTAGCATTGATTGACGCCCATCAGGGTGGCAAGGTTGGTAGAGACGTGAGTTCCCAATGGCAGCGTCCCGGCATTCGGTCAGCGGTTCGAGTCCGCTAGTTCATGTGACGTGGCGGCGCTTTGTATAGTCAATAACCTTGTAGTTGGTACATGCAAAGTGTCTAGATAGGATGAAAATCTTTTTCTTATCTTATTGATTGAGATTGGTATAGGGATATGCCTTATATGCGTGGCAACCCACAAGTATAGGCTTGTTGGGACGGGGGTTTGCGCATGAGTCATTACTGAGTGACAAAGGACATCCTACACAAGGATACAGATAGAAAGGGTGCAAATCCATCATGGCCGCCCGTCGCCAGGGTTTACGGTACGCGCTAGGGCGCTGCTGCCACTCGCCCTTCATTTAGAAAATTTTACTATGTCCAAACTTATCACACTTGAAACAAACTTATTATGACATTATGTGATACATACGTTGTATATATGAACTATGAAGGCAAAACATGATCCTGGGTGGTGTGAAAATAACCGCCACCCGAAAGCTGGACGTATCGTACATCTGCCATGCTGCACGCTCAGCTGATGGCTAGGCGCGCGGGAACCTAAATTAGCTGATGTCTGAGGGTGCCCCACCCCCCCTAGAACACCCTTTTTTTCGAGAAGAGTGATACTTTTAGTTTTCTTCATTTTTTTTCTTTTTAATAAAATAAATAAAAAACCCAAATCAGCTGGGCTGTGGGTGTCCTTTTTATTATTTTTTAGTGGTACTCAGCGGGTTAACCGTAGACAAAATGCAGCAATGTTAGAGTAATAAGTTTGAGATGTGCCCATAGTAGTGTAAGTAGGGGAAAAAACTCTTTTGAAAATAATTGCACCACAGGAAAATAGGTAATTATAAGGAGAACTGGGTCTTTCTGCCGTCCTTACTACTCGCGCTTTCTGTATAATTTATACTCCCCCATGTAGTTGTGATACTATGATAACTTCCCGGGAAAAAAAATAAATTTTATCTATATTTTCACTAGTAACCAGTAGAAAAGTGCATTTGCATTGAGCATGAGGCTGTGAGTCTTCGCTGCACTGCAGCCAGCCGGGGCGGCCAGGCGACCGTACACCATTAGATTTTATCATTTAGCCTAACCAACCAAATAAGGGATAAACAAAAATCTAGTCTAGACCTAAAATAGCTTAAACAAACCTGAACCAAACCTAAACGTGACCGAATCGAAACCTAACCTAGTCAATGAAATTGACTTATCATATGATTATCATCATATGAAATTGTTTATGAAAAACTAAACAGGTAAAATATTTCATATATCAATTCAAAACTTGCATTATGTTTATTTGTCCATAAAACAGCAGTATCACAAAAAAGGGGCTAAAATGGTTTCCATAATTTTCTTCCAAGTTCTTACACACACACACACACACACATACACACACACGCACACACACACAACACAACGCACACACACACACAACACACACACACACACACACACACACACACACACACACACACACACACACACACACAATTATTATATTTGTATTTGCTGGAATTTGATTGTTGAAGGGTCTGCAGGGCAAGGGCAAGGAGTACACACACACACACCACACACTAAAAGTTTTACTTCAGCATTACCAATACTTAATATTATCTCTCTCAACTCCCACTATATAAATCAAGACTGCAAAATTGAATTGACTTGTCAATATACATAATGTATTGAGATCAAACCAGTGTTACATGAATGGAAAGGAAACTAATGACTAATTTTTTAAATAAATGTGTTTGTATATCTGATTTATTGATCACTCAGAGAGGAGTATTAACAACCATGCATAATAACAACAAAAATTGCAGATGCTCCCTTCACTTCAAATAATAAAAGCAGCATTCCTTGCATTACAGAAACCATAGGGCAACACACATGTTGGAATACTGATGCATGCTATCACAGCCAAGTAGTGAAGTCTTGCCCCATCACAAACAAAATATATGTAGCTAAATATCATTACAGTAAAAAAGTGGTTTTCTTTCTTCACAGGTAGCTACATTAAAGGCTACTTGGAACTGTCGCCGATAGGAATTCTCATCGACGTCGGCGGGTGTTCCAATTTTTCACTTCGGCGATTGTTCCTATTTTCGGCGACAGTTCCAGTTCTTGATAATGATATATAGTACCCAATATATATATTAATAACCTTTTACCAGTGTTTCTGCCTTCAATAATTAGATACCAGCAATAGACTGAACAGTTAGGCTAGGTTATGTGGTTAGGTTATCTGCAGGTTAGGTTAGTGAACGAGCAGGGGGGTCGGGGGGGGGGGGGGTGCGCAGCACCCCCATTTAGGTCAAGTTACGTTACCAACCACCAAAACCGTGTCCCATTTCAATGTCAAACTGCGTTTCAGGTTCGGGAAAAGCGAGAAAATTTTGTGTCCAAAAATGAAATAGCTTTATTTTTCCCTTTTTCATCTTTTCCAGTAACTGTGCCGAACTTTCCGTCGGCGAGAGTTCTGGGTTTTGGCGTTTCGGCAGAGTTCCTTTTGGTTTTTTTAAAAAATTTGATTGCTTTTTAATGAAATTCTCCCCCTTTTTTCTACAAGGGTTTTTTTTCATGTTTTTTAAAATACAGTATTTAAAATACTGTAATCATAAAAAAAATACATTTATTTAAATACATATAAAAAAAAAATTTTAAATATTTTTTTATCTTTTTTTGGCCATAAACCCATATCTTTTTCCCATTTCCCAAGGAAATTTTTTATTTTAAGGGGAATTTGGGGCCGGGAAAAGGAAATTTCAAAGGAAACGCAAAAAAAAGGAAACCCTGAAAAATAGTTTTTTTTTCAGACATTTCTAGAGATAAGTAATTAAGTTAGATAGCCGGTGGCTGATAATACACTTTTTATTTGCCCTTGACAAAATGTCCTAAAAAAAATTTTTTGGGTGCTAATTTTCTTATCATATTCATAAAAATAGCTCTACCACAGAAAGAATATTGGGGGAAGGGGGAGGGAGGGGGAGCAAAGGTGGGGGCGACGGGGGCGGAGCCCGCGGGAGGGGGTAGAGTCTAACAAAAGTTCTTTCTGTCTTCTGTCTGAAAAACCTGTTCGCGGTCGGGGATTTTTTTTCTCATCGTCACTAATTTGGGTGGTTCCTCCAGCCATTTCTTACTGTGCTTACACCAAGAATTTTATAGGTTAAAAAGTGTGTGCAAACTTTTATGAAAATATGCAACTGAACATATTGGGCCTTTTCCCATTTGCGACATTTCAGGAACCATTTCAGGGAAACCCAAAATTCAGGCTTTCCATTTGCGCCGAAAACCTGGCTCCGAGGCAGGGGCCCCGTAGTGCCCTCAGAAAAACCCTTAAACTTTTTTCCCCCAATTGGGGACCGGTGCCGGGGGAATTTTTTTCAGTTCTAACAAAAATGGCCCCCTTTGGCCCATTTCTTTTACGTAAGGGTTTTCCGCATGCCGAGTCGGAGAGGGGGCCAGACATGGGGGAGACCCCTAAACCCAAAAGGTAAGGCGAAAGAGCGCACCCCCCCTTCCGCTTTTGAAAGGGCCCCCGGAAAAAGGCCCGGCTAAAGGGCTATGTAATTTCAGATTTCAGGCGTTTTTTGCCCTCCATACACCTTGAACCCCAAGCGTGGTGTGGTCCGAGAATCCTCTAGCCAATCACGCTGCCTGTCTGGCGCTTTTTTAGGCCTTCGCCCCAACCCCAAAAGGCTTGAACACTTCAACCCAAAAAAAGTTTTAGTCCCTCCCTCCCTCACCTCGCAATAAAAGGGAACGCTCGCCCCGCGGCCCCCGAAAACTGGTTTTCACAAGTTGACATTATCAAGGTTTTTTTACCACTTTTTATTTTTTTCATTGGACGTGCCCCATCCATGATAATCGGAAAACTGGGTGATTCCCAGACTAGTGAAAATGTAATGCAACAAAAATACAGGGTAAGGAAAGTTGAATAAAAAAGGTGAAAGAAAAAAATGTTTTACACATTCATTTTCCCCATTTTCTTATTATAGGGTTTGTTTACTGTAAATTTTTTACAGTCATGATATGCGTAAAGTCCTGAAGATGATGGGGTTTTTCTTGTCCTAAATTCACTGGTCATAGAATACCGCATAATAGCAACATTTTAGTGGGGGGAGCACCCTTGGTGACCTTTTCTAGTCCCCTTCGCCCCCCCGCCCCCCCGCCCCAAACCAACACACAACACAACTTTTTTTTCGCCAATATAAGCTTATAAAACACCCTATAGTGCCGCGTTTGCTTTCACGATCTTCATACACACCTTTCAACACTATTAAAACTAAAACACCCAAATTTTTACGAGTAGGAACTGAAACAAGCTATATTTGCCTTATAAACGAAGAAAATGTCTGTCAAAAACCAACAGTAGCTCACTAAAAGGGGTTTTTTTGCGAGGATCCTGATTGCAACCGAAGCAACCGAAAATGTTTCGGGTTTCTCAAATTTCGATCCCTGTTCAAAACCCTCCCCGGGGAAAAGTTGGTCCCACCCGCAAAAAATTTGTTTTGTTTTTGGACTGTTTGCAAACCCAAAATTTTCCTTTGCAACCAAAAAACCCCCCCCGAAAACGCCCCTTTTCAGGGTCTGACATGCCTTGTTTTTAGCGCCCTTTGCGGTGCCACTAAGGCAGCAATCTCGCTGAGCATGCGGGGGGAGGGCGTTTCGCCTTTCCCCAGGCCCCTGCTCGCTCTCACATCTGGCCCCTTCTCCTCGTGCCACGTCTCCAATACTTTTTCATAGCTTCTCCTATCCCCTCGTCCCTACCTTTCTCAATATCTAGAAAGGCTAGATATTTCTTTCTTCCTCCTTCCCTTTTCTCTCAATCACTTCATTCACTACAAACATCTTGCCTACCCTCTTTTCTGTCTTTTTTGAATCCCCCCGGGGTCTTGTAAAAAATTTTTCCCGTGGGAACAAAAAAAAAGAAAAAGGGCATTTGGGGCAGAAAATACAGTGGCTGGGTTAAGAAAGGCTCACTTGACAAAAAACAACCCAACGTGACAAATAATAATGACAAAAAGTTTTTTTAGAAAAGAAATAAGGCATATAACAGATAGATGAAAAAATATGGTGTTATAACTGATGAGAAGCCGCTGTCTGTTATGTGTATTGCTACACTTTCCCAATACTCGGAGAAAATAAGGTTATTATGGACGAGAACTGCGCGGTCGCTACCGCCGTTACCACTTACGTTTTCTATATATATTTTTGGCTCAGTATATTGTATAAATAATTATTAATCCACTTCCGGTAACCTTCAAAACTTATATACATATTGTAGAAATAATAAAGTTGGTTAATACGCATACACTACAGACACACACTCCCTTTTCAGAGGCCCCCCAACCCTATAGGAGGTTAGGTTAAAGTTCGGTTAGGTTCATAATCTCGCGGGGGGTCGAGGGAGGCGAACCCCCCCTCCGTTATGAGGTTAGGTTAGGTTTTGGTTTCGGATAATAATCCTCCCAGCAGGCAGCAGGGCGAGACAAGCGGACTACTCGGCAGCTGGCGGGTGGGCTGGCGAATGCGGGGCGGAGCGGGGTGCACTTGGTTTTTCGTATAATTCCTGTCACTTCTCTGGTTTCTGAGACATTGACTTTATTTTCCTAGCAAAGTTTTAGTGCTTTTTCTGATGGACGTACATTGTTTATCATGGAAACGGCGACCTTAGGATTGGTGATGAAAAAGAAAAAAAAATGTATTGGGTTTCCGGAAAATAAAAATACCTCCATCTGAAGAAAAAAACACTAATTTTAGGCAAGGGGAACTAGTCAGTGTCTCTGAAAATGACCACGCAGTCCTCGTCCATTTTTACCATGAAAATAAATAGTTTTTGAAAAACCTTACTCTCTGGTTAGTAGGAATTAGGTCAAATAATTGGTTAGTTAACGTTGTTGGGAGTCCAGGTTAGGCTTAATTTCCTTTGGGTTATTAGTTTTATAATGATAGTGCTTTATGGAATCATACACGTTATCTTTAATACTCTCAGACTTATCTTTTTTAATAAAATATTCTAATATATCTTCTCCTTCGTCCCCTCCTACCCCGCTCCAACATGTTGCCAAGTAGCCTTTTACAGTATTGCTTATTACCGCCATGCTGTTCGCATGTACTGCTTATTTGGTAAATAACAAGGCCATTAATACCAATTGTGTTGTTAAAAGCTAATTAATGTTCCATTTCAAGTAAAAATTATGATTAAATAAAAAAATTTCACCGAGTGACAACCGCGAATGCACCTCCATACGTTGCATCGCTGTGACAATACTGGCCGCCGTGATTTTTACAATTCATCTCACGTCTAAAGGAAGCTTCAAAAAGCATATGTGTATAGAGCATTTTCTACTTAGAATTATACGATATATCATCTGTCTCAATATTTGCAGAAACTCGTGTTACACCCTCTCTCTCTCTCTCTCTCTCTCTCTCTCTCTCTCTCTCTCTCTCTCTCTCTCTCTCTCTCTCTCTTCTTCTCTTCTCTATATATAATATACAGACATATATATATTATATAAATATATATATATATATATAAATATATATATATATATATATATATATATATAGATATATATATTATATATATATATATAATAACACATATATATATATATAATATATACATATATATATATATATATATATATATATATATATATATATATATATATATATATATATAATACATTAGGGTCCATACAAAAAATGAAAATTATAAAATTGATCTGTCTGGTATTTAATTTTGTTTCACTTGATGAAAAAAGCTCTTTGTGGAAATTATCCATAAACCAACCTCTCATAATTGGTAGAGTGGTGGTTTTGTTTCCCCCCCACCCTTGTGAGTGAAGTATTTTCCGCTCGTGATAGGGGCGTATAGGGATATGTATATGTATGTATATGTATAGAGATAATTGTAATGGTAATGGGTAATAATTAAGGTAATTTAAGTAAATGATTAGTACTGGGATAGGATAAATGAATATTCTCAGTGCTATTAACCATTTGCACCTTATATAATTAGCACTGGTTTGAAGCGCGGTCATTGGCCGCCGCCCATTAGATACTACCACTAAGATTTCTGTACGTGGCTATAGGTAGGGTGGCCGCTAGCCGCTGCCCATCGGAGAATCAGTACACTCCGAACCCTTGAAAGGATAACATCAATTGTTAATAGACGTGCTTGTCTAAGTACAAGGACAGTACACTCCACACCTCCATCGAGTTAATATCTCTTCTCTGATTATAAAGAAGAGATTTGTACATAGTTAATTGTACATATAAGTAATAAAACCAATAGGACAGTGTTAAAATACAACACACTGATAATAGCCGTGCGTCATGGATAACTTGTGTGATAACCAACCTGACGCGAAAGAAACACTCGCTTCCAGCCTCCACCTCCGTCTTTGTCATTCACGGGCGGCCTCGATCCCGCGACCACATCGGATCACAAGATCATTGCAGTATTAATCAAAACCTGATCTGCATTGCAACCCTACTATCCACCGATAAGTATCCTAGTTAGTTGATTGGCTGGGATAATGTGTTGATGCGATAGAACATGGGTTTTGATTAGGTAAGGAACTTCAAATTAAATATGTATGTGACATAAATTCCCACACTTGTTTAAAATTTTTCACAATTGAAGAATATTTAGAGGTCCCTCCGCAATGTTAAATTTCATAATATAGGTCCTTTATATCATAATGAATGATCGGGGCATCTAAATATTCTCCATATTATGAACTATTATGTAGAACGTTGTAAATGCTATTATTATCACTGGTCAACACGATATTTCTGGCAAAAGGTTTTAAAACAAATTCTAACTGAATTTGGGCTGCTGATTACGAATATGAACTCAATTTTTGTCTATCACATCAGGATTTCGCGATATAGCATTTTCAATTTTTGATGAAAATGACTCATCAGCCTATATATCGAAGGTTTCAAGATAAAACCGTGATTTTTAGTAATACATTTTGTATATTCTTAATCAAGGAATTACAAAGATTACGAAGTCCATGTACAAGTAAATCAAATATAGTGACAGAATTGAAATAGAAAATATAAACAATACATATATATGGTGCACAGATCAATGGCAAGTAGCAGTTATGTGAATTTTTTTTTCTTGGCTGATCTCTGATGTACAGCTTCTGGGTTGTCTCTCATCAAGCTCCAGCAATAATCCGCCATCATATGTGAGTCCCACCGGCCTTGATACCGTTCTTCCATTGTTTTAATGTCCTGATGAAAACGCTCCCTTGTTCCTCGCTCACATCCCCAAGGTTCTCCGGAACTTGTCCAAATGGCTGTGTAATAGTGAACCTTGATACTCATTCTACATCCAAGATCTCGCAGGCTCATTAGTAGCTCTTCCACAATCTCTTCATAGTTGTCTGCTTTCTTATTCCCTAGAAAATTCTTCACCACATTACAAAATGCATTCCAAGCTCTTTCTTCTGTCTCATTCATTGATGTGATAAAATTTGGATCTCTCATTAGTGTTCTTATTTGAGGTCCATCAAATATTCCAGCCTTTTTCTTCTCTTCAAAAGACCAGGAAAAGTTGAACATATATAGCTGAAGCATTCTCCACTGTGATCAAGAGCTTTGACGAACTGCTTCATCAATCCAAGTTTTATGTGCAAGGGAGGAAAGACAATCTTCTTCCTATCCACTAGAGGATCATTGATGACATTCTTATCGCCAGATGCCAAACTCTGTCGCTGAGGCCATTCTTTTTTCACCCAATGCTCTGCTGTAGCTCTACTGTCCCAGTAACACAGAAAACGGGTATTTTGTGTACCCTCCTTGCTGACCTAAAAGAAAGTTAACCATTTTCAATCGACACAAATTAACTACCCATGAACATGATATTGCAACCTCTCTAGGACAATCTTGATGTTGTTATATTCTTCTTTAAGTTTTACAGAATGACCTATTGGTACAGAGCCATACTTATTTCCATTGTGTAACAGAACACATTTCAAACTTCTTTTGGAACTGTCAATAAAAAGCCTCCAATCCCTTGAATCATATGCTAGCAGTCCCATAAAAAGAAAGTAGCCCTTCTACATCAGTACAATAGACAAGCTGGCCATCTGAATGGAAGTACTTACGCAGTTCTGCTTCCCTGTTACGATAAAATGAGACACCTGTGCCGGGTTTCAGCATTCGATTCTCTTGCAGTCTTGAAGACAACAGTTTCAGCAGACTCTTTTGGTAGATAAAGATCTCTAACCAAATCATTCAAAGCAGACTGAGTAAACAGAATTGGTTTTGTCACAATCTTCATCAGATGGCTGAAAAATATCTGTAGTGTCTTCTTCATCAGTGGGAGCAGGTGAGCAGAGATCTGTTTCATCATTTTTTTGAAGCTCAGTAAATATTGGTACAGGTATTTCTTCACTATGGGTAACTGGTCGAATAGCTGAAGGGATACTTGGGTATTGCAAATATTCCTTGTTTTTCTTATTGAAACCTTTTACATTGACAAGGCAGAAATAGCAGTCATCTAAATGATTGCTTGGTTCTCTCCAAACCATAGGCACTCCAAACTTAAGTTTAGCCTTCTTTCCTTGAGACCATGATCTCAAAGTCTCAACACAGGTTTTGCACACTTTGTGAGGAGCCCAATGCTTGTCTTGGTCTCCAAGTGGTACTTTGAAGTACGCAAAATACACGCTCTTAACAAAGTCAGTAATGTTGCGCCTCTGAGTCTTCAAAGTACAGCTTCCACAGATGTAGCAAAATATATTTGGATCATTTGAGCACTTTCTTCTGTGAGATGTAGAGGCCATTGTTAGAGCAGCAACACCAACTGCGGACAAATAAAAGAAAAAGAGTTGTTAGCTACCTGAGTTGTTCCTTGAATTACCAACCACCTACACCTTAGGCATTGTTTCACAAAAAAGAAACAACAGGAGAAATACAATAAATAACTCAATTCAATGTAAAATTCAATAATAAAACACTACCTGCGGACGATTGCTGTGCAAGTTGAAATGTGTTTTTTACTTTCGTATCATAAAGATGGGAATGTTATGCATGTTCAAAGAAAACGAAGATATTCTCCAGTTTATTGGGAGACTGAATTAAAAATAAACCATATAATCCGGCCCTTTTGCTACACTACTCAATAGAAGGATAAATTTTTCTTGAATTCATGAAAATGGAATATATACCTATAGCGCAAAACGTGATGTGATAGAGAAAATATAAGATCAGATTTGAATTCAGCACCCTCAAATTAGTCTAAACTGTTCTTAAATTCCATGCCAGAACTTTTTTTTTTTTTTTTGACCAGTGTTATAGTTCTACGAATGTGTTTTTTTGAATATTTCTCTTTTATTACCAAATATAAACTTAAAATTAAATAGAAATTTACATTCTTCTGCAGATTAAGCACGGATTCAGCATCCAGTCACAGCTACGGACTAAGTGTCTGACTCATCAGACCTAACCAGAGTCAATGGCTACCTCATCAACTCGCCAGGCTACTCAGGTGTTTGGACTTGGCACTGCAATCTGCAAAGACGATGCTACAATAACTGGCTCCAGACTGCCAACTTGTTTGCAAGTTTTGAGGTGCATGATGTACCACTGCAATGAAGCTGCTCGCAGTATAAGACCTGGGTCTGTTGGAGCAACAAATCACTTTTCTACGGCCAAGCTGGTTCTGCAGCAAGTAGCCATATTCTACAACAAGGCGAACATTCCAATGGTCACAGAGCGTAGAGCTTGTGAAGAAATTGTCGAGCTGCTAGATGAAAACAATAAACTGCGTTTGATTAACAAGAGTCGCCGAAATAAGCCATCCACTCTGCGCCGGCTAGGAGACTCGCAGCGCCTGTTAGCATCGACATTTAAGCTATGGCCATCAAATGTCGAGAGCCTTATAAAGGACCAAGAAGATTTAGCCTTTCTGCAGTCAATGAAAGGTGATAGGGCTGCTACCCTCGGTTCATTAGATACACATCTTAAGCAGAAAATTTCCAGGCGAACCTCTCGTCAAGAGGCAGAAGCGAAGCGACTGAAACGTGTTCGTGAAGAAATGGAAGCTACTTCCAGCACTGTCCAGTCTGCATCTGTCGTAGAGGAATACAGTGAAGATTCTGCTACTGAAGAGAGCTCTCTTTGTGATCAGGAAGAAACTAGTGCTGCTGCAGTTAAACCAAAAGCAAAGAAAATCTCACTAAAGAAATGGCCTGGGACAACCACTTTTGTTCCACCTGACTTGCTTAGTAGACCAAATATTGTATTGCAATAGTAGTGCAATAGTGGTGCTTAGTAGACCAAATATTGCAAACCCAAATTCCCAACGATAACTGCATCAACACGCTTGAGTGACCTGGTTGAAGTAGACTCCTGGTTACTATCTACCGTCTAGAGATTGATGACAGTTTTCTTCAACTTCCTGAGTGTCTGAGTGGGCATGATGCGCCTTTCCAATANTTCCTTTCCAAAAAAAGGCCCCCTTGCCCTTTTTCTTTATAAATTTTCCCGCGCCCAGCAAGGTTTTAAGGGGGAAACGGAAAGGCCCCGGGCGGCGCTTCGGTCTTCAGGCGCTTTGTAACAGGCCCGGCTAAGGCACCGGCTCAAGGCTATGTACAGTCGAGATTTCAGGCCTTTTGCCTTCTCCATACCACCTCTGAAGCCCAATGCGTGGGTGTGGTCCGAGAATCCTACTAGCCAATCACGCTGCCTGTCTGAGCGCTGTTTAGGCAGCTTCGACCAATCACAAGGCTTGAACACTTCAACACCAAAACAAGAATTTTAGTCCCTCCCTCCCTCACCTCTGCAATAAGGCAAAGGCAACGCTCGCCCCCGCGGCCCGCCGAAAACTGTTTGTCACAAGTATGACATTCATCACAGGTTTTGACCACTTATATATTTTTGCATTGGGACGTGCCACATACCATGATAATCGGAAAACTGTGGTGATTCCGAGACTGAGTGAAAATGTAATGCAAGCAAAAGTACAGGAGTAAGGAAGAGTTGAATAAAAAAAGGTGAAAGAAAATAAATGTTTATACACGATCTCATTTTGCCCTCATTATCTTATTATAGGTATAGTTTACTGTAATTTTTATACAGTCATGATATGCAGTAATGTCTCGTGAAGATGATGGTATGTTCAGTTGTCCTAAATATCATCTGGTCATATGATAATACCGCATAATAGTACAACATTTTAGTGCGGGCGGAGCACCCTTGGTGACACTTGTCTAGTCGCTTCGCCCTCCGCCCGCCCGCCCAACCAACACACAACACAACATTTTTATCGCCAGCATATAAGCTTATAAAAACACCCTATAGTGCCGCGTTTAGTCTTTCACGATCAATTCATACACACCTTGCAACACTATTAATACGTAAACACCAATTGTTACGATGTAGGAACTGAAACAAGGCTATATTTGCCTTATAAACAGAAGATGAATGTCTGTCAAAGGCCAACAGTAGCTCACTAAAGGCGTTTTCTGCGAGGATCCTGATTGCAACCGAAAGCAACCGAAAATGTTTCGGTTGCTCAAATTTCGATCCCTGTTCAACCATCCAGGGAAGATGATTGGTCCGACCCGCAAACATTTGTTGTTGTTGTTGTGACTGTTTGCAACCGAAAATTTTCCGTTTGCAACCAAAAATCCCCCGCAGAAAACGCCTTATGTCAGGGTCTGACCATGCCTTAGTTTCAGCGCCTTTAGCGGTGCCACTAAGGCAGCAATCTCGACTGAGCATAGCGGTGGGAGGGCGTTTCGCCTTACCACAGGCGCCCTAGCTCGCTCTCAGCATCTGGCCCCTTCTCACTCGTGCCAATCGTCTCCAATACCTTACATAGCATTCTCCTATCCACTCTGTCATACGCTTTCTCAATATCTAGAAAGGCTAGATATTTCTTTCTTCCCTCCTTCCTTGTTCTCTCAATCACTTCATTCACTACAAACATCTTGTCCTCACCTCTTCTGTCTTTTCTGAATCCCAGGCTGTCTTGTAGAAAATTATCCTGTGGGAACAAAAGAAAAGAAAGGACATTGGAGCAGAATATGACGAGTGGCTGAGGTTAAGAAAGGCTCACTTGACATGAAAAACAACCTAACGTGACAAAGTAATAATGACAAATGTTTGTAGAAGAAAGAAATAACGGCATAATAACAGATAGATGAAGAGATATGGTGTTATAACTGATGAGAAGCCGCTGTCTGTTATGTGTATTGCTACACTTTCCCAATACTCGGAGAAAATAAGGTTATTATGGACGAGAACTGCGCGGTCGCTACCGCCGTTACCACTTACGTTTTCTATATTATTTTTTGCTCAGTATATTGTATAAATAATTATTAATCCACTTCCGCGTAACCTTCAAAACTTATATACATATTGTAGAAATAATAAAGTTGGTTAATACGCATACACTACAGACACACACTCCTCTTTTTAGAGGCCCCCCAACCCTATAGGAGGTTAGGTTAAAGTTCGGTTAGGTTCATAATCTCGCCGGGGGGGTCGAGGGAGGCGGAACCCCCCCCTCCGTTATGAGGTTAGGTTAGGTTTGGTTCGGATAATAATCCTCCCAGCAGGCAGCAGGGCGAGACAAGCGGACTACTCGGCAAGCTGGCGGGGGGGGCTGGCGAATGCGGGGCGGAGCGGGGTGCACTTGGTTTTCGTATAATTCTGTCACTTCTCTGGTTTCTGAGACATTGACTTTTTATTCCTAGCAAAGTTTTAGTGCTTTTTCTGATGGACGTACATTGTTATCAATGGAAACGGCGACCTTAGGATTTGGTGATGAAAAAGAAAAAAAAAATGTATTGGGTTTCCGGAAAATAAAAATACCTCCATCTGAAGAAAAAAACACTAATTTTAGGCAAGGAGGAACTAGTCAGTGTCTCTGAAAATGACCACGCAGTCCTCGTCCATTTTTACCATGAAAAATAAATAGTTTTTGAAAAACCTTACTCTCTGGTTAGTAGGAATTAGGTCAAATAATTGGTTAGTTAACGTTGTTGGGAGTCCAGGTTAGGCTTAATTTCCTTTGGGTTATTAGTTTTATAATGATAGTGCTTTATGGAATCATACACGTTATCTTTAATACTCTCAGACTTATCTTTTTTAATAAAATATTCTAATATATCTTCTCCTTCGTCCCCTCCTACCCCGCTCCAACATGTTGCCAAGTAGCCTTTTACAGTATTGCTTATTACCGCCATGCTGTTCGCATGTACTGCTTATTTGGTAAATAACAAGGCCATTAATACCAATTGTGTTGTTAAAAGCTAAATTAATGTTCCATTTCAAGTAAAAAAATTATGATTAAAATAAAAAAATTTCACCGAGTGACAACCGCGAATGCACCTCCATACGTTGCATCGCTGTGACAATACTGGCCGCCGTGATTTTTTACAATTCATCTCACGTCTAAAGGAAGCTTCAAAAAGCATATGTGTATAGAGCATTTTCTACTTAGAATTATACGATATATCATCTGTCTCAATATTTGCAGAAACTCGTGTTACACCCTCTCTCTCTCTCTCTCTCTCTCTCTCTCTCTCTCTCTCTCTCTCTCTCTCTCTCTCTCTCTCTATTCTCTTCTTCCTTCCTCTCTCTATATATATAAAAATATATATATAATCTATATAAAATTTATATATATATATATAATATATATATTATTAATATATATTATATATATATATAATACAATATATATATATATATATCATATATATATATATATATATATATATATATATATATATATATATATAATATATAAAAATAATTTACATTAGGGTCCATACAAAAAATGAAAATTATAAAATTGATCTGTCTGGTATTTAATTTTGTTTCACTTGATGAAAAAAAGCTCTTTGTGGAAATTATCCATAAACCAACCTCTCATAATTGGTAGAGTGGTGGTTTTGTTTTCCCCCCCCACCCCTTGTGAGTGAAGTATTTTCCGCTCGTGATAGGGGCGTATAGGGATATGTATATGTATGTATATGTATAGAGATAATTGTAATGGTAATGGGTAATAATTAAGGTAATTTAAGTAATGTTTTAGTACTGGGATAGGATAAATGAATATTCTCAGTGCTATTAACCATTTGCACCTTATATAATTAGCACTGGTTTGAAGCGCGGTCATTGGCCGCCGCCCATTAGATACTACCACTAAGATTTCTGTACGTGGCTATAGGTAGGGTGGCCGCTAGCCGCTGCCCATCGGAGAATCATACACTCCGAACCCTTGAAAGGATAACATCAATTGTTAATAGACGTGCTTGTCTAAGTACAAGGACAGTACACTCCACACCTCCATCGAGTTAATATCTCTTCTCTGATTATAAAGAAGAGATTTGTACATAGTTAATTGTACATATAAGTAATAAAACCAATAGGACAGTGTTAAAATACACACACTGATAATAGCCGTGCGTCATGGATAACTTGGTGTGATAACCAACCTGACGCGAAAGAAACACTCGCTTCCAGCCTCCACCTCCGCTCTTTGTCATTCACGGGGGCCCTCGATCCCGGCGACCACATCGGATCAACAAGATCATTGCAGTATTAATCAAAACCTGATCTGCATTGCAACCCTACTATCCACCGATAAGTATCCTAGTTAGTTGATTGGCTGGGATAATGTGTTGATGCGATAGAACATGGGTTTTGATTAGGTAAGGACTTCAAATTAAATATGTATGTGACATAAATTCCCACACTCTTGTTTAAAATTTTTCACAATTGAAGAATATTTAGAGGTCCCTCCGCAATGTTAAATTTCATAATATAGGTCCTTTATATCATAATGAAATGATCGGGGCATCTAAATATTCTCCATATTATGAACTATTATGTAGAACGTTGTAAATGCTATTATTATCACTGGTCAACACGATATTTCTGGCAAAAGGTTTTAAAACAAATTCTAACTGAATTTGGGCTGCTGATTACGAATATGAACTCAATTTTTGTCTATCACATCAGGATTTCGCGATATAGCATTTTTCAATTTTTGATGAAAATGACTCATCAGCCTATATATCGAAGGTTTCAAGATAAAAACACGTGATTTTTAGTAATACATTTTGTATATTCTTAATCAAGGAATTACAAAGATTACGAAGTCCATGTACAAGTAAATCAAATATAGTGACAGAATTGAAATAGAAAATATAAACAATACATATATATGGTGCACAGATCAATGGCAAGTAGCAGTTATGTGAATTTTTTTTTCTTGGCTGATCTCTGATGTACAGCTTCTGGGTTGTCTCTCATCAAGCTCCAGCAATAATCCGCCATCAATATGTGAGTCCCACCGGCCTTGATACCGTTCTTCCATTGTTTTAATGTCCTGATGAAAACGCTCCCCTTGTTCCTCGCTCACATCCCCAAGGTTCTCCGGAAACTTGTCCAAATGGCTGTGTAAATAGTAAAACCTTGATACTCATTCTACATCCAAGATCTCGCAGGCTCATTAGTAGCTCTTCCACAATCTCTTCATAGTTGTCTGCTTTCTTATTCCCTAGAAAATTCTTCACCACATTACAAAATGCATTCCAAGCTCTTTCTTCTGTCTCATTCATTGATGTGATAAAATTTGGATCTCTCATTAGTGTTTCTTATTTGAGGTCCATCAAATATTCCAGCCTTTTTTCTTCTCTTCATAAGACCAGGAAAAGTTGAACATATATAGCTGAAGCATTCTCCACTGTGATCAAGAGCTTTGACGAACTGCTTCATCAATCCAAGTTTTATGTGCAAGGGAGGAAAGACAATCTTCTTCCTATCCACTAGAGGATCATTGATGACATTCTTATCGCCAGATGCCAAACTCTGTCGCTGAGGCCATTCTTTTTTCACCCAATGCTCTGCTGTAGCTCTACTGTCCCAGTAACACAGAAAACAGGGGTATTTTGTGTACCCTCCTTGCTGACCTAAAAGAAAGTTAACCATTTTTCAAATCGACACAAATTAACTACCCATGAACATGATATTGCAACCTCTCTAGGACAATCTTGATGTTGTTATATTCTTTAAGTTTTACAGAATGACCTATTGGTACAGAGCCATACTTATTTCCATTGTGTAACAGAACACATTTCAAACTTCTTTTGGAACTGTCAATAAAAAGCCTCCAATCCCTTGAATCATATGCTAGCAGTCCCATAAAAAGAAGTAGCCCTTCTACATCAGTACAATAGACAAGCTGGCCATCTGAATGGAAGTACTTACGCAGTTCTGCTTCCCTGTTACGATAAAATGAGACACCTGTGCCGGGTTTCAGCATTCGATTCTCTTGCAGTCTTGAAGACAACAGTTCAGCAGACTCTTTTGGTAGATAAAGATCTCTAACCAAATCATTCAAAGCAGACTGAGTAAACAGAATTGGTTTTGTCACAATCTTCATCAGATGGCTGAAAAATATCTGTAGTGTCTTCTTCATCAGTGGGAGCAGGTGAGCAGAGATCTGTTTTCATCATTTTTTTTGAAGCTCAGTAAATATTGGTACAGGTATTTCTTCACTATGGGTAACTGGTCGAATAGCTGAAGGGATACTTGGGTATTGCAAATATTCCTTGTTTTTCTTATTGAAACCTTTTACATTGACAAGGCAGAAATAGCAGTCATCTAAATGATTGCTTGGTTCTCTCCAAACCATAGGCACTCCAAACTTAAGTTTAGCCTTCTTTCCTTGAGACCATGATCTCAAAGTCTCAACACAGGTTTTGCACACTTTGTGAGGAGCCCAATGCTTGTCTTGGTCTCCAAGTGGTACTTTGAAGTACGCAAAATACACGCTCTTAACAAAGTCAGTAATGTTGCGCCTCTGAGTCTTCAAAGTACAGCTTCCACAGATGTAGCAAAATATATTTGGATCATTTTTAGCACTTTCTTCTGTGAGATGTAGAGGCCATTGTTAGAGCAGCAACACCAACTGCGGACAAATAAAGAAAAAGAGTTGTTAGCTACCTGAGTTGTTCCTATTTTATTACCCAACCACCTACACCTTAGGCATTGTTTTCACAAAAAAGAAACAACAGAGAATACAATAAATAACTCAATTCAATGTAAAATTCAATAATAAAACACTACCTGCGGACGATTGCTGTGCAAGTTGAAATGTGTTTTGTTTACTTTCGTATCATAAAGAATGGGAATGTTATGCATGTTCAAAGAAAACGAAGATATTCTCCAGTTTATTGGAGACTGAATTAAAAATAAACCATATAATCCGGCCCTTTTGCTACACTCTCAATAGAAGGATAAATTTTTCTTGAATTCATGAAAATGGAATATATACCTATAGCGCAAAAACGTGATTGATAGAGAAAATATAAGATCAGATTTGAATTCAGCACCCTCAAATTAGTCTAAAACTGTTTTTTAAATTCCATGCCAGAACTTTTTTTTTTTTTTTGACCAGTGTTATAGTTCTACGAATGTGTTTTTTGAATATTTTTTCTTTTATTACCAAATAAACTTAAAATTAAATAGAAATTTACATTCTTCTGCAGATTAAGCACGGATTCAGCATCCAGTCACAGCTACGGACTAAGTGTCTGACTCATCAGACCTAACCAGAGTCAATGGCTACCTCATCAACTCGCCAGGCTACTCAGTGTTTGGACTTGGCACTGCAATCTGCAAAGACGATGCTACAATAACTGGCTCCAGACTGCCAACTTGTTTGCAAGTTTTGAGGTGCATGATGTACCACTGCAATGAAGCTGCTCGCAGTATAAGACCTGGGTCTGTTGGAGCAACAAATCACTTTTCTAAAGGCCAAGCTGGTTCTGCAGCAAGTAGCCATATTCTACAACAAGGCGAACATTCCAATGGTCACAGAGCGTAGAGCTTGTGAAGAAATTGTCGAGCTGCTAGATGAAAACAATAAACTGCGTTTGATTAACAAGAGTCGCCGAAATAAGCCATCCACTCTGCGCCGGCTAGGAGACTCGCAGCGCCTGTTAGCATCGACATTTAAGCTATGGCCATCAAATGTCGAGAGCCTTATAAAGGACCAAGAAGATTTAGCCTTTCTGCAGTCAATGAAAGGTGATAGGGCTGCTACCCTCGGTTCATTAGATACACATCTTAAGCAGAAATTTCCAGGCGAACCTCTCGTCAAGAGGCAGAAGCGAAGCGACTGAAACGTGTTCGTGAAGAAATGGAAGCTACTTCCAGCACTGTCCAGTCTGCATCTGTCGTAGAGGAATACAGTGAAGATTCTGCTACTGAAGAGAGCTCTCTTTGTGATCAGGAAGAAACTAGTGCTGCTGCAGTTAAACCAAAAGCAAAGAAAATCTCACTAAAGAAATGGCCTGGGACAACCACTTTTGTTCCACCTGACTTGCTTAGTAGACCAAATATTGTATTGGGAATAGTAGTGCAATAGTGGTGCTTAGTAGACCAAATATTGCAAACCCAAATTCCCAACGATAACTGCATCAACACGCTTGAGTGACCTGGTTGAAGTAGACTCCTGGTTTACTATCTACCGTCTAGAGATTGATGACAGTTTTCTTCAACTTCCCTGAGTGGCTGAGTGGGGGATGAGTTTCTGCCTACATAGCTAGCAGTGAAATGTGGCCTCAGTGAGTGTAATTAATGATGCTGCAGAAAGAGGTGTGAAACTCTCATCTGATTTCGTTGACACTGCAAGGTCCGATGGCCACTTCCAGAATGTACTTCAAGTTGTTGAGGAGGACAGGAAGTCAGCAACCAATCTACGTAAACTTCGTAAACGTAGCAATACTGATGCTCTTGAGTAAATTTATTCATTTGTGAATTTAACATCGGAATTTTATTAGATATAGACAGTATGAAGGGACAATATTTGTGACAATTCAGTGACAAACATATTCATTAATGTATAGTGTAATTTTCCCGTGTGTGTAATCCTTAAAATCTTATCATTTTATTCCCATTAGACATAATGAATAGAACAGATCACATGAAAGCTATGTTCTAATATATAATAGTTTTTTGCTTTATCTCAAACATTTTGACATATTACACTTCATTAATATTGAAAATTAATTTAGGAGTGTATATTTAGTACAAGTAATCCTAAACAGAAGCATTTGAATTTTTCCCGTCTGAATAATTTATAATAACTTGGCAAGAAAGCCATGTTTAATTATTGTAATATATTTGTATATGTCTAAAAATGTTGAAAGTAATTATATTTAATCATTTTGAACGATTATCTTTGACTTTTAATGTTTATATATTACGTAACCAGTGCAGAATTGAACAAATTATGGCCATTTTGAGGCTAATTCTGGCCGATGACCCTATTAAATTTACATGGGCTTGGAGGGACCTCTAAATCTACTTCAATTTTTTAAATATTTCATCGGAGTGGTTCTTAGCTATAATGGAACAAAACTGAAACATAGACAACTCAAAAAAAGAAAAGTGTTTTTTTCATATATAAAGTTTGATCACCCTAATATATTATATAATATATTATATATATATTATATATATTATAATATATATATATATATATATATATATATTATATATATATATATATATATATTTATATATATCTATATCTTATATTTATATATATCTATATATTTATATATTTATATATTTATATATTTATATATATATATATATATATAAATATTTATATTTTATATTATTTATATATATTTATATATATATATCTATTATATATTTATATATTTATATATATTTATATATATTAATTTATATATATATATCTATATATATATATATATATATATATATATAATATATATATAATATATATATTATATATATATCATATATATATTCATCATTTCTTTCTCTCTCTCTCTCTCTCTTCTCTCTCTCTCTCTCTCTCTCTCTCTCTCCTCTCTCTCTCTCTCTCTCTCCTCTCTCTCTCTCTCTCTCTCGAATCTGCCATTGCTGGCTTTGGAAGTCAACAGGCCCGCGATTGAGCTCTCCGTTTCTGGGAAGTTTTGAGGGATCTGGCGAGCTGCCACCGTTCAGCCTTGACAGAGATCGATAGTATGACCCAGTCGTCAGTTTAGTGCCATCGGGGTGTTGTGGATTTTGGGCTTTGTTGCAATTTTGCCAATGAAATTCCACCCACCTGGCCAAACCCCACTGTTTAAGGTTCCCGAGTCTGGGGCATGCGCAGTACGAGGAGTGTGACGTTTTTGGCATCGTCATGACACGTCACTCTGCCCCCCTGGTGCTGGTTGCGAACGCCCTGAGCACACCCATATTGTTTGAGGCGTTATGGCCTACTCCGGTCCTGGTGCCCTAGCTGATGTTGAGGTTGATCTGGCACTCACCGATGATGACGCCATGTCTGAGGATAACTGGCCCCCACCGGCCCTCCACACACACCAGGGATCCACCTCCGCTGCAGCCGCGACAACTCCCTACCCTGTCACCCAAGCCCCACCTCCACCAAGCGGCCCATTGACCATGTTTCGGACACTTACGGTGAACCTTCGTCTCCCGCTGCAAAAACATCCAGGCACAACGCGACTTCTTTCCACCCCACAGTTCCTGACTACTCCCGCCCTCGCCTTCATCCTCCGAGGACTCATTCCCAGCCTGCACATGTCCCTCCAGCTTTTTGCTCCAAGGACTGAATATGTCAAGCTCCTCTTCTGAGAGAACCCGACTATATATATGAAGCTTCGGTGGCTTTCTGGCGTCACCAAG
The DNA here is from genome assembly GCA_016584305.1 of Chionoecetes opilio. NCBI lineage: Eukaryota > Metazoa > Arthropoda > Malacostraca > Decapoda > Majidae > Chionoecetes > Chionoecetes opilio. Next base: position 89,615 of record JACEEZ010020444.1, on the reverse strand, counting down.
ACGTTTCGCCTCGATCGTTAGTTGGCTGATGTTAATATGTCTACTGTTTCCTCCCGTTTCGTCTATATTGCCGCCAACGTACAGACATCATAGGCCGGTCACGACTGGTGACTTCTTGTCCTTGTTCCTGGATGTTCAGGACTCGGTCGAGAGGCCCAGAAAGCTCCATACATACCTCATCACCCGCTACCCCGTCGGCGTTGACCCTTCCTTGGCCAGGGAGCTTCCTGGCGTCTACACTGTTCGTCGCTTCAAAGAAAATGGGACACCCATCAATCGGCTCGTTGTCACATGAAGCCTCCCCAGACCCACCTCCACCATATTTCAACTTCAGGTTCCTCCCTTGCCTCCCATCCTTCGAGCTACGAAGGATGGAAGACGAATAGCCTTGGTGCTTCAAATGCTGGGGTATCGGCCATATATTTCTCATTTCTCCATTTGGCCATTTCGGCCATTCTCTTGCTCTCTTCTACCGTTATTTTCATGCTCACTGCTCTTCTGAACTTGCTAAAATGCATGCCTCCCCCCCCTCCCGTGGCCTCGCTGCACAAGACTTTTTCTACTCATCCCTATCTGTCCATCTTCCTAAAACAAGAGTTAATCAATATCTTTACTCTTTCATCCCTTCACTGGTAAACTCTGGAACTCTCTTCCTGTTTCTATTTTTCCACTTTCCTATGATTCTATGACTTTCCTTACATCTTTTCAAAAGAAGAGTAACAAGACACCTCCCGAACTAAATTGGGGGCACCCCTCTTTTTTATTTTATTCTTTTACTGTCTTCTTAATAGGGACTGGAAACTAAGCGGCCTATGTGTTACCCATTTTTGTTGTGTCCTTGGCCAGTTTTCCCTTGTGATGTAAAAAAAAAAAAAAAAAAAAAAAAAAAAAAAAAAAAAAAAAAAAAAAAAATTCACGGTATTGTTCTGCCGCTTCGGACCGGTGCGGGTGGTGCGCTGCTAACCACGCCTCCCAAACTTGCCCATATCGCACCCCTTCTCTGCCCACCCCTACTGCTACCACTTCTACCTCGGACCCACTTCCATCATCCGCAAATGACACCTCGAATGGGCGTGCCCCCGTTATCATGAATCCGGAGTCAGCGTCTGGCATGGCTGTGCCAAACGCTCGCGCCCCCGCCCCCTCCCTCCCTGCCCACCGCAATCGCCTCGTGCTTCCACCACCACCACGGCAGCGACCGGGCGCCGCCGCATATCTCCCCATACTGATTCTGCAGAAGTCATTGCCCTTCGTGAGGCCGTCGCCTCTCTGACGTCTCGGTGCCCCAGCGTTTTGCAGCACGTTTCGATAAGCTTGAGGCACGCCTCGACGGTCTCGTCAATTTCTCCGCCACCACCGAGCGCATTCTTGCTACTCTTGTTGAGTCTCAACAGGCCGTCAACGCTACTGTCACTGGCTTACTAGGGTCACTTGATGCTCTCGCCTCTCGCGTTGAGGGATACAGTGATCTACTGCTAAAGAGGCCATCACCTCGCGCGCCTCTACGTCGTTGTCCCCGTCTGCTTCCAGGAAACCTGCCGGCAGACTTCGCTAGCCGGGTGCCGCTTCCTGTTTTGTCTTGGATTCCTGTGACCTCGGTGACTGCCCACAATTTGCTCGTCCCTCTCCTGCTCATCCTTCTTCTGCTCGTCCCTCTCCTGCTTCTCCTTCTCCTGCTCGTTCCCTCTCCTGATCCTCCTTCCCCTTGCTCGTCCCCTCTCCTGCTCCTCCCTCTCCTACTCGTCCCTCTACTGCTCCTCCCTCTCCTGCTCCTCCCTCTCCTGCTCGTCTCCTCTCCTGCTCGTTCCTCTCCTGCTCGTCCCTCTCTTGCTCCTCCTTCTCCTGCTCGTCCCTCTACTGCTCGTCCCTCTCCTGCTAGTCCCTCTCCTGCTCTTCCATCTCCTGCTCCTCCCTCTCCTGCTCGTCCCCCTCTTGCTGCTTCTTCTCCTGCTCGTCCCTCTCTTCCTCCTTCCTCTTTTGTATGCTTTTTGTATGCCCGCATTTTCCTTGCCTCGGGAGGTATGTAGGTTGCCATTACCCAATTGTTATTTTCCTTCATGAGACTGTTGCTGCCCTGCGAGGCACGGGGGCACGGGTTTTGTATGTTCGGCCCTTGTTGCCCTTTCCTCTGCTGTGTCTCACTATTGTCTGCTTAAGTCACTAAGCCCCCATTTTGGTGGGTTTGATGTCCGGCCTCCCTGTCCGTCTGTCGGCGTGTCCTGCGTGTCCACGAAACAATTGTAGTTTCTTCCATTTTCTTGTGCTGGGTCTGCCGCACTTTTGAGCGTAATACGTTGATATAAACATAAACAAACACCTCTCTCTCTCTCTCTCTCTCTCTCTCCCCTCTTCTCCCCGCTCTCTCTCCCTCTTTTTTATTTTTTTTATTTATGCATACATATACAATAACCCAAATGACACTGTCGTGTCCCTATCTCAAGGNCTTTGTTATAGCTTGAAAAAGCGTTAACTCTCCGAGGAAAACATGAGTAACCCATTCTTGGCTTAAGTAAGACCCAGTCAACATTAGCACCGTGACTCTACTAAAGTCAACTCACATTATTATTATTAGCTTTACTACCTGGTGGTGAAATTCATCTTAGTATTCTTTTTGTGTTTTTCTCTAGGGCTAATTATCTTGTGTTATGTACATATTGGTCATCTAGTTATATAAGCATTTTCTTTAGTCATCTCTGTGTGTGCTTCAAAAGCAAGATCATCTTACTCCTTGCTACAAGGTGATTTATTCGATATTATTAAATTGTTATTATTATCTACTTCTTTCCATCACCTTTTTGTTATGGTTTCGGGCGTTTCAGTCTCGCTACTCATTCCTCTAGACAACTCACTGTCTCGCTCGTAACAATATATATAGGTGTGGGCTATATATATACTATATATATAGGGGTGGGCTGGGCGGAATAGATATGATTTGCGACAGAAACGGTTAGCAGATTAATTCTAAACATATCAAAACACACCAGAAAAAAAGTGTCGTTATTCATGATAATATCACATACTGGCTATGATATGTGTGTGTGGAGGATGAAAAGGGGGAAGGAAGAGGAGGGAGAAGAAATAATAGAAGAAAAAATAGGAGACAGAGAGAGAGAGAGAGAGAGAGAGAGAGAAGAGAGGAGAGAGAGAGAGAGAGAGAGAGAGAGAGAGAGAGAGAGAGAGAGAGAGAGAGAGAGAGACTCCCTCGGCGTGTACACTGCACTGTGACTAGCAGAAATACATATCTGGCAACTCAAGGAGAAGGAAGAGGAGGGAGAAGAAATAATAGAAGAAAAAAAAGGAGAGAGGAGAGAGAGAGAGAGAGAGAGAGGAGAGAGAGAGAGAGAGAGAGAGGAGAGAGAGAGAGAGGAGTAGAGAGAGAAAAGGAAAGAGAGAGAGAGAGAGAGAGAGAAAAGAGAGAGAGATAGAGAGGAGGAGAGAGAGAGAAGGGGAAAGAGAGAGAGAGAGAGGAGAGAGAGAGAGAGAGAGAGAGAGAGAGAGAGAAGGGGAAAGAGAGAGAGAGAGAGAGAAGGGAAAGAGAGAGAGAGAGAGAGAGAGAAGGAAAGAGAGAGAGAGAGAGAGAGAGAGGAGAGAGAGAGACGAGAGAGAGAGAGAGAGAGAGAGAGAGAGAGAGAGAGAGAGAGAGAGAGAGAGAGGAGAGAGAGAGAGAGAGAAGGGAAAGAGAGAGAGAGAGAGAGAGAGAGAGAGAGAGAGAGAGAGAGAGAGAGAGAGAGAGAGGAGAGAGAGAGAGAGGAGAGAGAGAGACACTCGGCGTGGTATACGTATTTCCCGCCAAATACAGACTTGTGTCGCGCGCGCTGATTGGTTAGGTGGCACTAAGAAGGGTTGGCCTTCTGTCCCCTTACACGAGGCTAAGATGACGCCCGAAAATGCTTTCTTAGTAATCTTCTTGTCCTGGTATAACTAAGTCGGTCTTAGGACGCTAGGAGGGTGTAGTTTAGAGCCCCTTCCAAAATGCCGCCCCTGGGAGGTTTGGTTATCCAGTTTGTTGTGTTATGGAATGCCATGTAGCGCGCCAGAGGTACGATGTTTACTTTTCATTTCATCCCGCCGCGGCGGAGGGGGCAACAGTTTGCTCCCGGCTCCTGCCTCACCCCGCCGACCCCACGGCCGGAGATTTCCGTGGCGGATTAATTCGCCGTAGGATACTCTGGGTGGATTTAACCACTCATCTTCATCATTTATACATTTTTTTCATCTTCACTGTCTTTCTTAAGTATATCTTTTGCGTCTTTTTTACCCAGTAATGTGAATATATATAAGCACACTCAAAAGAGAGACGAATCTTCTTGTAAATCAAGGAAGGGGTAGCTTTGCTTGTTACGGTTGCATGTATACAGGGCGTGGCGTTCTTGTCAGGAGGCCTTGCCTTGCACCCCTCTATCACCGGCAGCGGGGGGTATCTCAACATGTAACGGCAGCATGTTATTTCTCCCGCAGGGGGCCGCCTGACACACCTCAGTCACGGGAAGCGAGCCCCAGCTGAGGCAGCGGCCTCTCTCAACTGCCTGTTGTTCTTCGTCAGTGGCAGCCTGTCCCTCCACAATATCGGTGTAATGCATCTCACCATGTAAGCGACATGATTTTGTTCTCCGTCAGGAAGAAAGCCTAGCTGCCATTCCTCAGTCAAGAGGCAGCTCGGCATATCTCCCATGTAGCGACTTCATTTTGTTCTCTTTATTTATACATTATTTCTCACCTTCACTGTCTTTTTACGTATACCTTTTGCGTCTTGTTACACAGTAATGTGAATTAATATCTTCGTCTTCGCCCGATTATCTTCCTTATTAAAACCGCCTATAAGTTCCTATGGGTGTCCTAGACCTAAGTGTTAAGTTCTCAATGATTGTAAAACTGATCCTAATCCTAAGCTACCTAACTAAATCTAACCTAACAAACAAAACCTAACCAAATCAAACTAACCTAACCAATCTAACCTAACCTCCCCAAATTAACCTACCCTAATCTAACCAAATCTAACCTAACCTAAACAAAACTAACCTAGCCTCCTATAGCGGGGGGTTTGAGGGGGGTTCTCGACACTTCGGTCATCATTATGTGAGGATCGTCGGGTTCACCCCGTTTTGGTTGGGGTTAGGTTAGATTTGGTTAGGATAGGTTAAATTTGGTTAGGTTAGGTTAGCTTAGGTTAGATTTAGTTAGGTTAGCTTAGGTTAGATTTGGTTAGGTTAGCTTATCGGTGGGTCAAGACCCCCGCTGGGTTAGGTTAATTTGGTTAGGAAAATTTCTCTAGATTTAAGGAAATTACTCTAGTCTAGGGAATTTTACCCCCCTCCCTACACAACTCTTAAATTACGTGTTTCCGACGCATAATTTGTTCCCCACCTGAAAACCCCGCATTCCCAAAAGGTCCCCAAACTTGTTTGGGGAAGTGGGAGAGTATGGGCAAACACTAGAATTTTACCGTTAAGTATCCTGAACGTTTCGTTCTCATCGCTAAGGAGTATTTAAACCCATACAAAAAATAACACAAGGTGGTCTGGGGGGGTGAAACCCCCCTAGTGAGTTAAGGTTGCGTAATCAATGCCCAGGTTAGGTTATTTAAACTAATGGGGAGTTCTCGGGAGAGCAGCTCCCCAGTTATGCCAGGAGAGTATTGGTTGAAACTGCACATTTCCCGCCGGCCGAATAAAAAAAAAAAAAACAAGGGGATCTGGTGGTGAGCAAACCCCCGGCCTCAGTGAGCTAAGGTTATGTAATCAATGCCCAGGTTAAAAGCTAGGTTAGTTTAGGTCTGGATGGTGGAACCCCCGCCAGTTATTTCAGAAGAGTATTCGTCAATAGGAGTATTGGTTAAAAATGCATATATACCATTTCTTTGCTGTGATTTCAATTAGTATACCTTTTCATTATACAGAAAAAACTTTATACCCTTAATCTTAAATAACCTTTTTCACCCACCAGTTAGGTAGTTAGGTTATTAGGTAAGAATGGAATTTTATTGGTTATATTTTTACTAGTTAGGATACATATACAGGGCCCGGGCGAAGGTGGCGGAGGAGGTATTTCAGCTCCAGATGTGTAATATGTGGCAGCAATGATATGTGATAATACAAATTGATAGTTTGATAGACAGCTACTAAACAATACAGTTTTTCATTAGTTAGAAAAGCTAGGTAATCTTAGCAATTGATTTAGTTTAGGTAAATTGAATTTAGTTAAGTGAAAAAAAAATAATGTTTGACAAATCAAAAATATAAAGAATGGGGAGTTCTTCTGTTTCAGAATGTCCTGTTGCTGCAAAAATATTGCCTTAGATTATCTCTATAAGTGGCAGGTTTAGCTATATAAATGTGTAGATAGCTCTATGAGTTAGAGGAGAAAACAACCTGCATATACATAACAGCATATTTATCACAGAAATTTCTGACATTATAAGCGAACATGAAGCATTAGTCAAATCATATTAACACTCATATTTTCATTTCATTTTATTTCATCTGCCTATTTTCGTCGACAGTTCCAGTTCTTGATCTTGATAAACTACTCCAACACACTAACACTACTCCAATACACTAACACTACTCCAATACACTAACACTACTCCAATACACTAACACTACTCCAATACACTAACACTACCCAACACACTAACACTACTTGTAGTTGACCAGACGATTTTTCATTATTGACTCCAGTCAGACCATTTCCACGACAACTCCATGTGCACAGTGCTAATTGTTGATTTAAAAAACATGGTGGGCCTTCGGCCCACCAAACACAGACTCTCCAGATAGCCCCTTTAACTTTCCTGAAATCATGGGTGTAGAAATGTATGTATTAACGCCAACCCATTCACATCACTCCCAACCCATTCACTCACACCATTACCCCATCACCCCCCCCCATTCACTCACCCATTTACCCATCACCCCCCACCCATCACTCACCCATTTCCCATCCCCCAACACACATTCCCATCCCCCCATCTATTTTCCCCCACCCATCACCCATCACCCCCCACCATTCACTCACCCATCACCCCACACCCCCTTACCCATCACCCCACCCATTCAAATCACCCCTTAAACCCCTCACCCCACATCAAGGCTTCCTCAATTCTCGCAACCCCACTTTTTTTCACAATTATCGCTAATAGGATGCTAAAAAAAAAAGAAGAAAAAAGTGATCGGATCATCTCATAAGTGGGCTTAAAACCCTTCCCCTGGCAACCTGGTTCCAAAAATGTGGTATATGAGGGGGTTCCGCACCGGGGGGCGGAACCTATACCACACACCACACACACACACACAGACACACACACACACACACACACCCCACTTGCGCTTTTATTAATATAGAAATATGTTGATTTTAGAATATTAAATTCAAAAACTGGTTTTGCTTTGATTTTGACATAAGCTATGTCAAATAGGGGAATTATTCGTAATTGTGACATACCTAATCATTGCTAATTAGACAATTTATGGACAAAATAAAAATATACACAGTACATCTTTTCATTTTTACATCATTGAAAACTTTTAAAACTTAGGTCTAGAAACCCATAACTCTTAGGCGGTTAATAAGGAATAATACGATATCTAATTAGGTCAAAATTGCAATTGTCACAATGCATTGCATCCCCCAGTTTTTTGCATCCTTAGGATGTGTACATTACATTTCAAGCATAAAACTTACTGTACTCAACAGTTCCAGGTTCACTATAGGGATATAGGACGGTACCGTATAGACTAAAATGACAAGAGTCAGCTGTAGCAGATTTTTTTTACTTCACCAACTAGCTGCTCACCATGGTGCATTTTGTGTGTGAATGAATTTCCATTCTAGATAAGCTCAAGTTAAGTAAGCCTTTATATAGGCGTACTATGAAATACCAGCTATACCGATAAAGACCCTTCAAACGAAGATTTTCCCAAGATAAGGGGAAGCATATATAAACAATTGCAAATCACTGAAATTAAAAACTTCATTCCCGAAGGGTAAAAAAACGGAAAGCCAGAACCTGTCATGCCCTGCCATCTATAGCTACATGTACTAGGTAACAAGGAAGGCCCAAAAATTTTAACAGCAAAACTACGCTTACTTTATTCACACACTATAGGATTCGTACAGTAATTAAGTATCTCATCGGGTGCGCTTATATTATTAATTCACATTACTGTGTAACAAGACCAAAGGTATACGTAAAAAGACGTTGAAGGGTGAGAAAAAAATGTATAAATAAAGAGAACAAAATGAGGTCGCTACATGGTGAGATATGCCGAGCTGCCTCTTGACTGAGGAATGGCAGCTAGGCTGCTTCCTGACGGAGAACAAATATGTCCTAACATGGGGGAATGCATTACACCGATATTGTAGAGGGACAGGCTGCCACCTGACGAAGAACAACAGGCCCTTGAGAAAAGGCCGCTGCCTCAGCTGGTCCCCGCTTCCCCGTGACTGAGGTGTGTCAAGGCGGCCTCCTGAGGAGAATAACAGCTGCCGTTACATGGTTGAGATACCGCGCTGCCCGGTGACAAAAGGGGGGCAAGGCAAGGCCTCCTGACAGAACACCACGCCTGTATACATGCAACCGTAACAAGCAAAGCTACGCTTCCTTGATTTACAAGAAGATTCGTCTCTCATCGAGTGTGCTTATATATATTCACATTACTGGGTAATAAGACGCAAAAGATATACTTAAGAAAGACAGTGAAGATGAGAAAAAATGTATAAATGATGAAGATGAGTGGTTAAATCCACCCAGAGTATCCTACGGCGAATTAATCCGCCACGGAAATCTCCGGCCGTGGGGTCGGCTGGGGTGAGGCAGGAGCCGGGAGCAGGCTGTTGCCTCTCTGCGCGGCGGGATGAAATGAAAAGTAAACATCGTACCTCTGGCGCGCTACATGGCATCTCATAACACAACAAACTGGATAACCAAACCTCCCAGACCGCTACAGCGGCCCGCACAGTTGCCATTCATTCACAACCTTAACACCCTTTATTATATCCCTCATGACTTACTCTTTGCATGCCCTTTTTTCATCACAACATGCAACTTGAGCTTGCATTAATCTGCTACCGCACCCAGCTATTCTGCAAGAATCAAATCAAGCAAGATTACAGTCTCTCATTTTAGCGCTGTCTGGTGTTCTCTACAAAGCCAAAATAATCAATACTGAAAAGCAAATGTGGGTCGCATTGCGGAAGCCCCGGGAACTTTTAACAGTCACTCTCAATAATATTTCATAACCCCATGACATTCAATGTTGCTATTGTTATGCAGAATACTCACCCAACGGGGTGAGCTACCAGCGAGGCCGCACATACATTGACAAACAGTATTAATTTACTACAATCTATCTTAGAGTGAATATACATACGTAAGAGTCTTCTTCGAGACGTCAAGTACATACGTATATCCTTCTCTACTGTGGTATTACACCTTTATTTATAGCGTCACAATGCCAAGGCGCGTCCGGATCATAACCAGACTCATGTATAACTATTACAACAAATATCAACAGTACAATGTAAGGGCAATAAAAATCTCATTGGCTCTCATTTGTATTAGCATGTTTCTTTTTTATTTCAATACAAAGTCCACCTTTAAAGTATCAATCAATATAAAACCTTAGTTTTCATCCGAAACAAAAGTATTTGGAATTATATCAAAAATTTTCAGAAGCATTTTACTTTCAATGTCTGAACCTAAAGGCGGTATTGCACGGGAACGATTTTGCTCAGTGCGCAGAATTATCTTGAGAAACTTTCGCTAAGCTGCTCAAGGAAATTATCACACGCTGATGCTGGTTTCAATGAGCAATCTTGTCTAAAACGATAACTAAGTGGTTTGCGGTGATACTATACTCTACTACAATGTAGGACTTGTCCGAACTATTACAATCAACATGCCCGCCATCTCCCAAGTCCACTAAACAGGCTTGTTGATGCAGAAAAATGCTTGTGATGCACGTATAAGTCCATTCTCGTCCAGTAGCAGGCGTGGAATAAGCTTTATCCTCGGCTTCCACTGTTTTTGTTACCAGTTGATTTGTTGGTTCTTTATATTCATATATCAAAGTATATTTGTAAACATTCTTTTCAGGGGTAGTATGATGCAAAGTAAAAAAATATGATACTAAATTTATGTGATGCGTATTATGCCTTATTTACTTGTTTTTGCAATATATATTTAAGTATTTGGAGAGTTTTGGAACAAATTACGTTTACAACAAATAATGATATCGGTTCTTTTTATAGCAAGCATCACTTTTCTCAATAAGCAGAAATGCTGAGCAGAGATTTCATTGAGCAGAAATAGCTTATGAGTAGCTTCGCGTTTGATCACAGAAATAAGGTTTCCGTGAGCAAAATACTCTCGATAGTTTGCTCACTAAGCAAAATCATTCCCGTGTAATACAGCCTTAAAGTAATCGTCCAGACCATTTCATAATTCCTGATTTAATGCAGTCAAAATATAGCCATGATCGAGTATATCAACAATATGTTGTCACTTTTTGCATCCAGTCACCCGTTTTTAAATGATCCGCATTCAAAATCTGTAAATTCCCCGAACTCTCAAAACAGTACTGCTGACCAGCAGACGACGAACCACGGCTCGTTGACGTCACTTCAGGCAGCCTCCCAGGCCGGCGCTGATACATATAGATTCAGAAAAAAATATAGTACTTGAAGAATTTAGGGTGTTTTTTATATATTTTTTGTGCGATATGGCATATACTTGCATCCTGTATGGGTGCAGCAAGAAAGCTGTGCCTTTCCAGAGAGCTTAGCACCCATTTCCGACCTATTTGGCCAAGTTATGTGTGTGCAGCGCAGAGTTGGAGCCAGCAGTCACCGCCTAACGGAGCTATGGACCCTACCCATAACTACGTCACGGTTTGTTTACATCGGTGCATTGTGGGGATAAGTCGGGGTCGCCGCGGGTGGACCTACGAAGGGAAAACTACAGCGATGGAAGAATTTCGAGTTATTTTGCGCGAAATTGATATTCCAGGTGCTATATTACTGTGCTCTGTTCTCGCTGACAACACTATAGAGAAGACCTGAGGTAATGGCTGATGTGCAGAGGCTTCTAAACCAAGAAAACAGAGTCATAACAGAGCCTCGTCAAAAGGTAAGCAACTGGTAGGTACGTAATGTATCCCTACCACTAGCTTACTTCTTAAACTTCTTAATTGCTTAAACTTCTAATTAATTACTTCTTCTTAATAATCTTCTTACTTCTTTTCTTAATCACTTTCTTACTAACTTTATCTGCTGTGACTGTTTTCCTGGTTTAGAAGCCTTTGCACAGCAACCATCACCTCAGGTTTTCTCTATGTTGTCAGCGAGCGCGGAAATATAGCACCTAGAATATCAATGCCCACATGTAAGAGTCAATTCGCTCACTCTAAAGTCAATTCGCCCACACGATCCATGTCACGGAGCCATGGAGTCACATATCTTCCTCTGGCAGAAATGGAATGAACCACCAGTAACCTTGGGCGAAATGACGGTAGATTTCTAGTGTTTGCCCATACTCTCCCACTTCCCCCAAACAAGTTTGGGGACCTGTGGGAATGCGGGGTTTTCGGGTGGGGAACAAATTATGCGTCGGAAACACGTAATTAAGGAGTTGTGTAGGGGGGTTGGAGGGTCCTCCAACGTCCTCCAGCACCGTTGGAGGGTCCTCCAACGGTGGACCCTCCAACTGAGCAGCTTCCCTGTACTGCCTCCAGCTGCCTGTACCACTGAGGTACAGGCAGTGGATGCCGATCCTCCCATTGACGAAACCGCACCCTCTCTTGACGAAGTCAGAGAGGCTGTAGCAAAGTTGAAGGGTGGAAAGGCAGCTGGTGTTTGTAATATCAGTGCTGAGCTCCTCAAAGCTGGGGGTGAGGCCATGATCCGCGGGTTGCATGCTGTCCTGACTGCCGTGTGGCAATCAGGTACCATTCCTCCTGACTGGAAAAGGGGGCTGGTCGTCCCTATCTGGAAAGGGAAAGGGGACCGTCAGGACTGCAACAATTATCGCGGTATTACACTGCTCAGCGTACCAGGCAAGGTGCTTGCCCATCTATTGCTGACACGAATTCGCAGTCATCTGGTGAAGCATCGGAGACCTCAGCAGTCTGGTTTCACGCCTGGTAAGTCAACAACGGACCGTATCCTAGCGCTTCGTGTCCTGGTGGAACGCCGACGTGAGTTTCGACAGGGGATGCTTGCAGCCTATGTTGATCTCAAGAAGGCGTTTGACTCAGTGCATCGTGAGTCACTCTGGGATCTTCTGCGACTTCGAGGGATTCCTGCAAGGACTATTGGTTTCATAACTGGTCTGTATTCTGGGACTGAGAGTGCTGTGACGTGTGGGGCAGGTGTATCCAGGAGGAGGCCAAGGGGGCGCCCACAAGGCTCGTGGCTGGGGCAAGTTGATGTTTCTTGTCGAGAGCTGCTTGGTATGGGAAAGGAGCCTGCATGGGAACTCGCGCGTGGTGACCCCCGGGAGTGGCGTCGAAGGGTGGGCGAGGCGATGCGCCCCCCAGCGTATGCCCCCAATTATTGATTGATTGTAGGGGGGTATAATTCCCTAGATCTATGGTAATTTCCTTATATCTAGAGAAAATTGCATAACCAAAATAAACCTAACCTAACCAAAATTAACCTACCCTAGCAGGGGGCTTGACCCACCGATAACCTAACCTAAGCAAACCTAACCTAACCAAATCTAACCGATCCTAACCTAACAAAATCTAACCTAACCTAACCAAATCTAACCTACCCTAACCTAACCTAAACAAATCTAACCAAACCTCCTAGCATAGGGGGGGGTTCTCGACACACACTAAGCAAATACAACCTAACCTCCTAGCTCCTAGACTCCATAGTGTGGGCGAAATGACTCCATAGTGTGGGCGAAAGGACTCCATAGTGTTGGCGAATTGACCTGTGGGCGAAATGACTCTATGGTGTGGTGAAATGGCATGTGGGCGAAATGACCGGATACCTATACCAACATCACCAACCTTTGCTTTGATTTATCTTATTACTCCATCCATAAACAAGTTTGATGCAATCGGGGAGACTTGATCTGCAGAAAGCTATAATGATCATGTTTTTGCTTCCTCTGACCTTATAGACCTGTTGAACTCTTTCCGGGCACATGTTTAGTATTTCTGCCTCCGAAAACTCAAAGAGGTCGTAGTTGTAGACTACGCCTTTGCTGGTATTGAATTTTGGATGAGGTTTGATGGTATCAAAAATGCTGTCTTCGGTGATGGGCATGTGGAAGAGCATCCGAGCCTGAGTAAGGTCCTTGGCTCGGATTAGAGCCCCCCTGCCATACCTTTTCAGGTGGCCTTCCGGGATCATTCCAATTTCTTTTTCCAATACCGCACCGCAAGGAAAAAATTGCCACCACTTTCCTTATAATACGCCACGTACCAAGAAGGGGTAGGGCTATGGCGGACAGGTGGAGTAGATGTTGTAGTTTCCTCAAAAGTGTTGGGGATGTAGTCATCAGGGCTGTCTCCAACATTTACAGAGCGAATGAGTTCGGCTCTGTAATGTCTCGCTCCAATTTCCATCTGTGTGGCTTCCTCATTAGCAGAGGATGCATCATCTGCTGCAGCAAAATTTATGTAGCACCTATTTGTTTGTCCATTGTCATCATAAATAAGACGGATGCGGCGAACCACATCATAAGCCTTGAAAATATCATGTATTGCTCTGTAAGACAAGGCCTGGGACACGTTGGACAGAAACAAGGTGTCCAACGTAGAAGTGCCCCTATGGCCAGGCTCGTCTCTCAATCCCTGTCTGCGTCCCTTGAAGCGGGGACCGCCAGACCGGGGAGCTGAGGAGTTAGGGGCGGCTGCCCGCTTCGTGCCACGTCGGGCCTGGAAAGGCGCCAGAGTGGCAATGTGAGAGGATCCAATGGGAGATGTCGAGGACAAGCGGACGTCAGGGAGAGAGGCAGGCCGGGGTAAATTTTTAGGTTGATACATAAACAAAATTACTTCACTTCCCCACGCCCCCACCCACCACGGAGCCCAACAAGGGGAAGCTGTCTGTTGGGGAAGGACCTCACCCAACAGCTCCAGGGGTAGCGGGGAAGTATACGCTTCGGTTGCCTAGTGTGTGGTGGCAGCCGCGGGACCGATGCGGTGCCCACCAGGCAGCCTCCGCTTGGCCCTAGCCAACGCATGACCAGCCGATTGATCCAGCGGGGCCACACTGGACCTCCCGTCTTACCCCAACCCTACCAAAGGAGCGTGTTGCACTCCAGAGGGAACTACAACCCGCCCCGCGGTGGACTCAACTCCCAGATAGAGGGGCGCGCGGGGAATATACGGAATGCCACGCACGGCAAACACGTAGGGAGCGGAGCGTGAAGTATAAAAAGAAGAAGAAGCGTGAGACGGAAGAGAAGAGTCTCACCGGGCCTAGAATCGCCCTAAGAAAGGAGAGAAAGGGGAAGGAAGCATAAAGGCGACATCACCGGAAGGCTCCACCTCCCAGTGACGAAGGGGGAGCGCTTGGTCCACGAGGCCGACGGCCACCGAACCCAACAATGACAAGCAGGCCGCCAGAGTAGGTGGCGCCGTCGACCACGCTTCAAGTTCCGCCACCACGACAAGGTGACTCCCCACAGCGGGGTCAGGATGGACAACCTGCTCACCTGACCTCGTGCCGCACGCCAGCAGCACGAACACCAAGATAAAGAAACATAAGGTAACGTCACCTCCCCGGAGCGTCGAGGCAAAATCAGTCCTTTGTGCGCATGACGTCAATGGGTATCGCGCCAACGGCGCCACCGTTCAAATAGTTCATGACCTCACTCAGGCCTCACCGCCGACCCGATACCTGACACCTCCCACCATTTCTCTCTCTCTCTCTCTCTCTCTCTCTCTCTCTCTCTCTCTCTCTCTCTCTCTCTCTCTCTCTCTCTCAGCCCGTAAGCCACCCATATTCTTTACCTTGATCAGTATTGTATACTCGAGGGAGAGAGAGAGTTCTAGCTAGCACACAAGCTGGGGACGAGACCCTTTGCTTGTGCCGCTGTTACCGCTTTGCCGAACAAGCAAAGTTCATTTCCCACCTGACATGCAAGGCCATGCCTTATTTTCTTATGTTTCTTATGTTATTATGTTCATACCTCCTCCCTTCCCTTACCTTCTCCTCCTCCTATCCCTTCCCCTACCTCCTCCTCCTCCTCCTCCTCCTCCTCCTCCATCTTCTCTCACTCTCACCCTCCTCGCCCTCTTAATTCTTATTGACGTCACTTCCCCCAGCGCGGCAAAAGGGAGGTGACGTTACCTTCTGTCTCTTTACCTTGACGAACACTCTCCTCTCTTCCGGGAACGGTGAGTGTATAGCCATGCCCCTCGCCTCAAGTCTTTTTTGCCCGCAGCCTAGCGCCGCCGCCCTGCCGCACTAGTAGGCTGCCTCTCTGACGGGCTCAAGTTAGCCCTTGGTCCTCCCCTGCTGGAGGCCCAATTGGGGAAAAAAGGAAAAAAAATGTTTGAATGATCATTCAACATAATTATGCAAAGAAAAAATGGGTCTGGACGATTACTTTAAGGCGCCTATATGTTTCTCCTGAGAGCTGGTATGATTGGCCCTCACCGTGGTGGCGCAAGCAGGGCTTTATAGTGTCGCCTTTGATTGTTATAGGCTCATACCGCCCCCCGGTGTCCCCCGATGCACTCGCCGTCAAAGGTGGACTTGATGCGCAGCATGTGGGTCAAGGTAAAGAGACAGAAGGTAACGTCACCTTCCTTTTGCCGCGCTGGGGGAAGTGACGTCAATAAGAATTAAGAGGGCGAGGAGGAAAGTGAGAGTGAAAGAGAAGATGGAGGAGGAGGAGGAGGTAGGGGAAGGGGTAGGAGGAGGAGAAAGTAAGGGAAGGGAGGAGGTATGAACATAAGAACATAAGAAAATAAGGCATGGCCTTGCATGTCAGGTGGGAAATGAACTTTGCTTGTCCCGCGGCAACAGCGGCACAAGCAAAGGGTCTCGTCCCCAGCTTGAGTGCTAGCTAGAACTCTCTCTCTCTCTCTCTCTCTCTCTCTCTCTCTCTCTCTCTCTCTCTCTCTCTCTCTCTCTCTCTCTCTCTCTCTCTCGAGTACACAATACTGTATCAAGTAAAGCATTATGGGTTGGCTTACGATGAGCAAAACGAAAGGAGAGAGAATGAGGGTGGACGAGAGAGAGAGAGGAGAGAGAGAGAGAGAGAGGAGAGAGAGAGAGAGAGGAGAGAGAGAGAGAGAGAGAAAAATGGTGGGAGGTGTCAGGTATCGGGTCGGCGGTGAGGCCTGAATGAGGCCATAAAATATTTGAACGGTGGAGCCGTTAGCGCGATACCCATTGACGTCATGCGCACAATGTACTGATTTTGCCTCGACGCCCCGGGGAGGTGACGTTACCTTCTGTCTCTTTATCTTGATGTGGGTAGTCTTCGGCCACTTGACGGTGGAAGACAAAGTTGCTTCCGGCTGGATTCAAACTCAGCATTTCGAGCTCACCAATTTCAGGCGGCGATGTGTAAGGCTCGTGTACTGCAGGTGCTTGCTGCCTGCCGAACTGGCTCTCTTCGGGCGATGGGTTCTCTTAGCGCAATGGGCTCTCTAAAGGCAATGGGTTCTCTCTTCGGGCGATGGGTTCATTTAAGGTAAGGGGTTCTCTTAGGGCAATGGGTTCCTTTAGAGCAGTGGTTCCCAAACTGGGGGTTATGGCCCCCTGGGGGGCCACATAGCAAAATGTAGGGGGCCATAAGCTGAGGCTATATATACAGATGAAACCAAAGTGTTTGAGCGGGTAGCCAACCAGTGGAGTGAACTCGCAGGTTCCGTACAGGTTTGTGCAATGCCTTGCTGCCAGACATATGAGTAATCTGTCCCAAAATCTGTTGTTTAAATATCTGTTTAGATCTGATTCTGTGTTCTTGATATAAAACAAGACATTGAGATGTATTAGGGTAGTAGACAATTTTCACCCTACATAATTCTAAGGCTTCCTAAGCTATGGATTCTGTATGAGAACCTGGTCTTGAATATTGAGTATCAGTAAGGGTGTTCGAATTGTTCATAGTTAACCACACATTCACAATCGCAACATCGATCACCGTGTGTGCCTCCCCATATAATCAGTTTGAGCCTACCTGTGAATATTTCAGTGTTACATGAACTTAAGCCAACATCAATACCACTTTAATGGTAAGTAAGCTCTGCATCATGAAGTATATTAAGATTAAGGTAAATAACACTCTGCTTTATTTTTCTACAATCTATTTATTTATTTTCAAAACAGAGCTCAGTAACGCAAAATGTAACTTCCTTCCAACTTCTCATTATTATGAACCGCTTAAAAATGTTGCTTATAAGTGGTTGCACTCTTTGTGAGCTGAAGCTTTTACCATTTTATTATTCTGATTATTATGGATGATGACATATGCGGGGTTCAGACTATACGTAATTGCTACGTCCGTCTTGCCAACGTGACGTCATCGTGACGTCACTTCCTGCCTGTGTGACCTTGAAAGACGTGCGTCTGGAGGCAAAAGATTCGGAGCCTCCAATTCTTTTGGCGGGCTGCGTGAGCGGTGGTGCCACAATCTATAGAACATTATACGTAACTAAGTTTTGCAATATCAAAATAATGCTGTTTCCAAGGTCTGATTTAAAATATATTTATTATCAGTGATTCTGGAAGACAATATTAGTAATGGAAGACATACATGTGTGAAAATATTGTGTTCCGCTGCTTGAAGGCGGAACAGCGGCACCGCTGCTTGATTGTAAGCTCGACTACCACCACTACCTCTGTATATTTTAATGCGTTATTTCTCGTGTTCTCTAGTTCTAATCCTCTCACGTGCCCCTCTAGTAGCTACTTTATACCATCCTTCCTACAGTATCACGCTACGTCACCAATACCCTCTGCAGGCCGTGTAATAGGTAGTAATTATTAGTGACTTGAAAAATGCATCCACGACTGCGATATGTGGCAACACTTTTGGACCCCGCTAAACAGATTCCACTTATAACCTTTGCCATAGTCAGGGGATTGTAGCGCTATATAGATAGGCCAGGGAGTGAAGGGGGATATAGTAAAGGGAGTAATAAGTGTGTCATGGGGTACAAAAGGGAGGAAGTAAGGAAAGCAAGGGGGTTTTATACTGTAATTTTTTCTGATATGAGCGAGCGGGAGTGATCGACCAGTGAGACGAGGTAACGTCATCGTGACGTCACGGTGACGTCACGATAACAAGACGGACGTAGCAAATACGTGAAGTCTGAACCGGGCCATACTTTAGCTATAGCAGTTTTTCTTTGTGCATTGCAGGTATAGTCTGCAAGTGATGGCTTCTAACAAGAAACGCAACTATGTTGACAACTACCTGGACTTTGGATTTAGAAGTATTATTGATAAAGGTGTAGTGAAGCCTCAGTGTGTGATTTGTCACAAAATACTCACAGCTGAATCACTAAGGCCCAGTAAGCTTAAATAACACCTAGAAACCAAGCATCCTCAACATGCAGGCAAAGATCGTTCTTTCTTTAGTCGACAAGAATTAAACATGAAGAGACAACGTCTTGATGCCAGTGGTTCCATTCATCAACAAAATGCTGCAGTAGTGGAGGCATCATTTCTTGTTTCCCTTGAAATAGCAAAGAAAAAGAAGCCTCACACAATCGGGGAGGAGTTAATTTTGCCATGTGCAAAAACGATGGTCAAGCTTGTTTTGGGTGAGAAAAGCGCTGAAAAGCTGAATGCTATTTCTCTCAAAAAAAAATACAGTGCAATGCTGAATTTCTCAAATATCTGATGACATCAAAGAGCAGGTGATACAGGAAATTAAAGGAGCTGGATTATTCAGTATCCAACTCGACGAGTCCACTGACGTCCAGTCCTGCTCACAACTCATGGCTTTTGTAAGGTATGTTCATGATGAGGATCTGAACGAAGAATTTTTGTTTTGTGAACCTCTCGAGCAATCTACCAAAGGTGAAGATGTAATGCAGAAACTTACAGAATTCTTTGAAGCTGAAGGTCTTGCCTGGAGCAATCTCTGTGGGATATGCACAGCCATGGCTCCAGACATGTTGGGTTCTCAGTCAGGTTTCGTTACAAGAGTTATACAAAAAGCACCAAATGCTATCCCTCTTTACTGCATGATCCACAGGCAAGCTCTTGCATCAAAAACACTACCCTCATAATTACTGGACACTCTGAATACCATTATAAAGACAGTTAACTTTGTAAAAGGTAGTGCTCTTAACACACGCCTTTTCAAGAAACTCTGCCAAGATATGGATGCAGTTCGTGAAACCCTCCTTTTTCATACAGCAGCTGGCTATCCAAAGGAAATGTAGTTCAGCGTGTATTTAAGCTCAAAGAAGAGATCAGCCTCCTTCTCAGGATACAGAACAAGCAAGATTTGCTGTCAGCATGGTCTGAAAATGGCTTCGAAATACGGCTAGCTTACCTTGTTGACATATTTAAACAGCTGAACACACTCAACCTGGAACTACAAGGGAAAGGAAGCTTGATAATCGATTTTGTGGACAAAATCAAAGCTTTCATTCGTAAGATGGAGAATTGGAGGCGCAAAGTTGGACTGGGAAACTTGGCAATGTTGGAAACAGTGTCAGAAATTGCAGAGGAGTGTGATGCTGCTACACAGAACTTGATTACCCAACATCTCGAGACCTTGGAAGAGGAATTTAAAAGGTACTTCCCAGATATTCAAAGCGAAACCTCTCGGCTAGTAAGGTTCCCCTTCACTGCTCCAGTGACATGCATACCTGATGACAATGATGATGGTCAAACTGAGCTGATGACACTTCAGGAAGATTCAGGAGCCAATATGAAGTTTGAAACTGAATCTCTCACAGTATTTTGGTCATCAGTGGCAGCTTCATACCCAAATTGATGTGACTTAGCTTTTCGCCACCTCCTACCATTTTCATCAACTTATTCTTGTGAGGTGCATTCTCTCAACTACTCAACTTTAAGACATAATATCGCAACAGACTTGATGTGACTTGATGAGTACACCTACGGTGTACATAAAATGAAACAAAACCACGAATCAAGAAACTTGTTGATAATCTGCAACATCACCCTTCACACTGAGTGGAATGGGGATTCAAGTGAAGAAAACATTTATTTTTATTATATATTGCTGAAACAGGTTTTTGCAAATTTAGCTATTTTTAATTACTCTCGGTATGGACATTCTTTTATGTGCATTGTATTACTTGTTTAGTTTCCATTTTAATAATTATATAAGATTCAACAAAGGAAGATACATATTGATATTTAATAAATACTCAACAAAAGAACAAAATTACAATTGAAATCAATAAAATTACAGGTATTGATTGCTAGAGTGGTTTTTATTTTGACCTAATGAGTGTAGGACTGTATGTAGACAGTGACTGTAGTCACGGGTTATGGATGGGGGGCCATGGATAATGATCACATAAAAAGTGGGTACAGACCAGAAAAAGTTTGGGAACCACTACTTTAGAGGACCCTTTCCTTTAGTTCCTTTTATAGGTAGCTCATGCCTTGACAATAAGTACTGATACTCATTATAATAAGCTAAAGTTTTACTCGTCAGTGCATTCAGCACACCTTCCCACAGAGATATGCTAATTCTTATCGTATTGTACAGATCAACTACATTAATAAACGGAGACGGGAAAAGCGGAGTGAGTTGTTTCGCTACTCGCAACTCAGTTTGCAAATTATCCTTCTGTAGCCGGTGCAGCCATCGCCGTACGGTGGTGGGACTCCGGCCGGTCTGCTTTGCTATGCATCGCACCGACTGGCCATTCCTCCACAGCCACATGAACAACGACCGCTCAGCCAGATATGTTTTGTTACCCCTCCCGTGCAGCTGCGTGGTTGCCTCCATCGCTGGCCTGCAACAGGTAGGAGTGTCTGTAGAACGATAAACTGCAGTTCAAAGGCTGTATCAAAGACTACTCTATACTGGACTTGCTACTCGTGCCCCGCGCCAACCCGCCCATGACCAGTGGAGGCCAGTTTAGCGATTCCTGCCATTTTAGAACATCACCCCTATTTCCCTTCCTAAGGTTTATCAGTATATATGATATACCGTTATCTTCGTAAATGTTTGTTCTATAATATTATCAAATAAAAAACATTAAAATACATTAAAGGAAGGCCATTATGAGAGAGTGAAGAAATATGCATGACCTCAATATATACTTAAACTCTTCGCCATTTAAAATTTTGCGAGAAAACATTTTAGATGAAACGTCTCAATAGAAGCGGATTTTCATTAGCTTTCCATTGATATATTTCGTTTTCTGATAAATGAATTAGAACCATGCATAAATTAGCGTTAACTAAAAAAATAACATCATCAATCGGATCGGCAAGTAAAAAAGTGTTCCATGAATACAGTAGACTATGGCTTATCAGTATAAATGATACACTGTTATCTTCGTAAATGTTTGTTCTATAATATTATTATTAATAAATATTATATGAATATTAAGTTCATGGATATTTCTTCACTCTCTCATAATGGCATTTCTTTAGTATATTTTACTGTTTTTTATTTGATAATATTATAGAACAAACATTTACGAAGATAACGGTATATCATATATACTGATAAACCATAGGAAGGGAAAAGGGAGTGATGTTCGCAAATGGCAGGAATCGCAAAACTGGCCTCCACTGGAAATAGCCCAAAATGAGTAGCAAGTCCAGTATAGAGTAGTCTTTGGCTGTATTATGAAGGACTAAAGAAATATTGTAATGTTGCGCTACTATTAGCGTATATGTTTAGATAAGAAAAAACATGTCAGTTCTAAGACTGTAGCGATTTTTTTTTGTGAAAGTTCCTAGAATTATTTATATCAGATGAGGTAGCTTTTTTTTTTGCGTAATACAACATTTTGTCATTAACGCAAATTAAAGCTAACACTAATTCATCCGCGGGAAGTTATTGAGGATTAGTCGCGGGATAATATCAAAACCCTTTTACTTTTGAATAAGTATCTAATCTATTTTTAAATGTGGTTATTTTGCTGGCTTCGACAACATTGTTCACGGTGGACCCTCCACTTGAGCAGCTTCACACCACTGGATTACGGGCACTGGATGCCGATCCTCCCATTGACGAAACCGCAACCTCTCTTGATGAAGTCAGAGAGGCTGTAGCAAAGTTGAGGAGTGGAAAGGCAGCTGGTGTCTGTAATATCAGTGCGGAGCTCCTCAAAGCTGGGGGTGAGGCCATGATTCGCGGGTTGCATGCTGTCCTGACTGTCGTGTGGCAATCAGGTACCTTTCCTCCTGACTGGAAAAGGGGTCTGGTCGTCCCTATCTGGAAAGGGAAAGGGGACCGTCAGGACTGTAACAATTACCGCGGCAAGTGGGATTTTCGGGACAGGCGGAAGAGAGAGGAGTATGGTCGTGTAGTGACAGAGTTTCTGAGTGGCATTGCCATAGATCCTGTATGTTGCTTCCAGAATGCATGTATGGACCGTGGGCACCATGACGACATCGACGCCTTCCACGAGGCGTTGATAGAGTGTGCATGGTGCGATTGGTGCGTGCTGGCCAGACTGTGTTTGGTTTTTGCAGGAAGAGATGGAGGCAGATACCAGGCTGGAATGAGTTTGTTCGTGAGGCGCACAGTGCCGCGTGGGAGTCCTTCATTGAGTGGAGAGCGGGTGGTAGTCCGCGTTGGTGGCCACTGGCTGAGAGAATGAGGAGCACCAGTGCCAGATTCAAGCTGTGTCTCAGATGGTGTAAGTCACATGAGCACCAGCTTCGTGCCCAGTCCCTGGCTGACAAGCTGGCCGCTGGTGACTCCTTTGACTTTTGGCGTGGCGTGGGCAGCATGAACCCGGGCTCACACACGCTTCCCCTACGGGTGGATCACGCTGAGGGGGAGGAGGGCATCGCCTCCATGTGGGGAGACCATTTCAAGGGCATTCTCAACTGTGTGAGGGACGACGAGAGTGAGAATGCCCTGCGTAGTGGGATGCGTGGTGTGTCGTTGCAGGGTTTCCGCAGCGTGGACCACGAGGAAATGAGAGGGATATTGCAAAGCCTCTCCTCCAGTGAGGCTTTGGGTATGGATGGGCTCACTTCTGGGGCATTTAAATATGTGCCCCCCAGCCTGGTTACATGGTTCTATCTCTTCATCAATTCCTGTGTCTGCCATCAGTACATACCCAGTCAGGTTTTGGCAGTGCTTATAGTGCCTTTACTTAAGAGCAAAGTGAAGGACCTTGCTAACTCTGGCAATTACAGGCCCATTGCCATAGCGACTGCTCTGTCCAAGGTGCTGGAGAAAGTGGTGCTCCATCGTCTTGAGGCCTACCTATATACATTGGACAATCAGTTCAGCTATGAGAAAGGCCTTGGCACTGATATATGTGTGTGGACATTGAAGAATATCATTCAGTACTACATTTCCAGAAATTCACCTGTTTATGTGTTTCCTGGATGCCAGAAAAGCGTTTGACAGTTAATTACTGGAAGCTCTTTCATAAACTTCTCGTCAGGGGTACACCTGGATACATTGTTAATTTAGTAATGTACTGGTACACTACCCAGGAATTTACTGTTAAGTGGCGTAATTCCTTCTCGCTGTCCTTTATTACTGCCAATGGTATTCGTCAGGGGGGGATTTTATCTCCCTACCTGTACAATGTGTACACGGATGATTTCAGTGCCAACCTTCGTGATACAGGTATCGGCTGCCTCATACATGATGGGTGCATCAACTCACTGAGATATGCTGATGATATCATATATGATATCATATGTGGAAATTTGTATCACAAACATATATTTAATGTGAGTCTTACCTAATCAAAACCCATGTTCTATCTCATCCCGACACAATACCCCAGCTAATCAACTAACTAGGATACTTATCGGTGGATAGTGGGTTGAATCGCTGTAAGCTTTTATCAATACTGCCTGTTCTTATGATCCGAAGTGGTCAGCGCGAGATCAGGCCGCCCGTGACAAGAGACTTGATAGCCGAGGGCGGAAAGTTGGTGGCGTCAGGCGGGTTTTCACACCAAAGTATCCATGACGCGCGGCTATAATCACTTGTGTTGAATTTTAACACGTCCTATTGTCTTATCACTTATATGTACAAAATTAACGTATGTACAAATCTCTTCTTTAATCAGAGAAAAGATGTTAATCCCATGAGGGCTGGAGTGATACTGATTTCTCCGGTGGGCACGAGTCTCCTGTTACCAATACCTATGCCACGTGTATAATTACAAGTGGCCTAGAATCTAATGACGATAGTCAATGACCGCGCTTCAAACCAAGGTGCTAATTATATAAGATGCAAATGCTTAATATTACTGGGAATGTTCAATTATTCTATCCCAGCACCTATCATTTACTCAAATTACCTTAATTATAACCCATTACCATTTAAATTATATGTATACATTCCTACTCACCCCTATGACGAGCGGACAATAGCTCCCTCACTAGGGGGGAGGGGGGGGGACAAAACACCACTCTACCAATTATGAGAGTGTGTTTGGTGGATAATTTCCACACCGGGGGCCGGCGAAAACTGAAGTTCCGCTTCAGGTGACATCACCCCAGGCCACATAGCGCCGGAACATTTGCTTAGTGGTTTCGGCACTTTGGTCTTTAGCTTTTTTTAAATTAACAGCTCTGATATAGGTACCAGTGAATGTGCTGACATATACTTGATCGGGGGGAGAGTTGTCTCCTGATGTTATAGTATCCCCAGTATAG
The DNA here is from genome assembly GCA_016584305.1 of Chionoecetes opilio. Classification (NCBI taxonomy): domain Eukaryota; kingdom Metazoa; phylum Arthropoda; class Malacostraca; order Decapoda; family Majidae; genus Chionoecetes; species Chionoecetes opilio. The sequence continues at coordinate 64,838 of JACEEZ010020444.1, read as the reverse complement.
TCATCACCATTGACCTCAAATGGTTTTAGGAGCTCATTATCAGCGGGAAGTTCAGGGGGACCTAGATAGGAGACTAGTGTACACTCAGATCTATTAAATTTAATGAGAGATTTGAGGTAATATTTGACTGCCTGTCTCCAATGATTTATCCAAAATGACACCTGTTATCGGCTATTATTGTAGCCATTCCGCCATGTAATGAGTTCCTATGATATTCTTCCACCAACAATTTAGTAGGATGATGGCGTTTGGGAATTAGTATGGGATGGCAGGTGGTATTTGGAAGATCAGCTTTCAAATTTCGACCTCGACACCTAATTATGCCCTCATAATCAAGGTACAGACCTAATAATTTGGTCAATTTGTTCCTATGGGGGCTGGCTGAGGCCAAGAGCTGATATTCCTCAGGAAATACCTGCTTTTGTATTGCTCTGACCGAAAACTTCAAAGAGTCAGAGCTATCCCTTTTAATGGATTTGAGGACTAAATTAGTAGTCTTAATTAGTTTGCTCAGTAAAGAACACCTTTCTATGTCTATCACAGGATCTGGGATCAATTCAGGTTCCCTTATTATATCTACAGATATGTCTGGCTGAGTGGAAACCTGTATAGGCATATTATTACTCTTTCAGCCAGGTAGGGCTTTTAAACAATAATCCTGTGTTCAATTTGAGGTTATTATCTCCTCGCGACACATTATTATTAGGATTTTCATTAGTGGCGATGTATTGATTATGAACTGGAATATCACCTTCCTCTAATACCTCACTTATTGGTGTGGAAAAGAAAGTGGTTCCAATTTTGGTAATTAGTAGGGGCTGTGCATGACTAGGAATACTCTCCTCTTGTTCGGCTTGGTGAGTATGTGGGATGGGTCCCATTATTACCTTACCACCAGCACTGGTGAACATAGAGACGTTATGTATGTTGATGACCTTCCTTAGGTAACGCCCGAAATAATCAGCGCCTATAATTAATTGGAAGGGACCATCGACGTCTTTGAAGGTATTACTAACTAGTTTAACACCATTATCCCTCAGCATTTCAGCTGTGTCCTTTAGTCCATTAACAGTTAAGCTGATACCAATATCATTAACTACAGCAGCTACCCTACATGTATATCTTCCTAATTGGACTAGGGGTTGAACTATGTCAAAGGTTTGAACCTCATTATTGGCGAGAAAACCTGATATCGCTAAATTCACTTTATTAACTATGGGTAGTTGTAATAATTCAACTATCTCCCTGCTTATGAAGGATCTTTGTGCACCACTGTCAAACATTGTCTTTACTATGACTGAATTACCATTATGGTACACCTTCAATTCGGCAGTAGGAACCGCTGCTGAACTACTCTTATTAGTGACTGCCATTTTAACTACTGTAGGGTCTGAGTTATTATCACTGTTAGGACAAAGAGCTATATTATATACAGATTGTTTACATTTCCTACAAGTTCTTAAGTTTATAGGGCATGCATTTGAAGCATGTTTACCACGGAGACAGGTTAGGCAATTACCGAGACGCATTAACCTTTCAACTCTCGTGTAACAATCTGAATAGATATTACATGTGGAGGGTGTATGTTCCCCCTCACATAAGACACAATTTATTATTCGCTAGAATTAATTTATTATTCACTAGAAGTCGCCCTGGATATAGGGATTGTATCTATTATTTGAGTAGGTCTAAGTGGTTTACTGGTAGGCTGAAAAGTTTGTATCTTAATCACAGGCTGTTTGATTTGCGTAATAGGCGCAGGATAAATACCCACTAACGAAGGATCTTTAAACTCTGCGGGTGGCTGATATAGCTGATTACCCTCAAGCGTAATAATCGTTATCTCCCTGTGGGGGGGTTCTTGCTTAATACCTTGCAAAATTTGGGTTAAAGAAGCTATAGCTGTTGATGGAATATGAGCACACTCCAGTAATCCCTCATATTCAATTACTTTATCGAGATATCTTTGACATTCGTGTTCATGATTGATAACACATTGGTGAATCATTTCTTTATCCCCAGCTTGTCTTAATTGAACTTCATATAGGCAGTAATCAATCAATCAATCATTGGGGGCATACGCCGGGGGGCGCGTCGCCTCGCCCACCCTACGACGCCACTCCCGGGGGTCACCACGCACAAGTTCCCATGCAGGCTCCTTTCCCATACCAAGCAGCTCTCGAAAAGAAACATCAACTTGCCCCAGCCACGAGCCTTGTGGGCGCCCCCTTGGCCTCCTCCACGCCGGATTGTCTCTTACAGATACAACCCGATGGGAAGGATCGGTTTCAGGGTAGCGTGCCACATGCCCATATAGCCGAAGTTGGCGCTGACGGACTATGCAGGTAATAGGCCTCGATTCAGTCTCACGGTGCAATCGCTGATTTGATACGTAATCATCCCAGCGATACCCCATGATTCTGCGAAGACACTTATTACCAAAGGCATTGATTCGTCTCTTCAAGTCACTATTTAGTGTCCATGTCTCACAACCATAGAGTAAGACAGGGATCACAAGCGACTTGAAGATCCGGATCTTTGTCCTCCTGCACAGGTACCGACAACGCCAAATACTCCCGCTGAGCGAGTCCATAACACCGTGGGCTATGCCAATCCGCCGTAAGACTTCTTGACGTGACCCGCCGTCATTATGGGCTGCGATACCAAGGTATATAAAACTTTCCAAGATCTCAATGTCCTCGCCACACGCATGAACAGACTGTACTGCTTCATCTAGTAAGTCTCCAAACACCTGGACCTTGGTCTTGAGCCAGGAGACCTCAAGTCCCAAAGGCTTTGCCTCCTCGTGCAGCGCCTCGAGAGCCATCACCAGGACCTCCAGCGACTCAGCAAAGATTACTGCATCATCGGCAAAAACAAGATCAGTGATCTTGGTGTTGCCGACAGATGCTCCACAATCACTTTGATCTACAACCTTGTCCAATACCCAGTCCATACAAGCGTTGAAAAGTGATGGGGCAAGGACGCACCCTTGCCTCACTCCTGTATTCACAGGAAAGAAGCTGGATACACCTGCCCCACACTTCACAGCACTCTCAGTCCCAGAATTGTGGGGCAGGTGTATATATAGGCAGTAAGCCTCCTCATATTTATTCCATTGCTCATTTAACAATGGTAGACCTGTCTTTAAATTAATATAATCAACAGGAATTGACTTAATTGCGTCCTCACATTTATTATAATCCGTGTGAGCATTGCTAATTTAGCTGATAATGAATGCTCAGCTAATTTCGCCATGATTTAGTTAATTAACTTAAATAAAATATTAAATGCAGGATCACGTTACTATATATAATTGTCAGTTGATAATTAATTATATTATAAGTGCGGGAAGCGCTGTTGGCTGGCCTAACAAGGCTTATAACCAGGCCTATGACCAACCACCACTTAAACTATTACAACTAACTAGTCTACGTAACCTCTGATGTTATGTACTACCTGGCGTATGGTAGTTACCCGGTTGAGTCATTCCTGACGCCGCAAAACACCCCGCCTCCAGCATAACCAGCAATTGTGGTAGGCTCATAATTACGCCTCACAATTAACAACCACTTTGAATCACATGAACATCAATATTCCTCACTCGGCACACCATGTGGAAATTTGTATCACAAACATATATTTAATGCGAGTCTTACGTAATCAAAACTCATGTTCTATCTCATCCCGACACAATACCCCAGCTAATCAACTAACTAGGATACTTATCGGTGGATAGTGGGTTGAATCGCTGTAGGCTTTTATCAATAATGCCTGTTCTTATGATCCGAAGTGGTCAGCGCGTGATCAGGCCGCCCGTGACAAGAGACTTGATAGCCGAGGGCGGAAAGTTGGTGGCGTCAGGCGGGTTTTCACACCAAAGTATCCATGACGCGCGGCTATAATCACTTGTGTTGAATTTTAACACGTCCTATTGTCTTATCACTTATATGTACAAAATTAACGTATGTACAAATCTCTTCTTTAATCAGAGAAAAGATGTTAATCCCATGAGGGCTTGAGTGATACTGATTTCTCCGGTGGGCACGAGTCCCCTGCTACCAATACCTATGCCACGTGTATAATTACAGGTGGCCTAGAATCTAATGACGATAGTCAATGACCGCGCTTCAAACCAAGGTGCTAATTATATAAGGTGCAAATGCTTAATATTACTAGGAATGTTCAATTATTCTATCCCAGCACTTATCACTTACTCAAATTACCTTAATTATAACCCATTACCATTTAAATTATATATATACACTCCTACTTACCCCTATGACGAGCGGACAATAACTCCCTCACTAGGGGGGGGGGGGGGACAAACCACCACTCTACCAATTATGAGAGGGTGTTTGGTGGATAATTTCCACATTATATATGATGGGTACTGTTCGCACCCACTGCGGATGCGTTGCAGGACCTTATCAATGTGTGTCAGGTGTATGCTGCCAAGCATGACATTGTCTACAACACCACTAAGACAGAGTGCATGGCAGTATCACCGGCACGCACTCAGGTGAATTACCTCAAAACAGCATGATTCAGTGGGTCTGCCCTCACTTTTGTGGATAGATTCGCATACTTAGGCCATGGTATATCCCACGACATGACTGATGATGATGATCATCAAGCAGACCACCAAGCTTCTTGTCGTGGGAAATACTCTATAGAGGAAATTTTCCTACTGTAGCAGAGAGGTGAAGATGGAGTTATTCAGGAGTCACTGCTACTCTATATACTGCAACTCGCTGTGGTCGCGGTTCAAGGTGGCCACTCTGACCCGCCTTAAGGTTTGTCACAATGACATCCTTATGAGGCTTCTGGGGCTGCCCAGGTGGTGCAGCTCGTCCCTGGCTTTCGCTAGGAACGGGGTGAATAATCTGGATGTGATCCGTTGACACTCCGTGTTCAGCTTGACCCCTTCACACCCAGATCTTTCCTTTGCTAAATAAAATCGTCTGTTGTTAGCCATAAAATTAGGAAAACTAACTTGATATACCAAATTAGCTAGTGGACAAGATAAGATAAGCTACTTTGATCCTATCTAGACACTTTGCAAGTACCAACTACAAGGTTATTGGCTATACAAAGCGCCACCACGCCAGGACGAACTTGGTGGCCTCGAACCTCTGACCGAATGCAGAGACTGCATGCGAGACAACAGCTCTACCAACCGCGCCACCCTGACGGGTAGCTAGTGGACAAGGATACCAAACAAGTCACATCGATAAAATATTGCTTATATTAATTACAATCGTCTAATGGTAGTCAAATTACAATGAAAATTACGTTCTGGGACTCAAGGGGTTAAGGAGTAGGGTGGAGCTCTCTGAGAACTCCATCATCACCTCCGTCAGGCAGAGCTCGGCCTATGTATGTGGACCTATACAACAGCGATGGCTGAGTCTGCTGCTTGTGCATATTGTGGGGTAGCACAGGTGTCCATGTATGTATACCCTATGTACTACATATATGCACTTTGATACTATTTAGTATGTCCCCCAATATGCCTATATTATGTTGTTGTTTTTTTGCTCTAGTACTTAAGTTAACTCCTTGTCTTGTTGTTGCTTTTTTTGTCTGTATGCCTCCGGGCGATAATAAAATTATTATTATTATTATTATTACACTGCTCAGCGTGCCAGGCAAGGTGCTTGCCCATCTTGCTGACAAGGATCCGCAGTCATCTGCTTAAGTCCCACACAGTTTCCCACGCATCCCACCCACAGTTTCGGACATCCCTCTGCAACAACATTGTATTGTGTGAAGGTCCTCAGTAATGGATTTATCTTCCTATTGATATGAAAAGTCTGATGGATGCTAGTAATTTACCAAATTTCAAAAAAGAAAATAAAGACCTATTTGTTTTTTTCGGGTCAAAATACATGATGTTAGAGAATGTATATACCAAACCGATCATAAATGTATCTTTATTAACCCTTTCACGCACGGTGACGTGATCGCGTCAAAACGGGCCCGTGTACATCTGAGCTTTTGACTCGAACTGCGTAAAAAAACATTTAAAAATTCGCCAAAAATAAAGTATTTATCAGAATCGCGTCAAAATTTACTGCGTAAAAGATTCAAGCTAGGCCTATAAAATAAACTAATTGTCAACTCCCTCGTGAGGGTGGATTTGAAATGATAAGGGCCTGTGTTCCAGCTCACTCTCAGCAGGCAGCCTGTCAGCGCGGACTGCCCGTCCCTTTAAAACGTGTCCCGAGCCGGGTAAGCCATAATTGTAGCCTAATCCGCCTTCCAACATGTGTTTCAGTTTTCCTCCATTTTCTCAAGAACTACTGTCCATATGAAAATTTTAATGGTAGCGTTGGAATCCTCATAAAAATCCGCTTTTATTGGCATATAAACCATAAAAAGTTGATTCAGGAAATATCGAGCTACGAAGTGGTGAACGTAAGTAAGTATTTCTTATTTCTCTTTACTCAATGTTTTTTCTAAGTCGTTAAACTCCGCTATTTACTTGCATTTCTTGTTATTTTTGTCTTTCATAAGGCAGAATAATCTCTTGCGAAACCAACGATATATAATAATGCCTGGAAAAAAAAATAATCGTGGTTAAAATTGATAACATAACCAAAACATTCGCCGCAGAGTCAGGCCATACGCGGGGCCCCTTAGAGAGCCCCAGACTGATGTCGCAGTAGACGGAAAAACTTATTAAACTTTTCGTGCGTGAAAGGGTTAAGTGTATATATGTCAGTACTTTGTATACTTGTATTTAAACTTTGTCAATATTCTGTGTATGCGTAGCTGTGTTTTTTTAAGGGTTATTCATATTGTATAGTTGGTAATCACCTATAATGCCTGTACTACTGAACAACCATTTTATTATGATTTTGTTTGTCGAAGAGTTTATGGTCGACATATAGCGCGTTTTCGCGACGTTCACCTCCCTGGTTCAGTCCAGTCCAGACCGGGTCAGGGTGGACTGATGCTCGCGAAAGTACATCGAGACTGGCCCCGTCCCATTCGTCGTTCCTATTGGCTGGAGGATCGAGTGGGCGGTCCTCCGGGCAGAAATGCACACATTTTTAAAAAGCGCGCGTTTTTATTACTTGACTTCTCAATGGGAAGTAAAGTTGCAGGGATGACTATGAAAAAATTAATGATGAAATTTCATTTCATTTACCGTTAATAACACTATCTATAGTCGCCACTGCACTAATGTCGCAGGGGGGCATATATTACGAGTTTTAGCATCACTACAGACCACATCACGTGCACAGTACGTAGTTTACATTATCTACATAACACTATAGCTACGGTAGCCTACATGTCTTCAGTGACACATACAAGTCTGTAGTGATGCTAAAATTCGTAATATATGGCGCCTGGTGACATTAGTGCAGTGGCCACTATAGTGTTGTTGACGGTATATTCATTTCCCAAGATGTTGTTTCAGCAAATTGCGAATATTGTAATTTTTCGTGAAATTACTTTAGTCTTATGGTCGGCCATCATAGTACTGCAGATAGGTGAAATATTTGGAAGAATTGTGGGTTTGGTGAAACAAGCATGAAATTTGGCAGACAATTAAAAAAAGGTGTTTGGGAAGATATTTGGCTATAGGGCCATTCCAGATTCATTCCATGAGCGGAGTGCCTGCCATTTTACAAAATGGCTGCCAAAATATCTTCTCGAATGTTGTATCCGCCATAGCAATGATGCTCTGTGCACTTTTTTATGTTTTTCCTCTACTTTTTTTTTCTCTCTCTAGTTTTTTCTACTCTAGTGGCATATGTAATTGTTTTGGGTACAATAGATGTGGTATTAGTCACAAGATAATTAGAATAAAATACATTTTTAATATTATTTGGAGCCAGAAGGCTCACATGATGGCTTGTGAATTATGGCCTTGGATTCAGGAATGCAGGTTTTTGTTAGACTGTGATGTTCATTTAATATAGACTCCAGCTAATTTAATCACTTGCACATATTTTGACCATATTCCAAGGTTATGCCACTGATGTCTTCGTGCCGTATGTCACATCCCAGCTTCAGCATGTAGACAGACTAGACATTGTCTGGGATCTGTATATGGCAGACAGCTTGAAGGCGGACACTCGCAGCAAGAGAGGAAAGGGAGTTAGGAGACGAGTCGAGCCATCAAGTGCAGTTCCTGGAAACTGGCAAGAGTTTCTCCGCATCAACGACAACAAGACGGAGCTGTTCTCCTTCCTGGCTTCTAACGTGGCAGACATTGACACCAACAAACATCCCATCACCACACAAGGCACTGGCGTTCTTTGCTCCAATCGCCAGGACGTGTCAGCTCTAGCGCCATGCACGCATGAGGAGGCTGACACTCGTATCCTCCTGCACCTACAGGATGCCGTACAACAGGGGTACAGCAAAGTGTCAATACGCACAGTTGATACAGACGTGGTAGTCCTGGCCATAGCATCAGCCAATTCCAATGATCTGAAACTCGAGAAATGCCACTGGTCGCTGGCAGTTTTAACTCAAAGGTTGGTCTACTGTGTTTTCCCTCCGCGACTAATATTTTTCATAAATCAATTTCGCAATGAATATTGATGCACCGCATCTGAATACTAAAAAAGAACGTTCTTCTGTTGTTCTAGTAAGTGTATGCATGACATGCATTACGATTGAACGTTCTCAGATAGCAATTTAATGCAAATTACTCGCCTCGAGTAGCAGAGCTTAATATATTTTTTACATGTATATTGTGGCATGTAAAATTTGAGCGATGTTCACACTGTTTTCTAAGACAGTACTGCTGCGTCTGGCAAACGCTTGTCAAAATACAATAAGCAATGCCTTGGAAAAACGAAGAATAAAGAATGCCGAAATCGGCTTGTTGCTGCGACAATGTAGGTTATAATTGTGGAGGCGACACGCCGCGGCGGAGAGTGGTGGGCGGGGAGATTGTGGCGGGGAGATTGAATCAAAACATTGCCACTTCACGCGTCGACTCATTGCACTTCCAGGCTTTCTATCTGATTGATACACAATAATAACAGGAACATATGACTGCCTAGGTATAGATAACTTCTAAACATACGTTATTGACTATATAATATCATAGAGTAGCATTTACCTCGCCTCCTCAACTATAACCTACTTGGTTATTTGGTTATATACAATGTTTTACAGAATTAGGCTTCTATACAATATACATATAGAAGAAAATCGTTCTTAATATTATACTTTTGTGTTTTAAGTGCAGTGGAATAAGCCCATATTTTTCTTTCAAGTTGACCAACTTTTCACCAAATTGTGAGTTAAAACTGCCAGCGACCCCTGGCATTTCGGAGTTGCAGTTCTCTCTAATCGCCTCAACATCTCTGAACTGTGGATCGCCTTTGGAGCTGGGAAGAGCTTCAGGTTCATCGCTGCTCATGAGATCGCCAAAGCTCTTGGTCCTGACCGATGTGTGGCCTTGCCGATGTTCCACGCCTTCACTGGATGTGACACGGTGTCCTGTTTTGGCGGCAGGGGCAAGAAGACTGCATGGGACACCTGGACCACCTATGGAGACGTCACACCAGCATTATGCGCCTTGGGTGCCATGCCAGACCCACGTGCCATTGACGAGTGGATGCAACCACTGGAGTGATTTGTGGTCCTGCTGTACGATCGCACCAGCACAGAGGAGGGTGTGAACCAGGCAGGGAAACAGCTGTTCAGCAAGAAAGGCAGAGCTATTGATGGTCTGCCTCCTACACAGGCTGCACTCATCCAACACGCCAAAAGAGCTGTCTACCAGGCTGGTCACTGTTGGGCCCAAATGATGACCCCTGCTCCAGAGCTTCCGTCACCAAGTGAATGGGGCTGGAACAAGAAGCCTGGTGGTGGATGGAGTATAACCTGGACGACCCTACCAGAAGCATCAGAAGCTTGCAGGGAACTCCTGCGATGTGGCTGCAAGAACGGCTGCAGAGGACGCTGCAAATGCCAGAAGGCGGCTCTTCAGTGTACAGCTCTTTGTCAGTGCGGTGGACAGTGTTCTGAGTGACGCGGCTCACAGAGAACAGTTCATTACTGTTTGGACACAATTTCCATCCTATTGACTTGCAATTAGACTATAATAACCTATTGTGTGTACCTCTGCTACCTACAAAAACAGAGGAAATAATTCTGGGTTGTTTGACGCACTTGACGAAGTGGTCCTGATTTCAAAATCGTAACATGACATATAAATGATAATTCTTATTTTTTAGCTCAAACTAGTAATTATTTGCCAGTTCAACTGTTATGTGGACAGTACAATTACTGATGTATGATTTATAATACAAAGGAAAAACATTCCCACCCCTAGAATTGATTTAACCTACAATATCAAAGAATTCCAAATAAGCGATGGCGGTCATCTTGAAAATGGCCGCCATTTTTGTCACAGGTCGAATCTGAGATGGCCCTAAATCTAAAAATCACCACTGAGGCATAGTCTACCTGCGGACCAAATTCCATGCTTGTTTCATCAAACCCACAATACTTTCACCTATCTGCAGTACTATCATGGTGTTTCATGTCTTATCAGCAGCACGACAAGCTCCTGGTCGTCTTCCCCGCTAACTGTAGTGCGCATGCGCCAGTTCTCCCAACACTAGTCCAAGGATGTCCTGCTCGCTGGCCTGGCCCAGTCTCGCCCATTCCAGCTCGGTCCAATCCGCCTCGCGAAAACAGTGGTCCCCCGGGACTAGTCCAGTCCAGACCGGGCTAGAGCGGTCGCGAAAACGCGCTAATACCGTGCCGTCATTATATTATTTTTTGCTTTATATATATATAATTTTCTTTGGGTGATGTTGTAAAAACTTTTTACCTTTTCTTTGGGTGAGGTTGTTGACCATAAACCTACCTGCTTACATACTTACTTACACACACACACACACAAACACACACACACAACACACACACACACACACACACACACACATACACACACACACACACACATACACACACACACACACACACACACACACACACACACACACACACACACACACATAAACATACAGACACACAGACACACACCGCCACGATGGTCAAGTGGATAGAGTGCTGACCTTCTATTCTGTGATAGCTGGTTCGAATCCTCACTGCTCCCGAGGATTTTTCAGCAACATATTCGGGCGACTACTGTTCCCCTTGAGCAAGGGGATGGGGGTGTGTGGTGTGTCCCAGCATTACCCTAAGATCGGTAATAATGAGCTCTAAGATCGCACCGGGAGGGTGAAACTGGCGATCGCGAGTTCGATTCGAGTGGACAAGACCATGGGTGAATAAAACACACACAGAGACAAACACACACACACAGACTCACAGACTCACACACATACAGACACACACACGCACACAGACATATACACACACACTGACACACACTCACAAATTACTCAAAAGAAAATCCTAAGTTGAATCTTTTTTAAACGTAAATTTGAATCAGCTGAGTCCTTATTCACAAACACCCAATTCCCACCCAATTCGCTGGGAAGCTTCACGTTACTGGTAAATGGTCAACACATGTACTACTTCTACGTGTTTTGTTGTTCATTACAGTATATATGAGAATATATGTATTACATATACATAAATATAAATGAAAGAATAGAAAGAAATGTAATAGGCAATGTCTTCTAACCGTAAAAATACACCATAACACTCTTTGTGTAATAATATGTAAAATCAAGATGTATAGGAGAAAAAGATGTTTGCGGTGAGAAAGTTGGCAGAGATTTGTAACTTACAGCTGCGGCGAGAGACAGGAGGTTGCGTTGGCGTGTGTTGCAGCCCCGTCTTGACTGCGGCAGAGGAACCACTGGACCTTTGAGTGAAGGGCTTGGCGTGATGCTTATATTGTCTTCATGATAACCTAAAGTATCGTACTGGGCAACACGATGAACACTGCAACAGTACGCAGGTCCCCGCGAACACGCACACACATACAAACACACATACACACACAAACACACACACACACACACACACAAATACACACACATAAACACACACGCGCGCGCGCGCGCGCGGCACGGTGGTCTAGAATGGGGGTTCTCAAACTTGGGGTTGTGAGAAGATTTTTAGAATGTGAAAATGCATAAAAAAACAAATTGAATTTCAATATCTAATCATGATTATTCTTTTATATCTCTCATTAATATTACTACAATATACCACCATCAAAATACACCAGACCACAGTGTATTCAGTTTCCCCGCACGCTCCCAATAAGGAAGTAGGACACTACCAGGCAGGCAGGTTGAAGGGGTGAGAGACGGACACCCACGGGCCTCCAACTCCCGCTCCAGTCAACCACGCTACCCAGTACCCACACTCCCACTACGACTACAACATCGGTCGTCCCTAGACACCACCACTTGAACAAAGGCAACTGACAATACGTGAGAGTAAGAGTCATTGTACTTGTGTTCATAGGTATAAATTAATCTGTATACATGTATTCATTGATATCTAGGCATTTTGAAGTATTATTGCCGATCATATCCGATATTGCATCAATTATATTTTACCACAATACCGTCTGTCAGGGAGCTTCGGCTCGACAGACCGTGCCTTAATTTACTGCATGACAATTTCTGTATGTGAAGTGTTAAAATGGTAAGAAATATTACTTTTTTACTTACTAGTTTACACAATCACACACACGCGAGCACATCCACACACAAACAAACAAACACACACACACACACACACACACACACACACACACACACACACACACACACACACACACACACACACACACACACACACACACACACACACACACACACCACACACACACACACACACACACACACACACACACACACACACACACACACCCCACACACACACACACACACACACACAAACAAAAACAAACAAACAAACAAACAAACAAACAAACAAACAAACACACACACACACACACACACACACACACACACACACACACACACACACACACACACACACACACACACACACACACACACACACACACACACACACATATTCCAAAGCACGTAGACTGAGTAGAGTATACCCCGAGACCAAACAGATATACATCATGCCATCATAACAGTTAACAATAAACATGTCATGGATGTGATGGACGCGTAACACCCACGCATGCAACACCCGAACTTTATCGATCACCAAGATAAATGTAAATATAATCATGATGGTTTTCGTATTCAATTTTCAATACAGATAATAATCATTTGCAGGTTTTGGGTTTAAATGTTCATTCCTTAATCTGATTCGCCGTCTTAAGATCTGCAATATACATCAAATACATCAAAATCTTACTGCACTTTGCTTGAAGCATTTCTTGGTGACGAAGAAAACCGTGATTAAAATCAGGTATATTTATTTTCAATCAGGTAATCACATCTGTACACGAGAGCCAGTTTATGTATAGGCGGTATTATAAAAACTGTATTCTTACTGGGTCCTATCTGTCAGATGCTGCAGCAAGTCTTTATATACTCTGCGAGGAGAGCGAGTAAGCCAGCGCCAAACCCGACCAGCAGCACCACGAACATTGCCTAAGAAAAGATGATGGACGGTCATATATATTGTACACGACGACGTATTGCATTGGAAGGACATTCAAGGCAAACAAAACACCACTTGGGCCTTGGTGATCAATCTTGACTATCTAGTGGTGGCAACTGTGTCGCATATTTCGGGTGTCCTGGTAGAGCAGTGGTTCCAAAACTGGGTGTTATGGCCCCCTGGGGGGCCACATAGCAAAATGTAGGGGGCCATAAGCTGATGAAACTAAAGTGTTTGAGCGGGTAGCCAACCAGTGGAGTGAACTCACAGGTTCAGTACAGGTTTGTGCAATGCCTTGCTGCCAGACATATGAGTAATATGTCCCAAAATCTGTTGTTTAAATATCTTTTTAGATCTGATTCTGTGTTCTTGATATAAAACAAGACATTGAGATGTATTAGGGTAGTAGACAATTTTCACTCTACATAATTCTAAGGCTTCCTAAGCTATGGAGTCTGTATGAGAACCTGGTCTTGAATATTGAGTATCAGTAAGGGTGTTCGAATTGTTCATAGTTAACCACACATTCACAATCGCAACATCGACCACCGTGTGTGCCTCCCCATATAATCAGTTTGAGCCTACCTGTGAATATTTCAGTCTTACATGAACTTAAGCCAACATCAATACCACTTTAATGGTAAGTAAGCTCTGCATCATGAAGTATATTAAGATTAAGGTAAATAACACTCTGCTTTATTTTTCCACAATCTATTCAACTTTTTTTCAAAACAGAGCTCAGTAACGCAAAATGTAACTTCCTTCCAACTTCTCATCATCATGAACCGCTTAAAAATTTTGTTTATAAGTGGTTGCACTCTTTGTGTGCTGAAGCTTTTACCATTTTATTATTCTGATTATTATGGATGATGACATACATTAGCTATAGCAGTTTTTCTTTGTGCATTGTAGGTACAGTCTGCAAGTGATGGCTTCTAACAAGAAACGCAACTATGTTAACAACTACCTGGACTTTGGATTTACAAGCATTATTGATAAAGGTGTAGTGAAGCCTCAGTGTGTGATTTGTCACAAAATACTCACAGCTGAATCACTAAGGCCCAGAAAGCTTAAATAACACCTAGAAACCAAGCATCCTCAACATGCAGGCAAAGATCGTTCTTTCTTTAGTCGACAAGAATTAAACATGAAGAGACAACGTCTTGATGCCAGTGGTTCCATTCATCAACAAAATGCTGCAGTAGTGGAGGCATCATTTCTTGTTTCCCGTGAAATAGCAAAGAAAAAGAAGCCTCACATAATCGAGGAGGAGTTAATTTTGCCATGTGCAAAAACGATGGTCAAGGTTGTTTTGGATGAGAAAAGCGCTGAAAAGCTGAATGCTATTTCTCTCTCAAATAATACAGTGCAATGCTGAATCTCTCAAATATCTGATGACATCAAAGAGCAGGTGATACAGGAAATTAAAGGAGCTGGATTATTCAGTATCCAACTCAACGAGTCCACTGACGTCCAGTCCTGCTCACAACTCATGGCTTTTGTAAGGTATGTTCATGATGAGGATCTGAAGGAAGAATTTTTGTTTTATGAACCTCTCGAGCAATCTACCAAAGGTGAAGATGTAATGCAGAAACTTACAGAATTCTTTGAAGCTGAAGGTCTTGCCTGGAGCAATCTCTGTGGGATATGCACAGACCCATATGCTCCAGCCATGTTGGGTTCTCAGTCAGGTTTCGTTACAAGAGTGATACAAAAAGCACCAAATGCTATCCCTCTTCACTGCATGATCCACAGGCAAGCTCTTGCATCAAAAACACTACCCTCATAATTACTGGACACTCTGAATACCATTATAAAGACAGTTAACTTTGTAAAAGGTAGTGCTCTTAACATACGCCTTTTCAAGAAACTCTGCCAAGATATGGATGCCAAGATATGGATGCAGTTCATGAAACCCTCCTTTTTCATACAGCAGCTGGCTATCCAAAGGAAATGTAGTTCAGCGTGTATTTAAGCTCAAAGAAGAGATCAGCCTCCTTCTCAGGATACAGAACAAGCAAGATTTGCTGTCAGCATGGTCTGAAAATGGCTTCGAAATACGGCTAGCTTACCTTGTTGACATATTTAAACAGTTGAACACACTCAACCTGGAACTACAAGGGAAAGGAAGCTTGATAATCGATTTTGTGGACAAAATCAAAGCTTTCATTCGTAAGATGGAGAATTGGAGGCGCATAGTTGGACTGGGAAACTTGGCAATGTTGGAAAGTGTCAGAAATTGCAGAGGAGTGTGATGCTGCTACACAGAACTTGATTATCCAACATCTCGAGACCTTGGAAGAGGAATGTAAAAGGTACTTCCCAGATATTCAAAGCGAAACCTCTCGGCTAGTAAGGTTCCCCTTCACTGCTCCAGTGACATGCATACCTGATGACAATGATGATGGTCAAACTGAGCTGATGACACTTCAGGAAGATTCAGGAGCCAATATGAAGTTTGAAACTGAATCTCTCACAGTATTTTGGTCATCAGTGGCAGCTTCATACCCAAATTGATGTGACTTAGCTTTTCGCCACCTCCTACCATTTTCATCAACTTATTCTTGTGAGGTGCATTCTCTCAACTACTCAACATTAAGACATAATATCGCAACAGACTTGATGTGAAGCATGACCTACGGGGTACATTACGTGAAACAAAACCACGAATCAAGAAACTGGTTGATAATCTGCAACATCACCCTTCACACTGAGTGGAATGGGGATTCAAGTGAAGAAAACATTTATTTTTATTATATATTGCTGAAACAGGTTTTTGCAAATTTAGCTATTTTTAATTACTCTCGGTATGGAAATTCTTTTATGTGCATTGTATTACTTGTTTAGTACCATTTTAATAATTATATAAGATTCAACAAAGGAAGAATACATATTGTATTATTTAATAAATACTCAACAAAAGAACAAAATTACAATTGAAATCAATAAAATTACAGGTATTGATTGCTAGAGTGGTTTTTATTTTGACCTAATGAGTGTAGGACTGTATGTAGACAGTGACTGTAGTCACGGGTTATGGATGGGGGGCCATGGATAATGATCACATAAAAAGGGGGTAACGACCAGAAAAAGTTTGGGAACCACTGTGTAGAGGATCAATCCCAAGCTGCCACTTATGGCTGCCTCTAGATAAATTCCTCTTAGGGATCGGTAATTGTCATGCTCGACTGATAAAGTGTCACGTAGTGCCTGTAATAGTATCCCGTTTGGGGTAAATCCCACCGCTGCCATCAATGTCATGACATGTTTTGTAACCCTGAGAAATTGATCTGGAGCTAACCATGATATGCAATAAGTATTTGATCCTACTGAGGAATTACTGACCATATATCGAACATTCTATGTGATCAACTACAAAAATTAATATTAGATGAACAGCAGTCATCGTAACACACCCAAGAGTTGTTGATAGAAAACGAGGTGCTGACGGTCACCTTGGTGGGCAGGAACACACACATGCTAGAATTTTGTATCGTCTGCTTGTACCAGTTTTCGCGTAGCCCCACCTCGTTGACGTACATGATCCTGTGGACACAAAGGTGCTGCTGTACAGCGTTAGACACTCAAGCCCATCGATTGTTTCATGCACGATACGAGTACTCTCAATACAGTATACATGTGGTTCCTTTATTCAAAAAGAAACAAATTACTAATTCGTGTTAACGGAATGTGAGTGAAAGCATATACGAAGGTGTAGATATACCTCCTTCATGATTTACTTACATATTCGTTTATTTGCACATTCTATCAATTTGTTAATTGCTTCATTTATATATCTACTTTATGTATGTAATTAAACAACAACCAACTGATCTTTCCTCGAATTAAAACGTGGCCCGCAAAGTGTCTACAAATCTATGTAACTCTATGTAAATCTATGTAATCTATGTAACTATGGACTCTTTAGTAACCCTTGTATCATTATAGTGTGTTGAAAAGAAGGTAGCTTTAGGGGAGACTCCGGGGGTCCCTTATTTGTTGATGGATTTCAATGAAACTTTCAGAGAATCTTCTTTACAGTCTTAGAAATGTATAGCAAGTGTATCAGCAAATATTTTATATATCATTTAAAAAAAATAAGGATTTTTTTTTGCATTTTTGGGCGTATATTCAATCGAATAGATCTCTGATACTACATAATGCTCCATATTTGATGAACGATGATGAGTTTAATATTTATTATATATAAAAAAAATGTATTCAGACAGATTTAACATAAACGTTTCATGTCTGACGTTATAAGTATTTTTTTTTAAATGCTAACATTTTGTAAGTCAATAAGATAAAATGGACTTCATCCTTATAGAGATTTAGGATTCGTCCTAGGATTCATCCTAACCCTGCGTCCTAAGGTTCGAGGAAAGTCTAAGACGCGTCCTAAGACGTCGGCTTAGGACGAAGCGCTGAGTGCTACATTTAGCAAGAGTCCAATTTAGATTTCATGAAATATCACTACTAAGAGTCATCAAAAAGATATAAAAATATCGAAAAACATAAGGTTAATATTTCTATGATAATTGCTGAAGACTACAACGAATTAATTCATCTATAAGGATAATTGTACCAGATATGAAACGATCCGTTCAAAAGACAAACATTGACAAGGTCTTCGACCTACCGACGAGGAAAGATAATTGTTTTCAGGACGAGACTTTCATCCTTGGCCAGCTCTTTCAAGCAAGGAAAAATGTCCTATATCCTGCGAGGGGAATTTTCCATGCCGAGTTGATCGGCGAAGAGCAAGGCAGATGCCTGACAGGCCATCGCCAACCACATGATCGCCGCCTTCCATAGCGGGAGATACGTCAAGGACTATCAGATTGTGGCAATGGTTGTGAAGTCTGGTGGCAATGTCAATATATCGACCTACGTACAACTGTGCTCTTACTGCTACAGGTAAGAATATGGGGTTGATATTCGGCAGAAGTTGGCGGGCTCCACAGGCCTTACAGCTTACTTTGTCTATTATTTTCGGCTCAGTATAATGTGCAGTAGTTATTTACTTCCGGAAACCAAAAATATAACACCCATTTTTATATAAAAATTGCTGGTTGTAATGGACGAGGACTTCGCGGTCGTTTTCAGAGACACCGACTATTTTTTCCTGGCCTACAATAGGTGCTTTTTCTAATGGAGATAGTTTTATTTTGCGCAAAGCCATAGTATAAAAGAAAAAAAATCATCACCGAATGTTATGGTACCGTTTCCGTTAAAACACTGTCTCCATCATAAAAAGCACTAAAACTTGTCCGGGAAAAATTTGTCAGGGTCATAGACCACTGTATACCTGGATTGCGCACGGAATATCGGCCTGTTGCACATGGGCCTGAACTTGCCCTGAAGTCGGAAGGCCCCTCGGATTATATATATATTATATATATATATATATATATATATATATATATATATATATATATATATATACTATATAATATATATATAAATATATAATATATATATATATATATATTATATATATATATATATATATATATATATATATATATATATAATATATATATATATATATATATATATATATATATATATATATATTATATATATATATATATATATATATATATATATAATATATTATATATATATATATTATAATATATATATATATATATATATATATATATATATATATAATATATATATATATATAATATTATATATATATATATAATATATATATATATATAATATATATATATATATATATATATATATATATAATGTATATATAATAACATCATATAGACTGGTTTATCAGTATATATGATATACTGTAATCTTCGTAAAAGTTGTTCTATAATATTATCAAATAAAAAACAGTAAAACACCTAAAGAAATGTCATTACGAGACTCTGAAGAAATATGCATCAACTTTTATCATGAAGGGTATAAATAGAAGCGCTATTTTATTAGCTTTCCATTGATGTATTTCGTTTTCTGATAAATGAATAACCCCAAGCATAAATTAGCGTTAACTAAATAAATAATCATCAATGGGGTAATTTTCCCGATTGATGAGGTTATTTATTTAGTTAACGCTAATTTTTACATGGTGCTAATTCATTTATCAGAAGAAAAAAATATATAAGTAAATAAATAACATCATCAATCGGCAAAATTACCCGATTGATGATTTTATTTATTTAGTTAACGCTAATTTATGCATGGTTCTAATTCATTTATCAGATAACGAAATATATCAATGGAAAGCTAATAAAATTGCGCTTCTATTGATACCCTTCATGATAAAAGTTGACTCGCAAAGTTTTAAATGGCGAAGAGTTAAGTGAATGTTAAGTTAATGCATATTTCTTCATAGTCTCGTAATGGCATTTCTTTAGCGTGTTTTACTGTTTTTCATTTGATAATATTATAGAACAAACATTTACGAAGATTATAGTATATCATATATACTGATAAACCAGTCTATATTGTCCATAGACCACTATATCTCTTTGTCGGACGGACCGCATGCTGCTATGCAGCTTGTAATATCAAAACATTGTCGCGTGAACAGTCCAGGTATACAGTGGTTTATGTCAGGGTCTTATAGGTTATAATGAAACATATAAGGCTAGCTTAGATATACTTTGTGGTTAAGGTTAGGTTTGGTTTCATTAAAACCTAAAAGGTTAGGTTAGGTTTCATTAAAACCTATAAGACCCTGACTAATTTCTCTCGGCCAAGTTCTAGTGCTTTTTCTGATGGAGATACAGTGTTTTAATGGAAATGGTACCATTAAATTCAGTGAATATTTTTTTTTATGGGTTTGCGCAAAATAAAACTATCTCTATTAGAAAATGCACCTATTGAAGACAAAAAAAAAATAGTCGGTGTCTCTGAAAACGACCGCGAAATCCTCGTCCATTCTTACCAAATTGCTGAGTTAGGTTACGTTAAGTTTAGGTTAGGTTAGATTTAGGTTATGTTAAGGCTTGGTTTAGGTTATGTTAGGCTTAGGGTTGATTTGGATTAGGATATGTTGAGTTATTTAGGTTAAAAAAAAAAAATTGATGGTGCGCGATTGTCCGGGTGGTTGGCGCCGCCAACTCCTGCGGAATATTTACCGAATGGGTAATATATTGGTTGAGGTCATCCTCGAGCCTGACAATTCTAACCTGTTTCATAGTGTAGATTTCTTCATTCTGAGTCTTTTGAACCCAATTTCCCATGGCGCAATTGAATAATAATGCTGATACATATACTACCTAGAATCTAGTTGCTTCAACCAAAAACTGTTAAGTTAGGTTAAATCAGATTATGTTTGGTTAGGTTAGAGGTGGGGTTTGGTATATTAACAGATGATATCAAGAACAAATAAGAAAATTATCAAGACTGCGACAGTGGGAAGAGAAATAGAGTTATATGACTATTGTTCCATGGCTTAATAAGTCACGACTTATTCAATTTTTCAAAACTTTATTTTTAGTGAGCCTACTCTAAATTGTTTTTATTCTCAACATGATACCATTCTTCATCAACAGTTTGGTGGAGGATGCACTTCAATCACTATAGCAGCTGGAAGCAGGTGCTGCCCCACTGCTGGAGTCAGCACATATTGAACCACCATCCCAAGCTGCTGAACCTTCCTTCTGGTTGACGAAGATCAGGCCAAGCACCTGAAGAAGAGGAGGAAACTCAAGCTACAAATACTCAAGGAAGAGCTGCTCGCTGCGCAAGCAAAGAGGAGGACAGAGACGGCCAACGCAGAAGCAACAATAGAAAAGGCTATTACAGAGAAAGCTCAGGGAGAGCTTTCTCTCCTTAAAATAAAGGCAGAAAAAGCAAAGCAAAACTTAGAAAATTAAACGTTACGAAGTGATTTTGACCATTTACTTCCAACCAGCTTTACATGATAAGGAAGTTGACAGTACACGTATATGAAAACTCCTCACTAATTTGTTAGCAATATAGTTTCAGCATTTCAAGTAATGCAATATTAACTTTTCTTCTCTCTTTCTCTCTTAGCAGGGCTGGGCACAAGTTTGGGTTATGTGTTACTGGGAGGTAGTTGTTAATACTTACTGGAGTGGAGACTTGGTATATTCCACTGTGGAGGATATGAATCCGCCGCTTCCACTGCCCAATCGCTCCCTCCACAACACTTTTTGTTCTCTTGTGATCTCTGTAATGCATGAGATGAATTTCAATAATGGTCATGATCAATTCCTCCGCAATAGAAAATAAATAACTTAGTGGTTAAAATTCCCAAGGAGTATGCTGGCTGCACATACCTTACCAGTTACTTTTTCTCTATTTTCTGCTCAGTATATTGTGCAGTTGTTATTCACTTGCGGAAACCAAAAATATAGGACATTTTTATATAATAATAGCTAGGTTAGGTTAGCTTTAGGTGTTTAAGTTAAGTTAAGGATAGATCTTTTTAACGGTAAGCTTTGGCCCAGCAGCCACGGCTGTTGTGTTATTTATAATAAATAAGAAAATTTGACGGTACGCTTAGGCCCGGCAGCCCCGGCTGTTGTGTTATTTATAATAAATAAGAAAATTTGACGGTAAGCTTAGGCCCGGCAGCCCCGGCTGTTGTGTTATTTATAATAAATCGGAAAATTTGACGGTAAGCTTAGGCCCGGCAGCCACGGCTGTTGTGTTATTTATAATAAATCTGAAAATTTAACGGTAAGCTTATGCCAGGCAGCCACGGCTGTTGTGTTATTTATAATAAATAAGAAAATTTGACGGTAACCTTAGGCCCGGCAGCCCTGGCTGTTGTGTTATTTATAATAAATAAGAAAATTTGATGGTAAGCTTAGGCCTGGCAGGCACGGCTGTTGTGTGATTTAAAAAAAAAAAAAAGCAAATTTAATGGTACACAAATACCAGTCAGCCCCAGCTATTTGTAGCATTGGTACTCATGAGTGTTTTTTCTAATTAATAAGGTACTCAGCTGACCACCCTTGATAGAAAATGAGACCTTCTTTATTGAATGAGTTGTTAAACACCTTGTAGTGTTGAGGCCTGTAATGAAATGCGGAAATTACATAATACATACCTCCTTCCTTTGACAGGTTAAGTGGTTATATTTCACTTAATGACCACTACATCACTTACATCAATCCTATGTGTGTTGGAGGTCCCTAATACCACATTAATATTTTACCACGCTGGTAAGAATTTTTACTGGATTTTTTATGTCATTACTGCCCTCTTCCTTCTCCCTCTTCATCCTCCACACGATGAAAATATTCACAATAATATCACATACTGGCTATGATGTGTGTGTGTGATTTGACTTGATCTGGTCAGATGAGGTGAGGTGTATGTGTATGTGTGTGTGTATGTGAGAGAGAAGGGAAAGGAAGGAGAGAGAGAGAGAGAGAGAGAGAGGAGAGAGAGAGAGAGAAGAGAGAGAAGAGAGAGAGAGAGGGAGAGAGAGAGAGAAGAGAGAGAGAGAAAAAAAAAAAAAGAGATAGAGAGAGAGAGAGAGAGAGAGAGGGGGGGGAGGGACTACTCGCCCAGCGTGGTAACACTGCACTATGACTGCAGCAGAAAAACATATTTGGCAACTTGGAACGCGAGGAATTTTTACTGGATTTTTTATGTCATTACTGCCCTCTTCCTTCTCCCTCTTCATCCTCCACACGATGAAAATATTCACAATAATATCACATACTGGCTATGATGTGTGTGTGTGTGACTTGACTTGATCTGGTCAGATGAGGTGAGGTGTATGTGTATGTGTGTGTGTATGTGAGAGAGAAGGGAAAGGAAGGAGAGAGAGAGAGAGAGAGAGAGAGAGAGAGAGAGAGAGAGAGAGAGAGAGAGAGAGAGAGAGAGAGAGAGAGAGAAAAAAAAAAGAGATAGAGAGAGAGAGAGAGAGAGAGAGAGAGAGGGGGGGGGAGGGACTACTCGCCCAGCGTGGTAACACTGCACTGTGACTGCAGCAGAAAAACATATCTGGCAACTTGGAACGCGAGGAAATCAGGTGGTAGTGACGGGACCTGTGGAAATTATCCATAAACCACCCTCTCATAATTGGTAGTGGTGGTGGTTTTGTTTCCCCCCCCCTCCTTTTGAGCGAAGTATTTTCCGCTCGTGATAGGGGTGTATAGGGATGTATATATATATAATTATAATGGTAATGGGTAATAATTAAGGTAATTTAAGTAAATGACTAGTACTGGGATAGGATAAATTAATATTCCCAGTGGTTAATAAACATTGCACTTAAATAATTAGCACCTTAATTTGGAGCGCGGTCATTGGTTGCCGCCCATAGGTACTAGCCACTAAGATTTCTGTACGTGGCTATAGGTACGGTGGCCGCTAGCCGCTGCCCATCGGAGAATCAGTACCATTCCAGTTCCCGTGAGAGTAACATCTCCTTGATCTTTTCTGATTACATTGATAAGAATTGTATATAGACTCTTTGTACATATAGCTTAAAATCAAAGGACATGTGTAAAGAAACAACACACTGATAACAATAGCCGTGCGTCAAGTAACTTGGTGTGAAAGCCCTTCTGACGCCGTAACGAAACCAACCTCCAGCCCGCCGCCTCTGTCTTTCAAGGGCGGCTCTGATCACGCGCTACCACTGCAGATCACAAGACCATTGCAGTATTAATACAAGGCCTACAGCCCATTTTAACCCACTATCCACCGATAAGTATCCTAGTTAGTTGATTAGCTAGGGTATGGAGTCGGGCAGGGATATATGGGTTTGCTGTTAGGTAAGAGAAACCTCAGATTAAATATGTATGTGACATAAATTTCCCATATTTGGTGCCCCTAGTAGAGGAATATTGATGATCATGTGATTCAAAGTGGTCGTTAATTGTAAGGTATAATTATGAGCCTACCACAACCGCTGGTTATGAGGCTGGAGGCGGGGGTGTTCGCGGCGTCAAGAATGACTCAGCTGTTCAACTACCATATGCCATCACGCTGTGGTAGTAGATAGCATCAGAGGTTACGTACTAGTTAGTTGTAATAACTAAAGTGGGGGTTGGCCATAGGCCTGGTTATGCGCCTTGTTAGGCCAGCCAACAGCGCTTCCCGCACTTATAATATAATTAATTATCAACTAACAATGATTTTAGTAACGTAATCTTGCATTTAATATTTCATTTGAGTTAATCAATTAAAATCATGACGGAAGGGACTAAATCATTAGCTGCTAAATTAGGTTGGCTGACACGATTATATAATACGTGTGATGAAGCAGCTGGGACTAACCCTATAGACTATAATAGTTTAAACTCAGGTCTGCTAATGATAAAAACTAAATGGGAAAAATATGAGGAGGCTTACTGCATATATGAAGTTCAATTAAAACAAGCTGGGGATAAAGAAAAGATTCAGCAATGTGTTATCAATCATGAACACGAATGTCAAAGATATCTCGATAAAGTAATTGAATATGAGGGATTACTGGAGTGTGCTCATATTCCATCTACAGCTAAAGCTTCTTTAACCCAAAGTTTGCAAGGTATTAAGCCAGAACCCCACCACAGGGAGATCACGATTATTACGCCTGAAGATAATCAGCTATATCAGCCACCCTCAGAGTTTAAGGATCCCTCGTTAGTGGGTAGTTATCCTGCGTCTGTTACGCAAATCAAACTGCCTGTAATTACGATTCAAACTTCTCCGCCTACCAGTAAACCACTTAGACCTACTCAAATAATAGATACAATCCCTACATCAAGGGCGACTTCTAGTGAAGTACGAATAATAAATTGTGTCTTATGTGAGGGGGAACATAGGCCCTCCACATGTAATATCTATTCAGATTGTTACACGAGAGTTGAAAGGTTAATGCGCCTTGGTAATTGTCTAACCTGTCTCCGTGGTAAACATGCTTCAAATGCATGCCCTATAAGCTGAAGAACTTGTAGGAAATGTAAACAATCTGTTCATAACATCGCTCTTTGTCCTAACAGTGATAATAACTCAGACCCTACAGTAGTTAAAATGGCAGTCACTAATAAGAGTAGTTCAGCAGCTGTTCCCACTGCGGAGTTGAATGTGAGCCATAATGGTCATTCAGTCAATGTAAAGACAATGTTTGACAGTGGTGCACAAAGATCCTTCATAAGTAGAGAGATAGTTGAATTATTACAACTACCCATAATTAATAAAGTGAACATAGCCATATCAGGTTTTCTCACCAATAATGAGGCTCAAACCTATGACATAGTTCAAATCCTAGTCCAATTAGGAAGATATAAATGTAGGGTAGCTGCTGTAGTAGTCAATAATATTGGTATCAGTTTAACTGTTCATGGACTAAAAGACACAGCTGTAATGCTGAGGGATAATGGTGTTAAACTAGTTAGTAATACCTTCAAAGACGTTGATGGACCTTTCCAATTAATAATAGGAACCGATTATTTTGGTCGTTACCTAAGGAAGGTCATCAAAATACATAACGTCTCAATGTTCACTAGTGCTGGTGGTAAGGTAATAATGGGACCCATCCCACATACCCATACAGTCGAACAGGAGAGTATTCCTAGTCATGCACAACCCCTATTAATTAACAGAATAGGAACCACTTTCTTGCCCACACCAATAAGTGAAGTTTTAAAGGAAAGTGGTATTCCAGTTCATAATGAATATATTGCCACTAATGAAAATCCCAATAATAATGTGTCGCGAGGAGATAGCAACCTCAAATTGAATACAGGATTATGGTTTAAAGGCCCTACCTGGCTGAAAGAGTGTAATAATAATCCTAATATGGTTTCCACTCAGTCAGACATATCTGAATATATAATAAGGGGACCTGAATTGATCCCAGATCCTGTGATAGACATAGAAAGGTTTTCCTTATTGAGCAATATTCCCTGCAGGATTTATACTCCCTGCAAGGTTAATACTCCCTGCAGGGATAATATTCCCTGCAAGGTTAATAAAAGGGATAGCTGTGATCCTTTGAAGTTTTGTATCAGAACAATACAGAAGCAGGTATTTCCTGAGGAATATCAGCTATTGGCTTCAGCCAGCCCCCATAGGAACAAATTGACCATATTGGGTCTGTTCCTTGATCATGAGGGTATTAGGTGTCGAGGTCGAAATTTGAATCAGCTATTGGCTTCAGCCAGCCCCCATAGGAACAAATTGACATATTGGGTCTGTTCCTTGATCATGAGGGTATTAGGTGTCGAGGTCGAAATTTTCAAGCTGATCTTCCAAATAAAACCTGCCATCCCATACTAATTCCCAAACGCCATCATCTTACTAAATTGTTGGTGGAAGAATATCATAGGAACTCATTACATGGCGGAATGGCTACAATATTAGCCGATATCAGGTGTCAATTTTGGATAAATCATGGTAGACAGGCAGTCAAATATTACCTCAAATCTCTCATTAAATTTAATAGATCTGAGTGTAGACTAGTCTCCTATCTAGGTCCCCCTAAAACTTCCACTGATAATGAGCTCTTAAAACCATTTGAGGTCAATGGTGATGACTATACAGGGGATACTATAACATCAGGAGATAATTCTCCCCCCGATCAAGTATATGTCAGCATATTCACTGGTACCTCTATCAGAGCTGTTAATTTTAAAATAGCTAAGACCACAGTGCCGAAACCACTATTGAAATGTTCCGGCGCTATGTGGCCTGGGGTGATGTCACATGAAGCGTAACTTCAGTTTTCGCCGGCCCCCAGTGTGGAAATTATCCATAAACCACCCTCTCATAATTGGTAGAGTGGTGGTTTTGTCCCCCCTCCCCCCCTAGTGAGGGAGTTATTGTCCGCTCGACATAGGGGTGTATAGGGATGTATATATATATAATTATAATGGTAATGGGTAAATATTAAGGTAATTTAAGTAAATGATTAGTACTGGGATAGGATAAATTAATATTCCCAGTGGTTAATAAACATTGCACTTAAATAATTAGCACCTTAATTTGGAGCGCGGTCATTGGTTGCCGCCCATAGGTACTAGCCACTAAGATTTATGTACGTGGCTATAGGTACGGTGGCCTCTAGCCGCTGCCCATCGGAGAATCAGTACCATTCCAGTTCCCGTGAGAGTAACATCTCCTTGATCTTATCTGATTACATTGATAAGAATTGTATATAGACTCTTTGTACATATAGCTTAAAATCAAAGGACATGTATAAAGAAACAACACACTGATAACAATAGCCGTGCGTCAAGTAACTTGGTGTGAAAGCCCTTCTGACGCCGTAACGAAACCAACCTCCAGCCCGCCGCCTCTGTCTTTCAAGGGCGGCTCTGATCACGCGCTACCACTGCAGATCACAAGACCATTGCAGTATTAATACAAGACATACAGCCCATTTTAACCCACTATCCACCGATAAGTATCCTAGTTAGTTGATTAGCTAGGGTATAGAGTCGGGCAGGGATATATGGGTTTGCTGTTAGATAAGAGAACCCTCAGATTAAATATGTATGCGACATAAATTCCCACAGGACCTATATTATCCACGAGTGCCGTAAAATTTATATTTCATCATGCATGACAGAACAGAAGAGTATCTTAAATAGTACTTACTTATTGTAGTGGTTTTTGGGCCTGGCTGAGGAGGCTGATAGGGAGTCAACATCCACCTCTCACTACCGTAGCCACTGTCTCCTAGCAGATGACATCCAGGAGGAACATGACCACCTCAAAGAGTGAATAACACACTCTTGCATGATTCTTGAGTCATGCACTGATCGCCGTATTTTTTTCAGTGTTGCTTGATATTACATCTCGCACTAGTCTGTCACATATATAATCCCTTATCAGTCCAAGCGGTATCGCTTGATTAGTTATGTATCACCAAGTTCATCCAGTACATCTCTCCTGTCACGAAAAGTTCTCAGGAGTGGGTGGGGCACTCCATGTTTACGTCTTAGGACGAGTCGGAGACGCCGCCCTGCTCGCTAGGACACCTCACACCCAGCCCTAGCCAACAATCGAAATTAGGACGAGTCTTAGCGATTTAGGACGCGCTCGAAATTATTTAAGACGCCGGCCGCCATTTTTAAGACTCGAGCGAGTCTAAGACGAATCCTAAATCTCTATAAGTATGGGCCCAGATCTCTTACTTTTTCCCAAACAAGAATTCTGTCTAAATATATTTTCTGTAGTTTTTTTTTCTTCAAAATACTTTTTACAAAATCGATTATGAAACCTAAATGAGTTATATTGCTTTTAAGTAAAAGAAAACACTTTTTTTCCAGAAACGCCGCCTAAAGTTTTGGAGTTACTTTGACACCATTCTTTCAGTTATTTACAGATATTTTTTGCTCAAATTTTTGCTTCCTGGGCCCCTTCTTCCCTTTCTTTGAGATATTAATCTTTGAAATATTAATTCTTTTAGAATATTTCAGTTCTATAAATATAGGTATGTATCTGAAATACATACATATAAATATAGGACTACGCATAGACCACTATATCTCTGGACTGTTTACGCGCCAGTGTTTTGAAATCGCCAGGCTGCATAGGGGCCATGCACTGGTCCCATCTAAGATAAGATTTTCATCCTATCTAGACACTTTGCAAGTACCAACTACAAGGTTATTGACTATACAAAGCGCCGCCACGTCAGAACGAACTAGGCTTGGTCCCATCTACATACACCGTCCTTGACTGTACCGAGAATGCATAAGTGTGGTTGGGGTGTGGCTAAGGTATGGTGGTGGTGGTGGTGGGGTGTGGTGGTGGGGTGAAGGTGTGGGTGGTGGGGGTGGGCTGTGGTGGTAGGGGTGGGGTGTGGTGGTGGGGGTGCGAGTGGCTGGGAGATGGATCTGATGTGGAATGGTTGTGGGTGGGGGTGGGTGGTTATAGTGTGGTAGGAGGGTAGAGGATGGGGGTTATAGTGTGGTGGGGGGGATATATTGGGGTGTGGTTATAGTGTGGGGGGGGATATATTGGGGTGTGGTTATAGTGTGGTGGGGGGAATGGAGGGGGATAGAATATTGAGGAAAGGTAAGAGGTAGGTGTGGTTATGGTTGTGATAGTGGTGGGAAATATTGGGGCGTGGTTATAGTGTGGTAGGGGGTAGAGGAAGGGGATGGAGTATTGTGGAAGGATAGAGCGAGGTGTGGTTATGGTTGTGGTTGTGGTAGTGGTGGGGGGATAGAAGGCTGGTAGGAGTGGTGTGGAAGTGGGAGTTGTAATGGGTTGTAGAGTGTGGTTGTGCATGTGGTAGGGAGTGATAGTTAAGGTGGCACGTATTGTGAGTGGGTTGTGAGGTGTTTAAAGTGGGTTGTGAGTTATGAGGTGTTGTTAGAGAGCTATAAGATATTATTATGGAGCCTTCGTCGCCTAGCCTAGAAGACGAAGGTATGGAGGGGCCAGCGAGTTCGTCAACGTCTGCAAGTTGTCCCTCTTGGGGTCCTTCATTGTCGGGCAGCATAATGGGCATACGACGCCCATACGACTTAACACGAATCAACACGACCGTCATACGATTAAACACGAATCATTACGATGTCCATACGACTACAAAAATAAACACGATCTCCATACGACTGAGCAAGACCTGCATACGACATATTTATTTTTATTTTGGTAACGTGCGTCATCTATCTATAATAATATAAGCGAAAGTGTGTGTGTATGTCTGTGTGTGTGTGTGTTTGTGTGTGCTATAGGTTCCGCCCCCCGTGGCGCAATCCCATCATATGGCACCGTTTTGGAACCAGGTTGACCAGGGGAAGGTTTTAAGGTCATTTTGGGAATGATCCGATCACTTTCTTCTTCTTCTTTTTTTAGCAGCCTATGAAAGGCCTAGTCGTATGAAAGTAGTGTTGAATCGTGTTAAAACGTATGAAGGTCGTATGAGTTTCTTCCCACGCTCCCCAACACGACTGAACACGATCTTCATACGACTGAACACGACTGTCATACGACCTTCATACGACCTTTATACGACTGAACACGACTTTTCAGCTCGGCTTAAATCGTGTTATAAATTTTTGCATTGCAAAAATTTTTAACACGATTTGAGCCGAGCTGCGACGTTCATACGACCGCGCGCGACCGACCACGAAATAACACGAATGAACACGATTGAGTGCGCGACCTTCATACGTTCTAACACGATTTAAGGAAAAACGTTAAATCGTGTTCATTCGTGTTCAGATTCGTGAATGTGAGATAGGGGCTTAAGTCTCACGACCTCTTGTAGTTTTCTTACGTTCTTAAATGTTTATAATACGAATGTGTCCAAACTGAGTGAGAGCTGCATCATAATTATTATCGCAGGCAGCTACACAACCATATTTTACCAGCAGTATAGTTCTTCAGTAGAACTATTGTTTTTATCTCTGGGACGGTAAGAGCTTGGTTCTTTTCTGTCTGTGTCTAAACTGAATAAGAGCCGCAACATTAAATTATCCCTGTTAAACAGCCATATGTTTCCAGCTACCTAGGTCCTCAGTCGAACAATTGGTTTCTGTTGAACTTTGCAGGACATCATCTATCACCATCGTGCGTATAGTATATATATGTATATCTATAATAATATAAGCGAAAGTGTGTCTGTCTGTCTGTCTGTCTGTCTGTCTGTGTGTGTGTGTGTGTGGTATAGGTTCCGCCCCCCGTGGCGCAATCACCTCATATGGCACATTTTTGGAACCGGGTTGACCAGGGGAAGGTCATAAGCCCACTTATGAGATGATTCGATCACTTTATTTTTTTTATTTTTTTTAGCAGCCTATTAGCGATAATTGTGAAAAAAAAGTGGGTTGCGAGAATTGAGGAAACCTTGATGTAGGGTGATGGGTAATGGGTGAGTGAATGGGTGGGGTGATGGGTAATGGGTGTGGGGTGATGGGTGAGTGAATGGGTGGGGGGTGATGTGTTGGGGGTGATGGGTGATGGGTGAGGGAATAGGTTGGGGGTGATGGGTAATGGTAAATATAAGCGAAAGTGTGTCTGTCTGTCTGTCTGTCTGTCTGTGGTGTGTGTGTGTCTGGTATAGGTTCCGCCCCCTGTGGCGCAATCACCTCATATGAAACATTTTTGGAACCGGGTTGACCAGGGAAGGTTTTAAGCCCATTTATGAGATGATCCGATCACTTTTTTTTTCTTTTTTAGCAGCCTATTAGCGATAATTGTGAAAAAAAAAAGTGGGTTGCGAGAATTGAGGAAACCTTGATGTAGGGTGATGGGTTAATGGGTGAGTGAATGGGTGGGGTGATGGGTAATGGGTGTGGGGTGATGGGTGAGTGAATGGGTGGGGGGTGATGGGTTGGGGGTGATGGGTGATGGGTGAGGGAATAAGTGGGGGGTGATGGGTAATGGTAAATATAAGCGAAAGTGTGTCTGTCTGTCTGTCTGTCTGTGTGTGTGTGTGTGTGTGTGTGTGTGTGTGTGTGTGTTGTGTGTCTGGTATAGGTTCCGCCCCCCGTGGCGCAATCACCTCATATGGCACATTTTTGGAGCCGGGTTGACCAGGGAAAGGTTTTAAGCCCAATTATGAGATGATCGATCACTTTTTTTTTTTTTTTTAGCAGCTTATTAGCGATAATTGTGAAAAAAAAAAGTGGGTTGCGAGAATTGAGGAAACCTTGATGTAGGGGGATGGGTAATGGGGAGTGAATGGGTGGGGTGATGGGTAATGGGTGTGGGGTGATGGGTGAGTGAATGGGTGGGGGGTGATGGGTTGGGGGTGATGGGTGATGGTGAGGGGAAAAGGTGGGGGGTGATGGGTAATGGTAAATATAAGCGAAAGTGTGTCTGTCTGTCTGTCTGTCTGTGTGTGTGTGGTGTGTGTGTGTGTGTGTGTGTGTGT
>JACEEZ010020444.1:0-27500 GCA_016584305.1 Chionoecetes opilio | reverse complement strand
ACCCCCAACCCATCACCCCCCACCCATTCACTCACCCATCACCCCACACCCATTACCCATCACCCCACCCATTCACTCACCCATTACCCATCACCCTACATCAAGGTTTCCTCAATTCTCGCAACCCACTTTTTTTTCACAATTATCGCTAATAGGCTGCTAAAAAAAAAAAAAAAAAAAGTGATCGAATCATCTCATAAGTGGGCTTATGACCTTCCCCTGGTCAACCCGGTTCCAAAAATGTGCCATATGAGGTGATTGCGCCACGGGGGGCGGAACCTATACCACACACACACACACACAGACAGACAGACAGACAGACAGACAGACACACTTTCGCTTATATTATTATAGATAGATGAAGTTAATTAACAGTAGAGGCGTGTATACGTAAGTTTCTCTTACCGCTCATGTGAACATATGCGGTAAGAGAACCGTGGTGGCGGGTTCTGGCAGCGACCTTGATGGCGGCGGCGGCTAAAGCATAGCCATCCCGCTACCCTGAACCGTCTTCATTATTGTCACTAAAATCACTTATTGCCGCATATGTAATACCTAATAATCTTATACTTATACTTAATTACGTATTGGCAAGATTTTTTTTTACATATCTCGTAATCCCTCCAGATTAGGAATGTAATAAAAATTCATCGAAGGTTGAGTGAAGACACGGGTATACCCATGTCTTCAACCTTGACCGCCAACCTTCCTCGCTGCTCTTCCTTCAAAACAAACCCCTCTTATGGTAAGCGAAGGTCTGCCGTTCGTCGTTCGTCGCTCTACCGTCATGACTCTCGGTACGGGCCTTACTGCCTTCATCCCCGGTGCAAGAACTTGGTTCCTCTTTGTTGGACTTTCCAGGAAAACTGTCACCATATCTGTCACAAATTCAAACTTATCCATTCGATATTTTATTATAAGTTTATTGCCGGTAATGTCGTTGAGAATATCCCTACGCTTGTTTAACTACCAGGCGACGTCACCCTGACGAAGAAATTGGCTGCCTTTGTAACAATATATATATATATATATATATATATATATATATATATATATATATATATATATATATATATATATATATATTATATATATATATATATATATATATATATATATATATATATATATATATATATATATATATATATATATATTATATAATACAAATGGATCAAATAACAGGTCTGGTATCTTCATGTATTTCAGGGCAAAGCAGGCAATAAGAAAAGAGACCTTCAAGACTGGTCAAGACTGGTGGTGGTGGTCCTCCTCTTGACATTTCCCAAGATTCGTCGAAACTGCTGAGCATCATAGGATCAGAAATAGACGATAATTGCTGTGATTTTGATTCAGAGGCACATACACTTTGATGAGAATCTAAACGAAATATAATATTAACTTCATAACTTAATATCTGCTTTCAAGTACCCAATTGTTATAGTAAATGTCACAATTTACATGTACATTTTCTAAATTAATGTTTTCCTATATAAGTCTGATGTTTATGTTACATTAATTATATCCGAGTATTTCAGATTTGCAATGCGTTTGATATAACAAATAACTTTACAATTGGACAAAATCTCATGATAGACCTATTGTTACTGGATACCTACCTGCCATCAGGTAAAAATGGTAAGCGGTACACTTGCAATAGGTGGATATTGTATAAAATTTTATCCATATGTAAAAGGTGGATGGTCGTATATCTTCATATATCCCATATATCCTCCCATCACTATTTCCTGATCTCTTCCTCCTCCTCGATCCCCGATGAGGACAAATATCCACTTAAGATCTTTCTGCAACTGGTGCCCACGCTCTGATGAAAAAAAAGGCCAAATGCTTGTATGTCTGGCTTAATGAGTCATCGTGCACAGTTGATAGCAACAAAGCCTAAGCCATTCCTTTCGCACCCCGCAGTGTCTCCCGCCACGCAGTCACGAAATAATTTCATTTAAAGCAATAATAAAGCAATATATTTTTCATTTGAAATTCAATTTAGAGATATCCAAATCATTCTGCAATGGTAGTGGCTGGGTCTGTCCCCAGAGAGAACAAAAGCTCTGGAAGCAGGGATGACAACCTTAGGCACGCTGCTCACTTCCCCTTAACGGGCCTCCACCACGCTATCAAAGTATATACGAAACTTCTATAAAAACAGGAGGGAATAATTCCATTTAACGGTAAATAACACTATTGAGACTACGATGGGACCCGCAGCGAGGACAAAAACCCAAGCATTATAAAAGAAAGCAGTCAGACCCACAGCCTACTGCTTGCTAAACATTGATTCGCGCTCACAGCATCTTGCGGAACTGACTGTCAGTGAATGAGTCACTGAGTCCTGACCAGGGCTCCCACAAATCATTCAAGGAATTTCCACAGAGAAAACCCGAAAATTCACTAGATCGATCAAAATATTCCTAAAACTTGTATTTGAAACAATAACCATAATTTATCACATATGAAGGTTAGCATCAATACATATTGAATGAAAATTGTTCCTTTATTGTTATATACGTAAATAAAGCTCAGGATGTGAAACAAAAATCAATCTGTCTATCTATACACTTAGGCACATTCCACCAAATTCCCCAAACTTTAGCAGGTTCCTAGATTATTCCTAAATTACTCCAAAAGTTCCAATATAGGAACAAAATCCCTAAAAGTGGGAGCACTGGTCCTGACGTCTTAGACCTGCCCGTGAAAGAAACTCCACCGACCCAGCCACCGGCGCGGCGCAGGCTTACAGGATGACCACTCATGAAAATATATATTTAAATACTTAATCTACACGAAGAAAAAAGTAGGATTCAATACCAGATCTATATATGTACAGACAGGGAGGTTCCTTCATATCATACAGCATAATAATTAGTGAATGAATAATGAATGAGTCATTCGGTATTAATTAATCTTTATAATAGTATATTATATATAATCGAAATAGACACTTAAATTCAATTGTTTATTAAAACTCTATGGTTTATCAACGTCAATAAAATATATGTTAAAAGAAAATGCAAGCCCAGAATAAAAAGAAACTTCAGGTAAAGAAAATCATGTGAGTAAAAAGCTTGTACTCTCAGAATATTTGGTAACATATTGCCATTAATATGACAAATTTTCTAAAATGATTGTAAAATATAATGTAAAATAGTTCATGATTGGAATGGACTCACAGGCATCAGGTAGTTCGTGCGGAGTCAATAGGGAGTTTTTAAAGAAGGCTAGACAAGTTCATGGATGGGGATGAAACGTGGATGTAAGTAGTGTTAATCAAGTAACAGGAACTACCACGTGTAGATCTCACGACCTCTTGTAGTTTTCTTATGTTCCTGAAAGTTTATAATACGAATGTGTCCAAACTGAGTGAGAGCTGCATCATAATTATTATCGCAGGCAGCTACACAACTATATTTTACTAGCAGCCTAGTTCTTCAAATTAACTATTGCTTTTATCTCTGGTACGGTAAAGCCGCGGTAACACGAGCACTTTTTATGGCAATATTCAGCCGGCAATATTAAGCCAAGGCAATTTATTGCAGAGTTTTGGTCACACGGACGTTCTTCACAAAGCTAGCCGAGTTTTAACGCCAATTTTGGCTTCTCTTTTTAATCGGCGCGGGAGCCAAGCCGTATCTGAAGAAGCGTCTTTGGAAAAATAGGGATAAATAGAGAGAAACTGGAGAAAGAAACGGGAGAAGTGTTATGGAGCCAGCAGTGAGCAACAATAAGATTGCTCCAGTATCCCCTAAAAAAGTAGACAGACAACAAAGAAAATGAAAAGATCATCACTGACTCACGTAAAGCCGCGGTCACACGACAGCTTTTCTTGAGAATATTTAGCCTGCAATATTCAGCTGAAGAATATTTATTGCCGTGTTTTGGTCACACGGACTTTCATAGAGGTAGCCGAGTTTTAATGCCAATTTCGGCTTCTCAAGCCGTATCTGAAGAAGCGTCTTTGGAAAAATAGGGAGAAATAGGGAGAAACTGGTTCACAAATAGGGTGGTGAATGATTGAAATGGATTCTTGTGTATGGAAGCGCGTCAGTGATCAACAATAAGTTGGTCCAGTTCAGTATCCCCTAAAAAGGTAGACAGCCAACAAAGAAAATAGAAAACCATCCCTAATAGACCGCGAGCTACCGGGGTCCCCGTGCACCCCCCCCCCCCCCCCCACGGACTCTTCTTGATTGGTGTTTTTTGTTCCTTGGGGTGTCCTCGATGAGAAAAACGATGTTAACAAGAAAAATATAGGGATAAACTTCATGTTAACACCCCTTATTGATGGGTACCCTCGTATCCGATTTTCGCTATTTGCGGTTTTGTTTAGCGATTACCAGTTTCATTTGGCAGTGCCGTATTTGAGTCCAGTTGTAGATACCAGGGGATGATGTATACCATATGGAAGGCAATTGAAATACCTTTCCATGGTGTATCTCTAAATAAAATCAGATCTATATTGACCGATCTAGGACTATTCAAACATAACATTTGACGACAACTGCTTATTTTCGCGACAAAATCGTCGACACTTACAAACAATGCATGTAAAATGCACTTTAGCAGAAACAATTGACTTATGGGTAGTTTTTGATTCGGGACATGTATATAATGGATATTAAATACAAATTTTGCTCTTTAAGTCACTAGCACACAGTCTAACTAGTTTCACAGTCTAGTTTCTGCGGAACTACTTACTGCCTTCATCCCCGGTGCGTGAGCTTGGTTCCTCTTTGTTGGACTTTCTAGGAAAATGGCACCATATCTGTCACAAATTCAAACTTATCCATTCGATATTTTATTATAAGTTTATTGCCGGTAATGTCGTTGATAATATCCCTACGCTTGTTTAACTACCAGGCGACGTCACCCTGTCGAAGGAACTGGCCGCTTTTATATATATAATATATATATATATAATATTATATATATTATATATATATATATATATTATATATATATATAATATATATATATATATATTAGGTATATATATATATATATATATAAAATACAAATGGATCAAATAACACGTCTGGTTATCTTCATGTATTTCAGGGCAAAGCAGGCAATAAGAAAAGAGACCTCCAAGACTGGTCAAGACTGGTGGTGGTCCTCCTCTTGACATTTCCCAAGATTCGTCGAAACTGCTGAGAATCATAGGATCAGAAATAGACGATAATGGCTGTGATTTTGATTCAGAGGCACATACACTTTGATGAGAATCTAAACTAAATATAATATTAACTTCATAACTTAATATCTGCTTTCAAGTACCCAATTGTTATAGTAAATGTCACAATTTACATGTACATTTTCTAATTTAATGTTTTCCTATATAAGTCTGATGTTTATGTTACATTAATTATATCCGTGTATTTCAGATTTGCAATGCGTTTGATATAACAAATAACTTTACAATTGGACAAAATCTCATGATAGACCTACTGGTACTGGATACTTACCTGCCATCAGGTAAAAATGGTAAACGGTATACCTGCAATAGGTGGATATTATATGAAATGTTATCCATATGTAAAAGGTGGATGGTCATACTCATATATCCTCATATATTCCATATTTCCTCCCATCATTACTTCCTGATCTCTGCCTCCTACTCGATCCCCGATGAGGGCGAATATCCACTAAACTTGTGACTTAAGATCTTTCTGCAACTGGACAGGTATTACCAAAGCGATCATAGTTAAGAACGTATATCATAGCCGGACAAAATGGCCCATTTTAGTCACAACTAGCTGGCGAATATCATAAATTTGGGAGTGAGTATCACAAAACCGGGCGGGAGGCTAAAGGCCGGTTCCCACTAGCCCGCTTGTACGGCCGCCGTACATCAACAATGAACAACAATGACGTCACAATGACGTCACAAAAAAGTCTACCGCACCGCCGTACCGCTGTACGGCTGCCGTACAAAGTTAAATTCAAGTCAACTATCCCGCTCGGCGGTGTCCGCTCGAGCGGAGGTGCAAACTGTGCCCAGTTAAGGCCAGTTCCCACTAGCCCGCTTGTACGGCCGCTGTACAACAACAATGACGTCACAAAAAAGTCGACCGCACCGCCGTACCGCTGTACGGCTGCGGTACAAAGTTAAAATCAAGTCACCTCTCCCGCTCAGCGGTGTCCGCTCGAGCGGAGGTGCAAACTGTGACCAGTTACCACAAATACCACTCAAGTGGTGATGATGGTGGTCATTGTTGGGCGGTGTACGGCAACGGCGGCCGTAGAAGCGGTCTAGTGGGAACCGGCTTTTACCACAAATACCACTCAAGCGGTGATGATGGTGACGTCATTGTTGGGCGGTGTACGGTAACGGCAGCCGTAGAAGCGGGCTAGTAGGAACCACCCCGAACCGGCCTTAGGAGTTGGTTCACAGAGTTCTAGGGCGGCTATGATATACGGTCACACATTTAATATGGCCGAGACACAATAACAGACTCAGTGAAGGAATATTCGCCCAAATAGGGACATGTTGAGTGAGTTGAGAGATGCACAGCTGGGCCCAGATTCAGCAACAAAGCGTAAGTCAAGCGGCGTAAGTATGGCGTAAATGCTACTCCGGCGCAACCCTCGCCTCCCCCTGCGCCGAGGCTGTTTGAATAACCCACCGAAGATGGCCTTACGCCGGGCGCAAGGAGGAGTATCTCGGAGTATCTCGACAGAGACAGTTGATTGGCGGGCGAATACAATGACGTCATCCTCGCTAATAGCGAATCACAGCAGTGATTTATATTATCTATTCAGATCTATCAGCCAATCACAAGGCTGCCACGAGGTAAATAGTGTTTACAAACATTACTCGGATGATTACTCAGCTGGCCTCTGGTTTGACACAACAAATCTATGTGCCCTGTATAAAGTGATGAGGAAGGGTCCCTGATTGACCAGAAATAAACAATTTGGTGACAATAAAGCGCAGACATCCTGATTGACTTTTAATAAATAATTCAGGGGCAATAATGGGCCAGACATCCTGATTAACCTAACAATTCAGGGACAATAAAGGGCAGACATCATGGTT
This sequence comes from Chionoecetes opilio, assembly GCA_016584305.1. Lineage (NCBI taxonomy): Eukaryota > Metazoa > Arthropoda > Malacostraca > Decapoda > Majidae > Chionoecetes > Chionoecetes opilio. The sequence goes on along the minus strand of JACEEZ010020444.1, from coordinate 20,446 downwards.
AACCATATAATCATATAATTTAAGGGCGTTTAGAGGCACGACATTCTGAGTGACCTAATCGTATCATTCAGGGATAATGAGATCGGTACCTGGTACTCTTTTCTACCGAAATTCGCGTCCCAACACAAACCGGGAACTCTCGCCGACGGTAATGGTTAGGTTAGTAGGATAGTAAGGGAAAGATACCGGTAAAAATGGACGAGGACTGCGCGGTCATTTTCTGAGGCACTGACTAATTTTTCCTTGAGTAAAATTAGTGCTCTTGATAACAATGGACGAGGACTGCGCGGTCATTTTCTGAGACACTGACTAATTTTTCCTTGGGTAAAATTAGTGCTTTTGATAAAAATGGACGAAGACTGCGTGGCTATTTTTTGAGACACTTGGCAAATTTTTCCATTTGTAAAATTTGTGCTTTTAATCAAAATGGACGAGGACTGCGCGGTCATTTTCTGAGACACTGACTAGATTTTCCTTGCCTAAAACTACTGCTTTTGGTATAAATGGACGAGGACTGCGCGGTCATTTTCTGATACACTGACTCATTTTTCCTTGGGTAAAATTTGTGCTTTTGGTAAAAATGGACGAGGACTGCGCGGTCATTTTCTGAGACACTTACTTTTTTTGCCTTGCCTAAAATTAGTGCTTTTTAGTATAAATGGACGAGGACTGCGCTGTCATTTTCTGAGACACTGACTTTTTTTGCCTTGCCTAAAATTTGTGTTTTTTCAGATGGATAGAACCAAATCTAACCTCCTAACGTGAGGGCTCTCTCGACCCCCCGGCGAGATTATGAACCAAACCTAACCTCCTATATGGTTGGGGGGCCTCTGGAAGGGGAGGTTGTGTCTGTATGAGTATGTCTTAGACAACTATATCATTTCTACAATATGTATATAGTTTTAAAGGTTACGGTGCATTAAGGTTTAAGTGCATTAATACTGTACAGTATACTAAACAAAAAGTAATATAGAAAACGTATGTGGTAACGGCGGTAGCGACCGCGCAGTTCTCGTCCATTATAACTGAAGCACCAACCGAGAAGACAAGTTTTTCGCTTGTCCCAAAACAATTTTAAACTACACCTTAATACAATACATGGACATTGGCTACGTAACATGCCAAAACCCCAGACATGCCCTTATATGAGATAAGTCTATATATTAATATAAAAATACCCAATCTATATATTTAAACAGCTTTTACCCGTGTTTCTGAATTCAGGCATCACTAAACTAACCGGCTAAACTAACCCCCGATATTCAATCCCTGACTTCAGAAACACGGGTAAAAGCTGTTTAAATATATAGATTGGGTACTTTTATATTAATATATAGACTTGGAACTGTCGCTTAATAGGAACTCTCGCCGACGTAAAAAAATGGAACATTCTCCGACGGTGGCGAGTATTCCGTTCTGGAACAATTCCAGGTACCATTAAAGGCTGGCAAACGTGACCTAACTACCATTCAGGGGCAATGAGGGTCAAGCGTCTTGAGTGACCTAACCATAGTGCAGGGTCACTGAGGGGCAGGCATCAGAACAAATGTTTAATTCTCAAAAACGTCCAAATTACGATAGAGAAACAGCATTAATATAGTCGTGGGATGCCAACCTCGCCTCGTCCGACAACAATTTTGCTCAGGACTCCGCTAGTCGTCTAAAAAACCGGTGTTGCCCAATAACGAACTAATAAAAAAAAAACACCGAAGGCACTCCCTACGGCCGAAACGGCCTCCCTACCGAGTCTTGTATCTCCTTAACATTTGTAAACACACGCCGCTGCCGGCTACCAATAGGCTTATATTTCAATCCTTACCTCGGTGGTAACGTCTATTAGGCATGATAAAGGACGTTTTATTTATATATATATATGAGATACGCCGGGGCTACACCTCCTCATTAGGTAGTGTAAATCTTCGCCATAATATTGGCCATGTGACGTCACGGAAATGGAGTAAGTACGCTTGCTGGATCCAGACAGGGAGGGCAGGCGCAGACTTGCGCCTAGGCGTAAAGTCTGGCGTTGTGACGTAATCGATTTGGCGCAGATATAGCTCCTGATCCAAGAAAGTTTTCGAAAGAGGAGTATCTCAGACTTACGCTAACATACGCCGGCGTATGTGTTTGCTGGATCTTGCCCATTTTTAGGAAATACCGAGTAGACCGTGCGAGGGCATATTGTTCCTCACCAACTTTGTACAGACAGCTTTTAGATCGAAAACATCGCCATCTGGCAACTCTGTCACGTGTTTACACAGATACTGCTCAATGGTACATCTATATACCGTATTTTCGGGAATGAATTACTACATTACTCTCTGTGTCACTGCCCTAAATATGTTATAAACATTGGGGAAGAAGTATAAATCCATAAAACGTGGTCAAAGGATGAATTTACGGATTAATTTATATAACCATTTTAAAGAAACAATGACGCTATATTTAGCAGGCAAATATGATAGATGGTTGTGCTAGATTCCAAACTTATGATATATGGCTTATGATAAAAAATTATGATATTCAAGAGCTATGATACATTTCTGTCATAGCTATGATACATATTTTGGTAATGCCGGTCCAGGACCGGTAATATATATATATATATATATATAATATATATATATATATATATATATATATATATATATATATATATAATATATATATATATATATATATATATAATATATAATATATATATATATATATATATATATATATATATATATATATATATTAATATATATATATAATATATATATATATATATATATAATATTAATATATATATATATATATATATATATATATATTATATATATATATATATATATATATATATATATATATTATATATATATATATATAATATATTAATATATATATTATATATATATATATATTATATATATTATATAATTATATATATATTATATAATATATATTATATATATATATATATATATATTATATTATATATATATATATTATATATTATTATATATATATATTTTATATATTATTATTATATATTATATATATAATATTATATTATTATATATTATATATATATATTATTATATATATATATATTATATATTATATATATATATATATATATATATATATATATAATATATAATATATATATATATATATATATATATATATATATTATATATATATATATATAATTTAAAATAAATTCCCGCAGCCTATCGACTCTGCGGAACTACTTACTGCCTTCATCCCCAGTGTAGCGATCTCACCAGCTACCATGGTATAGAATGGTCGACCTACGTGCAGATCTTGACTACGTCACTTGGGGGAATGTCTCTCTCTCTCTCTCTCTCTCTCTCCTCTCTCTCTCTCTCTCTCTCTCTCTCTCTCCTCTCTCCGTTTCTCTTTCACTTCGCTCATCTCTCCCCTTTCTCCAAATTTCAACGGGAACTAAGTTATTTTTCTTGCAGCAAGTGTACTCTTCTCTTCTCTCCTCTCTCTCTCTCTCTCTCTCCTCTCTCTCTCTCTCTCTCTCTCTCTCTCTCTCTCTCTCTCTCTCTCTCTCTCTCTCTCTCTCTCTCTCTCTGTATATATATATACAGGGTGTCCCTAAAATCTGGACACATAGGAAATCTCATTAACTATAATTTATTTTTCACCACCACCATCCGATGGTGACTATCAATCATGGTGGTTGAGGTGGTGATTGTGGTTGAGGGTAGTGGTGGTGGTTGAGGTGGTGATTGTGGTTGAGGTGGTGGTGGTGGTGGTGTTGATGGTGGTGTTGAAGGTGGTGTTGATGGTGGTGATGGTGGTGTTGATGGTGGTGCTGATGGTGGTGTTGATGGTGGTGGCGGTGGTGGTAGTGTTGAAGGTGGTGATGGTGTTGCTGTTGACTATAATAATAATAATGTTTAATATAATAATATGTGTCCAGACTTTAGGGACACCCTGTATAATATATAAATATATATATATATATATATATATATATATATATATATATATATATATATATATATATATATATATATATATATATATATATATATATGAGAGTAATAATGGTTAAGGAAGAATAGGATAATGTGGAGGTGGTAGAGGAAGAGGAGAAGGAGGGTGTGGTGAATGAGGAGAAGGAGGGTGTGGTGGATGACGAGGAGGGTATGGTGGATGAGGAGGAGGAGGGTGTGGTGGATGAGGAGGAGGGTGTTGTGTGTCAGGAGGAGGGTGTGGTGGATGAGGAGGAGGGTGTGGTGGATGAGGAGGAGGAGGGTGTGGTGGATGAGGAGGAGGAGGGTGTGGTGGATGAGGAGGAGGAGGGTGTGGTGGATGAGGAGGAATTGGTGGTGGTAGTTCGCACACATCGGTCGGTGGTTCGGTGGTTACATCGTACATCTTATTTTCTTACATAATCTTATTACTATACACCTATTACTAGCAGCATTCCTTCCTATTTATCGTTCAATAATTATGTGATTCTGATAGTGACACTAGGATAACAATTAAGAGTAGCTGTAATGGCCGGCTAGTTGCAGCAACAGGAGAAAGCGGAGGTAGAAGTTTAGTTGGAAGTGGAGGAGCGGTGGTGGAGGGAGTAGGAGTAATGGAGGAGGTAGAGGAGATTATGTTATTATGATAGTGACACAAGGATAACTATTAAGAGTAGTAGTAGTGGTAGTAGTAGCAACATAAGAAGAGAGGGAGGTAGAAGTGTAGTTGGAGGTGAGGAGTAGGAGTAATGGAGGTGGTGGAGCAGGAGGAGAAGTAGATGAAGGTTGTGCTGGTGGAGGATGAGGAGGAGGAATAGGAGAATAATGAGAAGGAGGAGGCGAGTGGGAAGCGGGACGCACCCTCCCTGTCCTCTCATCACCCCGGTCAAACCTGGACTGCGGGTGTTTTGCTTGTCGGAATCTGGCTGTTTACCCCCACTTGACGTCACTACGCCGAGGCGTCTCATTTTGATTTCCCCCGTAGCTCGCCCATTTTATATAAACCAAGGGTCCGAGTAGCTACACTGCCCAAATACGCGTCACTGCGCATGCGTGGCAGACGAGCTGTGCCTCACGCTGAATCTGAGAAGCTACCCTATCAGCGAAAAAGATAATATCAGCCATGGGAGAAGAAGGTAATAGGTATACGAAGGATAGAAACTTTTGTGAGCGCATGGGACGTATCACGTTCTACCTGTCAAGCATCCGCCAGGATGCAATAAATCACAGAAAACTAAGGGGGCTACTCGCGAGGTTTCTCATACCAAAGTGATGTTGGTATGGAGAAATCATTTTCGTCCAAACTTGGTGTGTCGCGAGTACGGTCGAATACGATCTAAAACTTGAACTTGAGTTGGGAGATTGGGAGGCAGCCAGCGGAAGCCTTTTGTCCGGCGCCATATGTAAGCAAACCCTTTTGCCTCATCCAGCTGATAATGACTTCGCCATGGCAGCGGTCTCTTTAATACCGAAACATACCGAAATAACCCTGAAAACATACCGAAATATATAGAGATACAGAAAGACGCGTTTCTATGTATGTATTATGTCTCAATACCAAAATATGGTATAAAGAGTATACTGTACATATATTTCAAAAACGTATTTTGGTGTATCTCGGTATTAACTCTTAATACCGAAATACATCCAAACACATACCCAAATATACCGTATGTGCTATGTATTTCGGTGTATTTCGGTAGAGACACTCCCATGGCAGCACACGGCATGGTAAAAATGGACGAGGACTGCGCGCTCATTTTCTGAGATACTGACTAGGTTTTCCTTGCATAAAAGTAGTACTTTCTCTGATGGAGGTATTTTAATGGGAAATATTCCGCAGAAGTTGGCGGCGCCAACCACCCGGGCAATCGCGCACCATCAAATTTGTTTTTTTTAACCTAAATAGCTCAACAAAACCTAACCCAAAACTACCTTAAGCCTAACATAACCTAAACCAAACCTTAACATATAACCTAAATCTTACCTAACCAAAACTAAACTTAACTTAATTCAGCAATTATTATATGAAAATAAGTTATATTTTTTATTTCCGGAAGTGAATAACTATTGCACAATATATTAAACCGAAAATAATAGAGAAAAAGTAAGCTGTGAGGCCTGTAAAGTCTGTACTGACGGCGGTAGCGACCACGTAGTTCTCGTCCATTATAATAAACCATGGCGATGAGACATGATGAGGCCTTTTGATGGCCACGTGACAGTTCAAATAAGCTTATTTACATTAATGATAGGATTTCCAGGGTCTTCCCATGATAATCAGAGTGTTCACTTTATAAAGTTACCATTCCCAATTAAGTTCCCTGACGAGGAAATAACTCATCTTAGGGAAGGACTGCACACAGAAATAATGAATAATGAATTCACCCAATGAAGTTGGGGAGGCACTTGTGTCGCAGTGGAATCATAGCAGAGGATAAAGGGAACCATGGCCTAAGAAACAAGTACTTTATTCCAATTTAGTTTTGGCCCGTGGGCATCTTCAGAGGAATTTGGGTTACAGGCAAATCTGCTCTATGGAGATCCAGGAGATCCATTGCCTGTTACGGATAAAGCTGATTGGTCTGCGATCCTGCCGCCCATCATACTCCCTGATTGGCGAGAAGTATTCAAGTGTTATGTCTTATACAAATAGGGATAACTATTCATTCATTCACTAACCTAACCTTGACATTTGTCACCTAACCTAACCTTACCTTACTAAGCATTGCAAGCTATTGATGGTATTTAATCTCTAAATGCAGAAACACGGGTAAAAGATGATTACATGTAGATATTGGGTCCTGTAATATCAAGATCAGTAATTGGAACTGTCGCCGAAAATAGGAACATTGCCGGACGTGAAAAATTGGTTAAATTTGTACTTTCAACCAGTAATTGAGTATGAGGTCAAAATTACTCTTTTCCCATGTATTATGATGTGTTTCTACACATTTTACACTCTGAAGTATCAAAACCATGAGCTGCTGAGTTTCTCTCAACTTCATCCTACAAAGCATCGGCAGTGGTCGCTGCCGTACAGGGCCACGAATGATCGGTCACTGACTTTGTGTTGTTATGTCAGTCCAGAGAACGCGTATAAGACACGTACAAGAGGGAGACACGTACCAACACAAGGCATTATAGAAAATTTGTAAGGTAAAGGTAACTGGTGTAATTTAGTTATGTTCGTTGGTGTTAAAAGTGATCAATAGAAAGTATATGCATTTAACTCAGACTCAGAGGCATGTTTCTTTCTTTCAAGCAGAGGAGAAATATTTATTGTATATGAGGTGGAGGGTACTAAGTCATCAGTAGAAATTATTCTAATAATCACATGTCAATAGCTCCCTGTCAGTTCTTATCTATTGACACCCCCCTTGTTCCCAAACCCACGGCTGCCGTGGCCATAGTGGGCGACCTGGGGGCACCGGCTTCTGCGTAGGGGGGGCACGTGCCGGCACCCTGCCCCCTCCGTAGCTACGCCCTGTCACTAACATGCACTTTTCTGAGGCCTTCTGAGGAGGTGACCGCTCTGGTTTCCGTGCCAATCCACGAGCCGAGAAGTATTACTGCTAATGTCACTGTAACAGTTTAATCTAATATAGTTTCATGAATAGGCAGCACGCAGACACTGATACAATAGGATGTAGGCTGTTTATTGCCTCGCACCACAGGGCAATCCTTCATGTGTTTTTTATCGCAGAAACGCTACCACGTTCCTAGAGACCCTCCTAATGTTTATGACGTGAATCCGATGGGGATATTGAATAGTATAATATCACATAGTGATGAAGTGACAGGGATGATCCTTGCTATTACAGACTCTTGCTTCACATCGCTCAGATTATGATTATTAATGATATTTGAACACATATAGATATTTTCAGAAACATTCAAGAAATTAGGTTTACGGCGGTGATCATATTTGGGCTATTAAATGTAGGTCATACTCGTGATATTTCGTGCCACATTATATTTACGTCTTCTTCCTTAACGTCTGGCACTTCCTTGAACTATCTGCTCCTCTTTAGTTCATACACATGCTAACCATCAGTAGCTTTTGGGCACTGGGCCCGTGCACAGGATGATGGCAGGATGTTGCCACTCTTAAGAGGGTATGTACTTAGGGTTGAGGCAAAATTTATGCATTTAATTATTTAATTTTAAGAAACGTTTACGGGTAGCATTCAGTAGTTGGCAAACGACTCCAAGTACTTAAAAGTTGAAGCATCAGAAATGTCTTCATGGTGCTTAACAGCCCAAGATTTAGTAGAATATTCATATATTCTTATAGATCCGATCAGTTTAATTATTAACGCTATTTTATATTTTTTTCCACAATTGGGTAATATGGGAAACATATTTAAGAACAGCAACAGACAACAGATATCGATTGGTTTTTTTATTATTTTCATGTGGCGCCCATAACACTGGAGAACCTAGTTATTTCGCTGTTTGGCGTGAGTAAATATCGTATTTGCGTGCTCGTGGATAGGGGTTGTGCTTCTGTCTCTCACGGTGCAGAGCCTGCAGTTCATCAAACCCGTCCGTCTGGTACAGAACAAGTGATGTCTGTCCATTTTTGTAACTCATGAATTTATTTTTCTCAAAGTCCCTTGAATCATTTTTCATTCTTTGTATTTCAGGTGATTATTTCTCATCAACTTCAATTGTTCCACAAGTGGGGACATGAGTACTTGGTTTTGATGACTGCGCCCTCACTGATGAGGACAGAAAGCACACCCACTACTCACGTGTCACGCAGATACTGATTCATTCACTCACAGCCAAACAGGAAATAAATTTGTTTCTTCCAGGGTATGGAGCACCACCTGAAAATATAAACATACCACTCTGATATCTGTTTGTCTGTTTGCTTGGATCTTAATACTGTTTCACCATATTCTTCCTTGCGGAAACATGTAAAATAGGTTGATAAATGAACTCGTATCCTATAGATATATGGATATTCTACAATACTGTTTGGCGGTTAAGGCACCTGAAGCTATTTTCTGATTGCTTCAAACTTCTCAATAGTTACTTTGGAGTCATTTGCACTAATGCACACTACCCAAAATCAGTTTTCAGTAAAAAAATCATTGCTCATCCTAGAAGTACTATTGAAACTGTTAACTACTCTCCATTAAACATTAATCTTTCAGTTTTGAGTAGAGACACTTTAATTATAAGATTTCTCAGGGGCATTTCCTGCATCGTTTTGTGATAATTAAACAGAAACATTAAGTGTCTATATTTTATTGAGACCTTTATTTCACAAACTGGTGGGGAATATCTTAATGACGAGGCGGCAGCCAGAATGAGTTTGCGCCTGGATAGTAGTGAGCTCGAGGTCACGATTGAGTCCCGCAGATTGGCCGTTCTGCTCTGTTATCGTCGGGTGACGAGAAAACCGACATGCTCCTTATCGCCCTATTTTTCGACGGGGGGCAAGTGCTCGGGCATCGGGTGTAGCATGAGGCTCGCAAGAATCACTTCAAAACTCCTGCTGCAACTACCACGCCTGGCGTCAATAAGCCCCCGATAAATAGATGCTGCGCGCTCTAGCCAAACAAACACCAACATTTTGTAATTACTTGACAACATCATACAAATTGTTTTTTTTTTCTGCAGGGTAGCGCCAATACTACTCATAGTTGCAAAATTGTTTACTACACATGACCACAAGGAAGAACAAACAAGCAGCAGACCTGCTGGTCTTACGAGGCTGTGTGTGATACACTAACTACCTAACTTATAGTGAGAGAGACGTAGGATGGTATGGGTGACATTACAATAAGCATTATCTCTTTACGTTGCATATTACTATACTATGAATAAATAATGTTCGTGAGAGTGACTATCGGACGCTGAACGCCCGGTCAACGTGGATTATGGACAGAGATGCAAGCGGAAGTTTGAACGTTTTGAGTAGACTACGCGGAACGCCTGGCGGCCCGGTCCACGGTGGATTTACGGACGGAGATGACAATGCGGACGTATTAGAACGTTTGAGAAGACTAGTGCGGACGCTGGACGCCCCGGTCCACCACGGTGGAATATTTACGGACACGAGAGATGGACATGCGGACGTAATAGTACGGTAAGTGGACTAGGCGGACGCTGGACGGCCCCGGCCACGGTGGGTATTAACGGACGAGAGATGGACCATGCGGACGTATTATAAACGTGGAGGGCTAGGCGGACGCTGGACGGACCACGGTCACGGTGGTATTACGGGACGAGTAGATGGACACTGCGGACGTCTTTAAACGTGGAGTGTAACTAGCGGACGCTAGGACGGACCGGTCCCACGGTGGATATTACAGACGAGAGGATGAGATATGCGGACGTAATAGTAACGGTGAGTGGACTAGCGGACGCTGACGCACGCGGGTCCCACGTGTGGATATTAACGGAACGAGAGATTGGACATTCGGAACGGACGCCCATACGTCCGTGACGTCCTCATTGCGACCAGGTGCCTGATTTTGCAAATGCACAGACGGACCGTACTGTACTTTTTTTAACTCCGCATGTGTCGGTTTTTGCCGGGGTGTCCCGAACCATGCAAAACCCCTCCTATGCCGACACAGGGAGGGGTCTGCCTATGAACTGTCGGGCAAAGCCTCGTGAATCCCCGCACTCAAATCAAGTGGTAGGGCCCCTAGCCCAACTTTTTTCTTATGGGGGTGGCTCGGGCGGTGCAGAGCGGCGAATGCCCGTCGAATCACTCCTGGATCAACCTGCGAGGGTTCTTTCGTATGGGCTCGTGGGAACGTTCTGGAGCCTCTCAGACGAGCATCGAATACCTCTCCTATCGGCGAGCTCACGTAGGCTGAGGGTGATTCGGGGCTCTCTAGAGGATCGAGGAGGCCTGGCAGTGTGAAGCTAGCAGTGGGGATAACTACTACTGGTCCGGATGAGCATGGTCACCGTGTACGAGGAGTAGCTATAGGCCCTCCAGCAAACTGCAGCCGTCAGTTTGGTTTGAGGTTACTCCAGTTGATGAGCGTATATGCGGGTGAGGATGAAACCACACTCTGGGTTTCATGTCTCTTGTTGTTGCAGTTACGCTCCTACTGAAGCGTAAAACTGAAGAGAAGGATGTTCTCTGCCAAACTACGAACCTCTGTCTTAACCATGGTCCTCCTCGGACACACTCATTGTCTTGGGTGACTTCAATGCTACTACTGGCCTGTGAGAGATGGCTACGAGTTGTGTGTTGGTCCCATGGCTCCCGTAACTAGAAACACCAACAGTTCTCTAGCTTCTGACTTTTGCAAGGTCCAGAGCTTGAGATTGCAGCTTCTTGTATCAGAGACAGCTGCAACCGCTGGACATGGTTAGTAATGCCGGAGGGTAGCTAAGGAGATCGACCACAGGCTCGTTAGTACTCGTTGGAGGTCCTCCAAAACTGCACGTGTTTACCGGAGTGCGAGTTCCTTTGGAACAGATGACAGACTTGTTGTTTTGCTACACTTAGCTTCATGTCAAGTCCAGAAGAATCTCAGAGGTACCATACTGTGTTTCATCTTGAGACAGGAAGACTTGAACATTTGCTCAGGAGTCTGCGGTGGCAGTCTCAAATCGTGTTTGATGTGCTCGGTGCTCTCGGGCTCCTGTACCCTGTGGGACACCTTCAAACGTGAACCTGCAGGCTGCCAAGGAGATGTAATTGGGGAGCGCCCGAGAGTCAGACTTGGGTTTTGTCTCGACAGAGACGCTGGAGAAAATCGAGGAGAGTCGCGCTGCCGGCTGGCTGGGAACCGGGCCAGCACCGGGCCTCTGTCACGCCGGACTAGAAAACCCTCCTGAGGATCACAAAGGATCAAGGTATGTCGGATTCTTGGCTGAGATGTAGAGGTCTTTGAACGCTAATGACCTCCGAACCCGCCTACCGAGCCCTGGAAGAACTCTGTTCCAAGTCTCCTTCCGGCATTGCTATTCGAACAGCAGATGGGGCCTCGTGGCGGACATTGATGGCAGATGGCTCGTTGGCTAGTATTTGCTGTTCACGGTGGAGCCCCAACTGACAGCTTCACACCACTGGTACAGCAGTGGCTGCCGATCCTCCATTGCGAAACCGCACCCTCATTTGACGAAGTCAGAGATGGGCTGTACCAAAGTTTGAAGGGTGGAAAGTCAGCTGGTGTTTGTATTCAGTGCGATCTCCTCAAAGCTGGAGGTGAGGCCATGATCCGCGGGTTGCATGCGTCCTGACTGCCGTGTGGCAATCAGGTACCTTCCTCCTGACTGGAAAAGGGGGCTGTTCGTCCCTATCTGGAAGGGAAGGGGACGGTCCAGGACTTCACATTACCGCGGCTCTTACACTGCTTCAGCGTACCAGGCAAGGTTTTTGCCCATCTATTGCTGACCGAATTTCGCATCTCTGGTGAAGCATCAGAGACCTAGCATTCTGGTCAACGCCTGGTAAGTCAACAACGGACCGTATCCTAGCGCTTCGTGACGGTGGAACGCCGACGTGAGTTGTTCGACAGGGGATGCTTGCGCTATGTTGATCTCAGAAGGCGTTTGGAAACTCAGTGCTCGTGAGTCACTCTGGATCTTGCTGCTACTTCGGGATTCTGGAAGGACTATTTGTGTTGAATACTGCCTGTTTCTGACTGAGAGTGCATGTGAAGTGTGGGTAGGTGTATCTACTTCTTTCCTGTGATACAGGAGTGAAAGCAAGGTGCGTCTTGCCCCTCCTTTTCAACGCTTTATGGCTGGTATTGGACAAGGTTGTAGATCAAAGTGATTGTGGAGCATCCGTCCGCAACACCAAGATCCTGGATCTTGTTTGTGGGGACGTGATGCAGTATCTTGCTTAGTCGCTGTAGTCCTGAGGTGATGGCGCTCGAGGCGCTGCACGGGATGGCAAAGCCTTTGGGACTTGAGTCTTCTGGCTCGACCAAAGTCCAGGAGCTTGGAGACTTCTAGATTGAGCGTAACAGTCTGTTCATGCGTGTGGCGAGGACTTGAGATCTTGAAAGTTTTACTACCTGGTAGACGCAGTCCATAATGACGGCGGGCACTCAAGAAGCCTTACGGCAGGATTGATAGCCACGGGTGTTTATGGTCTCGCTCAGCGGAGTACTTGGCGTTGTCGGTTACCTGTGCGTAGGACAAAGATCCGATCTTCAAAGTCGCTTGGATCCCTGTCTACTCTATGTTGTGAGACATATGGACACTAAATCGTGACTTGACGAGTACGAATCAAATGTGCCTTTTGGTAAAAGTGGTCTTCGCAGATCTGGGGTTCGCGGGATGATTACGTTTTGGTAGGGGGGGGGGGTTCAAAATCAAGTGAAAATTGCACCATGAGACTGAATCGAGGCCTATTACCGTGCATAGTCCGTGCCAGCGCCAACGTTGTTCGGCTATATGGCATGTGCACGCTATCCTGAAACCGCTCTTTCCCATCGGGTTGTGTCTGTAAGAACAATCCGCGTGGAGGAGGCCAGGGGACGCCCACAAGTCTCGTGCTGGGCCACAGTTGATGTTTTCTTTCGAGAGCTTCTTGTATGGAGGAGCCTGCATGGGAACTCGCGCGTGGTGAACCCCGGGAGTGTGGGCGTCGTAGGGGGGCGAGGCGACGCGCCCCCCGGCGTATGGACCCCCACTGATTGATTTATTTATTGTCGCATATCGCGTCCGTAATATCAATACCGCCGTCGACTAGTCCGTCCCAACGTACACGCCTAATTCCATTCACCGTTACTATCACGTCCGCATTGTCCATTCGCGTCCCGTAGTACCCCGCATCAGCTGGGTCCGTCAGCGTTCCAGTCTAGTCACTCGCCGTTTTATTACTTCGCATTGTCCTTATCTCGCCCATTTTTTTAACGGACACGATATGGAACAATAACGGACGGAAAACTTCCAGTTAAGGTTCCCGTCCGCATTTGCGAATCAGGTCCGCATATGAGGACGTCACGGAACGTAAGGGGCTGCCGTCAGAACGTCCGTTGCCGAGGGTATGAATTGGCTGTATGCTTGATTTCTGCATGTCTTGTTATCCGAGTGGTTCGCCGTGATCAGGCCGCCCTGAAGGGCGAGTGGAGGTTCTATTGTGGTTTGCGTCCAGGTGGTTCATCAAACCATACACACTCGCGCGTTGTTTAAATCCTGAGACGTCCGGGCTATTCACTTATAGACGCTAGCACTGATATTCGCTATGTCGATGAAGACAAGTCATAGTGTTGTAGTCACTTATATGTACATTGAACGTATGATCATGATTTATCGTTATAACAGAGAAAGAAATGTTATCACGTGGGGGCTGGAGTGGACCTATATACCAAGCACGTATATATTTAATAGAGTTGTTACTCTCACGAAGGTCTGGAATGTACTGAATCTCCCGGTGGGGAGCCGATCCACCGCTACCATACTAGCCAGGGGGGGGGGGGGGGTGGGGGGCGAGTGGGGGGGGGACGGTGTATAATTCCCGGTGCTAAATAATCACAGCAGCGGCCACAAAATACAATATTCTCTCTTTGGTGGGCGACGGGTGGACGCCACAATTGTGGGGAATTTAAAAGGCGGCGGCCATGCCGGTTTCGCTCAAATTAAGGTGCTAATTATTTTAAGTGCCAAAAATTCTTAATAACCGCTGAATGGTATGTTAATTTTATATTATCCGGTACTTATCATTCATTCAATTACCTTAACCAATACCCATTACCGCTATAATTAATATATATACCTCCTACATCCTCTTTAATAACCGACAATACCTTCCCTCACAATGGGGGGGGGGTGGAACAAACCACCACTCTGCAAATATTGAGAGGGTGGTTGGTGGATAGATAGATAGATATTATAGTTTTAAAGACGCCGGCAACTGCGGGTTATTAACGCGGCTTACATACGATACAGTAAAATTATATTAAAAACAAATTTTAAGATAGAATCAAAATATTTAAAATATCAAAATACTAAAAGACATTGTACATTAAAAGCAATAACTAAGTGAATATTACACAACATAACTTGTTGATAAGGCCAGGCCTCTCAATAAAGGTATGGACTTCATGTCCCGGAGAGACACCTCTCTCCCAATGCCAGGGATAGACGGTAGGCCCCGTCCCGATCCCCGACACTCGGGGACAAAAATTGCTCCGTAGGTCACCCAGAAGCTGACCTCGACCAGGCAGATGCCGCACTAAGTGGACCAAACCTCATCACATAAGGGGGGTGGCCCCCTCCATGAGGAACCCATGTGTATAGAGTGTGACAATACGCAATCGTGCCAAGGCAGTCTCGCCATCTCCGGGAGAGACCGAGTAGCTCCAGTCCTCGATACTTTGGCGATGGTGCGTAGTTTATTTTGCCCCGTATTAACCAACGTTCTGCCAACTTGTGTGAATTGATCTAATGGTTGGAACGAGCGGCAGGTCTGTAGCCGGACGCAAAATGTGATAGAGCGTCTTCTAGCTGCAAGCTTTTTGCCAAGCATCACTTCCTCATTACCGCAACCCAAATGTACCCGTTCCCAACAAAGCTGCCGTCCGGCCTACGCCTCTTGAGCAGATAAATCCATTCCAGGATGGCATTGACCAATCAGATGGTTATAGTTAAAATTACATAGTGATTGAAGAGCATACAAGATGTCACTAAAAATTGTAAAGAGACCTCCGAAGAGTAAAGACTAGCCATGATAGCATATAAATGCACCTATTTCAGCCGTACAAACAGATAAACACCCTTGGAAGGCTGACGCCCCCTTTGTTAGTGTGGGAAAACCGCACGTATCAACTCCTCACGTCCTGATTTGGATAACCATCAGAAAGAAGGGGACAGAATCGCCTGATGTGGTGCAATAGTGGTCTAAAACTGGCCGCTCACCTGAGGATGTAAAGACCCTTTTGGAGCGAAAGGGCTTTGTGCAGAAGGACACTTCTTGGGTAGAAGCCCTGGCAGACTCTCGTAGGTCTATGCGGTCAGATCTTAAGATGGAAGGTGCGTCTCAATAACTTTTAATCGAAACAGGGGCTTTGGTAAGCCTCTTGCTCATGGTGAAGTGTCCGAATCCTGAATCCACAGACACAGCACGGCAAGCTATTGAGTCATGGAGGCCTTTTGGAGGTGAATACCCATCTTAAACTGAGGGACTGGGCGTTGAAGATCTATGGGAGGACACCAGCATACCCACTAGACTTGGGCGGGAGATGACCTGACCCCCGGTTGCCAGATGGCATCAGCATGGTGAACTGTCCAACATTCCTGTCGAAGTGGGACGTGTGGCAGAGGAGTAACAGTTCACATCCATATTCAAGCTTCGAAGGATCAGTGAGCTGATGAAGATTATATGAGTGTACGTAGTGTAGCCGGGGAGGACCATCATTCGGCAAAAAACAAGATCATTGATCTTGGTGTTGCCCGACGATGCTCCCAATCACTTTGATCTACAACCTTGTCCAACCCTAGTCCCTCAAGCGTGACAAGTGTGGCAAGGACGCCCCCTTGCTCCTCCTGTATTCCAGTCCAGACGCGGATATACCTTCCCCACACTTCCAGCACTAGAGTCCCAGAATAACAGACCAGTTTATCACAACCAATAGTCCTCTGCGGAAATCCCTCATCGGGGGCAGAATCCTCTAGAGTACTCACGATGCCTGAGTCAAACGCCTTCTTGAGATCCATAGGGCTGCAAGCCTTCCCTGTCGAAACTCACTTCGGCGTTCCACCGGACCCGAGCGCAGAATGCTTCAACACGATAGATGCTCACAAAGAATCTAGAGACCTCATCTCTTAGTGACCTAAAGCATGCATAATGGTATATCTCTTGTCCCGGGGAGTGTCACGCAAACTTCATGGTTTTCAAGCTCCACGTGTAAAAGAACATTGTAAAAATTTCCCCGCCTTGAAAAAAATCATGCCTCTCTTTTTCCTGTCGCATCTTTCCCACCTTGGAGATGCAAGGTCTGCTGCGCCACTGATAAAAAAGGGAAGCAAATTCCTCGTCGTAAAGGGATCTGCCATAGGTCTCCATTATCGATAGAACGGGGGGAAGGAGGGGATAAACTTCCCTTTTTTTTTTCCCCACTCTTTCCAAACCCCTTGGACCCCGGGGGTGATGCACAGATCGTAATTATAAAAACCCTCCAAAGAGGAGTGACGACCCCCTTCTTTACCCGAGGGTTCGAGCTCTTGCCCTGTAAAAGATATTTTTAGGTCTATGAAGTTGGCCGCGATGTGTATTGCCCCTCAGCACGGGGGGGAGTGATCCTCGCTGCCGTACAGTCCAGGGGGGGTTTTTCGAACACTACTAAGACATCTTAGGGACTAAGACCATCTTTTTTGCTAGTTGGACATTTTGGGAAGAAAATTTTCGCTCCGCCTAAGACGCGCGCGGGTAAACTAAGGCAGGGTTGGGGTCGTCTTAGCCCGAAATTTTTTTCTTCGTTCCCATAACAAAACAAGGGTTATATTTTTGGTTTATATTTATATTTTTGACTGTATTAGTATATTAGGCTGTATAATCACTTTTTAAAAATAAATTTTTAAAAAGATATTTTAAAAAATTTATATATTTTAAATAATATAAATTTTAAAAATTTTTTTATATTGGTGTGGGCTATATATATCTAAAATTAATATAAGCGAAATATGTGTTTGTCTGTCTGTCGTCCGCGATGGTGCCGCCCCCTTTTAGGGGGGAATCCCCTATATGGCACAGTTTTGGAACCAGATCGCCCAGGGGAAGGTTTTAAGCCTACTTCTGAGATACCCGATTTTTTTTTTTTTTTTTAGCAGTTTGGAGAATTGTGGGAAAAAAAGGGGGGTGCGAGAATTGAGGAAATTTTGAGTGGGGGTTGGGTAATGGGTGAGGAATGGGGGGGGTTAGGAAAGGGTGTTTAATGATGGGTGAGGAAAGGGTGGGGGGTGAGGGGTGATGGGTGGGGGGAAAAATGGGGGGTGAGGATAATGGGGGGGTAAAGGGGTTGTGGTGAGGGGGTTAATGGGGGGTTTGAAGGGGGGGGTGGGGGGAAATGGGGGGGGTGTTAAGGGGTGAGTGAATGGGTTTGGGCTGTTTGTGAAGGGTTGGCTTTTAATGCATTTCTACATCCAGATTTCAGGAAAGCTAGAAGGGGCTACTAAAGATCTGTGTTTGGGGGGCCCTTTTGGGGCCCCCCAAACCAGGTGGTGGCCTACAATGCCCTCCGCAGGAGCTAAAAAAAAGCCCGCCCGGAGGGGCGTTTTTTGGGGCTAGTACTTTTTAAAATAGGGGGGGGCGGGGTGGAATAATATGATTTGCGACAAAAAGGGTTGGGCAGATTAATTCTAAACATATCAAAACTCCCAGAAAAAAAATTTCTTATTCCGTAATATCACATACGGGCTAGATGTGTGTGGGGAGGATTAAAAGGGGGAAGGAAAGAGGAGGGAGAAGAAAAATAAAGAAAAAAAAGGAGAGAAAGAGGAAGAGAGAGAGGAGGGGAGAGAGAAGAGAGAGAGAAGGAAAAGGGGGAGAAGAGAATGGGGGGGGGTAGGGGGAGAAGAGAGAGAGAGAGAGAGAGAGAGAGAGAGGGGGAGAGAGAGAGAGAGAGGAGAGAGAAAGAGAGAGAGAGAGAAGAGAGAGAGAGAGAGAGAGAGAGAGAGAGAGAGATATTCCCCGGCCAAGTGACACCATGCACTGTGACTGTAGCAAAATACATTCGGGCAACTAAAGGAAAGGAAGAGGAGGGAGAAAAATAATAGAAAAAAAAAGGGAGAGAGAGAAGAGAGAGAGAGAGAAGGAAGGAGAGAAGAGAGAGAGAGAGAGAAGGGGAAGGAAGAGAAGAGAGAAAAAGAGAAGAGAGAGAGAGAGGAGAGAGAGAGAGAGAGAGGAGAAGAGAAAAGGGGAAGAGAGAGAGAGAAGAGAGAGAGAGAGACACTCCCTCAGCGTGGTTTACTATTTCCCCCCAAAAAACAGATTTGTGTCCGCGCGCGCTGATTGGTTAGGGGGCACTAAGAAGGGTTGGTTCTGTCCCCCTACACATGTAAGATGACCCCAAAAAATTTTCCCTTTATAATTTTCTTACCCGGTATACAAATGGGTTTTTAGGACGCTAAGAGGATGTGTTTAGAGCCCCTTTGAAAAAGCCCACCCAGATTCCACCACGGAACAGGCCGGGGGAGAAAGAGCCAGAATTTTGGGGGTGTCGCGAGGCTGCAAATGGATTTGAGACACAAAGAATCACGGCCTCATCATTGGGCTGAAAGTCTTATATGAGTTTAAAAAAACACTAGCCTTTTGAAACCCTCCAGTCCGCACGAGAGAGGCACCCTTTTGGGGACATCGGGAAGGGGGGGGTGACACTGCTTTAAGTAGTATGGGATAAAGGTCCTCCCTCGAAGGAAAACGGCCCCCTCCCCCGAGAATCGAGGGCGCCTGTGGCTGCAAGTGATAGGTATACAGTCAGTTCCCCCTCTGCGAATGGAAAAGTTGGGTTTTCCTGTTTTAAATTTTTTTAGGTTTTTTGCCCTTATAAAAATACGAGAGAATCACCCCCGACGATTTCGGTGGAATCTCCCCACAGAAAAAGCCGCCCATTCAGTCTCCCAAGGGGGAAAAAAAAGGACGAGGAAGCTGGGGGTTAAGATCCCCCCCCCCCTTTTAAAATCTTGGGAAGTATGGTCGTCATTGGGGTAGTTATGAGCAGACAGTGTAGGCTTTGCGATGGAAACGACCTGCTACAGCCTGCAAGGGGGGGTTGCAGGGGATGCAGAGAAGGGGACAGACTCTCGACGTGGTAAAGGCCACACCACCACTAAGCCCCCACCTGCTGGAGGGTTGGGGTTTTGGACCGGGTAAAACCGTCGGGCGAGAACCCTTCCCCGCCCCATCATTGTCTCTTGTAAAAAGATAATTACTGGGTCCAACTCCCTGATGAAAGGACCATTCTTTCCCCGTTTTTCACGTTCCACGAATTTCCATTGGAGGATTGAAGCCTTATTTTTTTTCGTGAAAATGATGCAGTAGAAGCCTTACGCTTGTAGACCTGCGGTATTTAAAGCCCAGCATCTTTTTTCTGTATTTTAGAAGATGGTACACACTTTTCCTTCTTTTTTCCCGTGTTTAGTGGCGTTTGTGTATTCCGGTGGGGGAATTAGGATTTTTTAACGGGTCCCGCGGCAGTAGTAGATCCGTATGTCACCCAAAGGATGCAGAGTTACTGTCAGATGATTTACTACTTTTTAGTTTTACTGTAGTCCCTCGAGGGTCTTAAAATTTCTTATTACCATTGCTACAAATACTTGTGTGTCCATAAATTTTTGAAAAAACCTTGCCCGAGCGTGAGTATTATACTGTGTCCTAGCCGCTTCAGTGGGGGTAAAGGGGCATTTATAGAGGAGTTGTCGTACTCCCACCCTATCAGTAGGTGTATTTACTCAATTCCTCTCCTCCTGCTCAGGCATTTGAGATTTTAGCCGGGGGGGGACCGGCCCCCCCCATTTTT
>JACEEZ010020443.1:0-14602 GCA_016584305.1 Chionoecetes opilio | reverse complement strand
TCCTTGGGGGAGCTCTGCTCGCCAAGGAGTTTTGTCCAGCTCCGCCGTTCACTTCTGGCCGGGAGGTCTACGTGACCCGCTGGTTCGAGGCGCCCGTGGCCGCCTTCGCTCCGGCGAATGACTTGAAACTGGCCGCCGCCTCCACGACTTCCACGACGCCTGAGATCGGCCAGGCGTGCGTGAAGTCCTTCTCTCGGCCACTTCTGGTACCTGAGCGAGCCACTGGTCACCATGGCTCTCTTCGACCCCCACTTGCCAACCGCGAGAAGAAGGCGCTGGCGGAAGGGGTGCAGCGGGAAAAAGGATCCGGGGAAACCCGCCAAAGCGCATCACCGTCTCCGACGCCCGCCTCGCCTCATCCACGCTAGTGTCGTTCGGAAGCCGGGCTCCGGCGCCCTCCTCGACGCCGTCGAAGCGGAGAGGGCGTTCCTCTTGAAGGAGCCGGGGAGTGGCCGATTTGACACGGGTTTCCCGTCGCGTCGCGAGCCTACACGTCCCCAACGAAACGGCGGAGCGGGGGTGGCGCTATTCCAGTCCCTTCAACCTCAGCCTGACGAAGAACGAGGATCAGCCCCAAATTCCTCTTGCAGGTCGTCGAGAGGCACCGTCGACAACAGCCAGGAACATCGAAGGCTTCCTTTCCCCGGCCAAGCGGAAGACAATGAGTGGCTTGGGCAACCATGATACCCCCCGCCCCTAGAGGGCTAATACTCGCTTTGAAGAGCGGGGGGGACCAGCAGCCCAGCTGGAGGAAGGGGAGGTCTCAAAAGGCTTCAATATTCCCAAACCCAACCCCCAGAGACGATGACTTCCTTGTAATCCCTATCGGATCTATAGGGGGAAAAATCAATCGACTTGCGCCACCTTTAAATATATTTCGATTGCGCTCAAATTTTACAACGTTGTTTTCCCCACCACCCCCCCAGTATTCCACTAAGGGGCCCTTCAAAAAATCCAACTTTCGTTTTTTATTTGGGAAACCCCAATAACATATATATAATATTTAATTATTTTGCCCCACCCCCCCTTTTTTTCCAATTTCCGGGGGACCCACGCTGACAGAGACACACACACACTACACAGACACACACACAACACATACTTACAAAACACACACCACATAAAACAGTGGTTGGGCTCGCGGTCATCGCAGTGTGACACATGATGGGGAGAACATCAAAAGGGGTTTTTATGACTTCCCATAACTGCTAGTCGCTAAGGAGTGGAGAAATCTTGATAAAAGTTCAGCCTTCAGCTCAAACAACCCCCTCAGCTCAAGGTTTTCATCCATGTTTCAGCATCCTCCCTTCTCCTACTGGGTGTTGCCTATGGTGATCTTTGATATCTAACAAAACCCCCCAAAAAAGTGAAAAAAACGTTTCAAAATGTTTAAAAATCTGAACATCGACGAACATGGGGCACACACCCGTCAGGGCTTTTAAAAGATTTTTAAATAACGTAAAAAAAGTCAATTTTTTATAGAAGGAATTAAGCAGAAACATGCCTTTTTCACAAAAAAGGGGGAAAATTTCAAGGGAAATTAAACTTTTTTTAAACCCCAATTTTAGGTCGACAAAAATTTTTTTTTTTTCCGTATCCTCCCCTTAAAGCGGGGGATTACTGGGTTCCCGCGGTAGCAGAAAAGTCCCGGGATAACGTTTTTTTTTCTGTTTACGACTGTGGCATTAATCTTATTTTCTACATCCTACATTTCACATTTGTGTCATACTAGGGTTTAAAAATGAAAAAATTAAAAAAAATATCCCCAGAAAAACACCAACACTAAGGGCCCCCCATCTGTGTTTTTGTTCTGAGTGTCCTCCCCCGACGTCGTCGCCCGAAAAAAAAGGTAGAAACTTTGAACGAGAAAAAAATTGAAACCCAAAATTTTAACTTGAACTTTAGCTTGAAAAAAATGTTTTTTTTTTTTTTTTTTTAATTGTGGGGGCCCGGCCCAAAACCCATATTTTTTCCATTAGTTTGGTTTCGTTATAACAAAATTTGCTTTACGAGTATGCAGTGGAAACCCAACTGCTCGTACTTCGGGGCCTCCCTGTACAGTCAAACCCCGATAAAACGGGCCTCATGTAAAAGACATCGGATATAACGGGCTCCATTTGCGTGACTTTTTTTTTTTTTGCATATTTAAACCCCTTTCGCCGCCGAATTGTCAACTCAACATTATTGTTTATTTTCCATTTTATTTTGGAAAGCTTGGGTTTTAAGGAGTTTTTTATTATCCATATTAAAATATAAAAATTAAAAGGAAGGAGCCTGTGTTGCTAGTGATTTTTTGGGAGAAGGGTGTTTTTTAAATTGACTATTAGTGTTAGGCGTGGCCGCTGCTACGTCTCCCCCGTCACCTGAACCCCTAAATCACCCTTTTCTAAGGGGACACGCATGCTACACTGCCTAAATAGTGACACTGTATGAACGCTTCACCCCTATAATATATAAAAAATGAGCATTAGTCTAATAAAACAATACCTTTAAAGCAACGCTAAATCTGGCTCATAGTAATTTTTTTACCTTTCATAGAGCTTGATTTGAACTACACTTCTGGTTGTGTTTGTTTATTTCTCATTTATTCATTTGAGGAGCGACCAAATTCGCATGTAGTGCCAGTCACTGTTTACCTCCCAAACATAGCTACACAGTCTGGTTGTGTTTGAAATTATTTCTCATTTATTTCACAATTTTTCCGGGTTTTTTTTTCATATATTTTTCCCCCCCTTGGGAAATACCCTCGCTATAACGGACTCCTCCCCCCCCCCTTTTCCGTTATATCGGGTTTACTGATAGCTTTTTTAAATCCAAAATTTTTTTTCACTCCTCAGTCCCTAATCATTAGATTAGGTTTCCCAAAATTTTTACCCTGGTCCTAGTGCGTCACGGCAAAAAGGCGGGGAGGGAAAAGTACATGCACTCTCTCTCTCTTTTGCCAAACCCCTTTTCGGACAAAAACCCTCGAGGAGTCGTGTCTTACACCCTTTTTTAAGGTAGGGGTGTGTGGTGTCTTATAAGGGTTATAGGGCATTTATTGTTCATGATCTTAAATTTCATACTTTAAATTTGGGTTATGGTATATTCGGGTCTGATGCTGGGGAAAAGTGACTGGGGTGAGCGGATGGGGGGGTTGTCACCTAGGGACCCCGTGTATGCTGATCGATGGTTGTGTTTTGCTGACTGTGCGAGTGGGTGACCCCTGAGACCCTATATAGGCTAGGCCCAAAGTCTCCAATAGGGGTTTGATAGATAATATAGTCCGAATGCAAGAGAGACCTTTTTTGTGTGTTAAACCCCGGAGGAAAAATTAGGCATTTGTTAAACATTTCTGTATGTCTATGTTTCTGTGGGAAACCATTAGCTTTTAGAGCGGGATCAGGGTTGTAAATTTTTTGTACCCCCCATTATCGTACGGGCCCCCAAATTATCAGATTTCAGATTGATTATCGTAAAACCTTAGAAAAAAAATTTTGGGGTCACTACCGCGAAAACTATATACACATTGAATTACATCTAAAAATATTTCTCTTTTCCCCAAAAATATATAATTATCCATCATGGCAAAAAATTCCATGATAATTTATTTTTTCAAAAAAATGAAATTAAATAAAACAAAAATCTTTTTGAAACACATATAATGACTCAAAAAACTGAACTCGAGAACCTCATAGCTATAAAATCCTAAAAAGAAAAGAGGAAATTTCCCGTTCCTCCTCTATCCTTTATCCCCTGGTCGCGGGGGCTTATTAAGTGTGGTTTCTCACTATCTTCATTTTGGGGATGAAAGACAGTAAACAATCTCCCTTTTTTTGGGGGGAAAACTTTGGGAACTCCCCTTTCCCGGGTTTTTTTTGACTAAAATGAACTACCGCCTGTATTGTATCTTTTTGTACTTCACATTTTAAAAGGTTCCAGCGTCCCTCACTTGGTTAACCCCCCGGGCTGCTATGAAATATAGGTGCCTCAAAAAATTCTAATCCGTTAGGTTAGGTTGGGGTATATTTTGTGGTTAAGGTTAGGAAACTTTGGGGTTTAAGGTTATTTTAGTTTAGGTATCTTTGGGGTTTTAGGTTAGGTTAGGTGGTATATTTTTTGGGGTTAAGGTTAGGTTAGGTTAGTTAGGTATACTTTGTGGTTAAGGGTTTGGGTATACTTTGTGGTTAAGGTTAGTTGGGTTTTGGTTGGTATATTTTGGTTTAAAGTTAGGTGGTTAGATTTTTACATATAGTACTTTGATGTTTTTTTTGGGAGCCATAATCATTTATATTGCTTCCCCCCCCAAAAACCCCCCGTATTCCCGCCATTTTCCCAGGCTTTTTGGCTATGGGGAAGAAAAAAAAGATAGGGGTGGGATTTTTCTTCCAAATTTTTTCCCCTTTTTTCTTCACACTCGCTGCGGGAAGGGCCAAAAGCATGGTTCCCCGTTAAAGCATTTCTTACCTTTGTCTTGGGAAAAAGGTTAACTTGCTAAATAGGTACCCTATTAAAATCTGCGTTCAATGCGAAAGCAAGGGTCCAAAACCCTGTCTGCAAAGGACCGAAAGTCAAACTCAAATCTCTCTCTCTCTCTCTCTCTCTTTCGCAGAAGTTACAGCGAAAATTATTATTTTTTTTTTTTTTTTTGCGATGACTTTTTTTGTAACTTTATATGTAATTATATTTATAGTAAATTATTCCCCTTCAATTAACATCTGGGGCAAGGGGGGGCGCTACCAGGTCACAAAAAAGGGGGAAGGGGGATGCTTTTGAAAACGGAGCTATTCCCCCCTCCCACTTAAAATTTCTATATCCCGAAACTATTGATTGCGACGGAAACTAAATAAAAAATGCCCTTTTAAATCTAAGGTAAAAAAAAACCCATCTCCCAATTGTGGGGGAAAATTTGGTCCCATCGTAAAATTTCCTTTTATCTCGGTACTACCCGCCCCAAAATTATAATTAATTAAAATTTATTGGGGCGCCGCATACAAAAAAGCGGCTCGCCGAGGGCAGATGACGGGGGAACTCGATCTGGC
Organism: Chionoecetes opilio; assembly: GCA_016584305.1. NCBI lineage: Eukaryota > Metazoa > Arthropoda > Malacostraca > Decapoda > Majidae > Chionoecetes > Chionoecetes opilio. The sequence continues at coordinate 9,581 of JACEEZ010020443.1, read as the reverse complement.
GAAAAGTGTTTTTTTGTAAATCACCAAACAAAAAAGTGACTGGGGAACTGGGGGAAATTCTTGCAAACCCAACACCCCACATCGCTCTACCCTACACGTCCTCTCACACCCCCAAAGCACTCTTTACCATCTTAAATAGTATCTTATTTGCAAGACTCCAAAAAATCCTCAAAAAGGGGCCGCGGAGCTATTCTGCCTATTCGGTGCTGCATTTGATCTTGATCTCGATTTTATCTCTCCTACGTGCTCCCCAAAGAATTCTAAAAGAATCTTTTACACTCATCAACGACTGTCATCTCCACTCAGCACAAACCCCAGCAGGTACTCCATCTCCCTCCCCTGTCTCTCACTTCGCCATTCTCCACTCCGACCTCTCCACCATACCTCCACACTTTTTCTAGCTACTCTCCCGTTCACTTTCCACATAAGTGCCCCAGGTTTTTCATCCACTCCTGTCACACACATCCACACCCTTGCTGCCACCATTCTTCCATCTGTCAACACTATTTACCCCCGACTTTGTCCGGGCTCTAAAGAGAAAATCCTCCCCAAGCCTCACGTAAAACCTTCTTCCCTGGTGGCCCCTTTCTCCTGTACCTTTCCCCGTGTTGATTTCTCACCCCTTCCCCTCACCCCATTCTTCTTTCCCTTTCTCTTCACATCCATTTATTTCCTTTTTGCATACACCCATACTCCCTTTCTATCACTCCTGTAAAAAAACTTTCCCCCTTCACCTGCCATCTTTCCACTTTTACTATCTTTCATCCACTTCCCATACATTTTCCCAGTCTCAACCTTCTTGCCCATTTGCTTTCATCCATTCTTGCAGTCTAGCTCTTCCTCATCCTCCTTTGTTTCCTTTCTCTGAACGTGCTCCACCCATGTCTCCTCTAATCGCTTCCACTGCCCTACCTTTGCTCCTCTAATGCTTTTCGCCTGCTTTGTTCTGTGTTACTTCAATCTTCAACCCCTTTCCCCTAGCCAAAAAACCTTTGTTTCCGGGCCATACAAAATGCTGGGGTCTGCCACCCCTTCCTAGTCCCTCACCATTTCTACTTGTTGGCCCGACATATTCCCACCTGCCTACCCTTTCCCAAACCCACGGTTGGCTCTAGCTATCCCTCATGTTTTTTTTTCTCACAGCCTTTATCACCCCAACCCAAATACCCAGTACTTTACTTTTCTTTCTCTTTTTCATTCCCACCCACCACCCAAAATCCTGTCTCTCAGAGTCACCCCCTTCAACCACCAACACTTGACTCTTCCCCTTACTGACCCTAAGTTAAAGCCCCTTCCCAACTCATCCAGCATTCACTCTCTTTAGCCATTGGGTTTTCACTAAGGATCACCACATCATCTCATACATCAGTAACTAAACCTTTCATCTCCATTTTTCACACCCGACCTGTCGCTTCCTCTCACTGCCTTTCCTAAACATTATCCAAAGAAAGGGAAAAGGGACAACCCTGTCTTACCCTTTTACTATTCCCCATCCAGTCCCCGAGGCACCATACAATTTGGGCCTGTGTGTTCCATACATACTGCTTATTATTTTAAAAACCCCTTCTCACTCATGCCAATCGTCTCCAATCCTTACATAGCTTCCCCTATCCACCTGCATTTTCTTTCCATATCTAAAAAGGCAAATTTTCTTTCTTCCCCTCCTTCCTTGTTCTCTCAAACCTTCATTCATTCAAAAATTTGTCCTCACCCCTTCTGTCTTTTCTGAAAACCTTCGCCCCTTTACCCATCACCTTTTTTTCCACAACTTCACCTACTTTCATTCGTACCCACGAAAAAACTTACATACCGTGTCACCCCCCGCTATTGGGCCCCTAATTTTTTTTTCTCCTTCTACCCTTTTGTCCTCCCCTTTTGTATGAGGTCCTCTACTGCATTCCAGGCCCAGGCACCCTTTCCTCTCCCATATTGTCCAAACAACTCATGCATTCCCCCATACTTCCCCACCCCCCTCTCTATATAATTCATTCGGGATACCGTCCATTCCAGGGGCCTTTCCATTTTTCGTTTTTTTTACATACCCTTTAAACTCTCCATTCTAATTTCTTCATCCATATTTCCTCTATTTTTTCCCCCCTAAGGGGAGTTTTTCCCCAAGTCCTAAACAGCTCTTTACACCTCCTTCTTTTCCCAAAATCTTTTACCTCTGACCATTTCCTTTTTCTCCCTTTTGCCTGCCATTCACCCTAGTTTTTCTACTTTCCTGTATGCTACTCTCTTCTCCTCTCAAAAAATTATACCATTCCCTACCTCCTTCCTCACCTTTTTCCCCCAAGTTCTCTGATCACTTTTCTCTCTTTATTCATCTTCCTTCCTCACCAAGCTTTTACCTCCTTTTCTTACCTTTACTCTTCCCTGCCCTTTCTACTCTATTCTTTCAGTTCACTGTTTGACCTATTCTTTCTCAGACTCCTACCTTCCCGTTTACTGTTTTCCTTTCTTTCCTGGGCCCTTTTCGATCTCATTGTTTCCCCCAAATCTTTCTTGTCCTGCCTTTGCTCTCTTTCTTTTTTCTGCCTATGCTCTCTTCTGCCACTTTGTTAACTTCCTTTAAAAATTTTCATTCATGTCATCCACACCTCTTCACCCTCAACCCTTCTCTCCCCTTCCGCCTCTTACCCACCCCTTCTCTAAATAATCCCAGCTGCATCTCTAAGTTTTTCCCAAATCCATTCCTCTCTTTTTTCACGTTCACCTTTTTTCCTTCAAACACCATACTCCTTAAAATTCCATGACGTTTGGTCACCGCTAGTCCCCATTTTTTTCCCTTTCCTCATCCCCCACATACTTTTCACCCGTTCTCTAGCCTTCCGGGTTTTACTAACATAAAGTCAATGGCAATTCTTCTCCCTTCACCCATCACTCTTCCTTCAGCCCGGGTCACATTCAAAATTTTTTAATTTATTCTCCCCAAAATCAGCAGCAATTGGGCCCTTTCCTTTACTTCCTCTCCTAACCACCCTGTGACCATTCTGTCTCCCATCACAATACATTTTTACTCTATTCTTTTTTAAACCCTTTTCACAAATTTATACTTCCTTTCATCTCGCTCTCGCTCCTGTTTCCCTTTCCCCTGTCATGTAACACCATCACCAAAATCCTTTCTCTTTCCCCTTTCGCCCTTTTATTTTCCCAAAGTCTCCATAATATCTTCACCCATTTCAACCCCCCTACATCAGTCCTCTACTCTATACCTGTTCCTGCCTCCAATACCCCACTCCCCCCACCCTTTTTCTGCGCTTACTTCTGCCCCTTGCCGTCAACTGTAATCTCGATCAAGTTCAATTTTCTCTCTTTTTTTGTTTCTGTCCTCCAACTACTTCAAAGTCCTTCATTCATTTCTCTGCTGAGGCTTCCCTTTTTTCAACATTTTCCCTCCCCCTTAAATTTACACAGCCCAACCTACATTCCCCCTTTTTTGCACAGTCACTCATTCGCATTTGTCACCCTCTTTTTTCCCCAAATTCAGAGTCTCTCGTCGCGCGTATCCACTCAAGCATTTTTCCCGCACATCCGCCTCTCTCCTTCCCAGTTTAGGTGCACTTTGTCCCCGCAAAGACCTCCTTGGGATGCACCGTCCAGGTCTATGAAGCTTTCTCCATATCCCCTGGATCCTTACTGCACTCCCTATCATTCTTACAACCCCCTCTTGGAGTCGCTTTTTTTTGGGGCCGCGTTTTATTTTCCTATCCCTGCTTTTCCGAGGTCGCCTATGATTCCCACCACACCACTCTACTTTCTTTCCCTTCCTTCTTTATTCCTTAAGGCACTCATCACCTTGCCCCCCGTCTTCTCGGGGGCCCAAACTCCTAAGGCTGTTCCCCCCTCCCCGCATTATCCCTTTCCCTTCCCCGTACACCATTCACCTGCTCCCCCCCTCCTTTACAAATCCTCCATACCCTTGCCACTCATTAAACCCCACACTCTTCTGGTCTCTCATACCACTGTCCCTAAAATTCTTTACCATACTATCTCCTATACAGTAGGGCCCTTCTTTCCTGCGTGCCCCCCCCTTCTCTATCAGTCCTACCCTCCCTGGGTTGGGAATCTCCCCTACCCCTCTCCCCCCCTCGGCCCCGTAGCGGGCCCCGCCCCATCGGGCCGGGCTCAGGTCCCTACCCATCCACGCCCTCACAGCCTTAGCTGCCCCTACAGGCAAAGGGGGATGGGGGGGGGGGGGGATCGACCGCCTCACCCCGGGTTCATGTCCCCAATGCCTCTATGGCGAGATGAGGGGGGGCAGGGCCCCAAACCACCCCCCCCTCACAGCCCCCCTAGGGCCCCCTCTTCGACGCTTTCCCCGCGCAGCTCCCCTAGCCTCACCCCACCCTCAAAATCCCTAGACCACCCTCTACACACTTTCCCCCTGCGCCCCCCACTCTCCTCTCCTTCGGGCAGCCCACTTTGGGACGTCTACTCAACAGCCCCCTCCCCAGGCCCGTGGGGGGCTGGCCCCCCCCTCTGCTCATTACTCTTACCTGCCCTTTCTGCCTCCATGTTTTTTTCTTTTTTTTGCAAGGGTTTTATAAACCCCCTCCGGGCTTGATCCACTCCTTTGCCTCCTTCAGTTCCCTTTGCACTGTTCTAGTTCCCTAGTCCCCACCCCATTCTCCATCTTTAGCTTTTTGGGTCTCTTTCATGTCCTTTAAATTTCCCGCTTTCTCCTTCCCACAGAACCACAATTCCTTAGGCCCTGGGGCTCTTTTTTAAAACTCTGGGCCCCACCCCTCACAGGGACTTGCACCCCCATTTGCAGCTACGCACTGCAAGCCATGTCCTTGCCGGACTTTTTTACAACATAGCGGGCACTGGGCTGCTTTTTCCCCACCACCCCCATCACACTCCGCATCTCCCCGCTCGCCTACTTTCCCCCCCCATTGCAGTCAAACTTTTCCCTCGACCCCTTTTTTACTTGGTGCCATCCCCCCATCTTCCTGTTCACTCACGGTCTCACATGGCTAAACCCTCCCAACACCTTTCACATACCTTTCCTCTCTAACTACTTCAAAACTATTCGCCTTGTACCTTTTCTCCTACCCACAAGCCTATTTTAGCACTACCCTTATCCCCTCTAACTTCCTGAAAACTAAATCAAACTCCTCACCTTTTCACGTTGTAGCCCCGGATTCAGTCTCTTGTTTTTATCGGGGGGCAAGAAAGAAAAAAACAAGAAAAAAAAGGAAATCCACCATCAGGGGTTCCCTTTTAGGGGAAAAAACCCTAGCTAGGGTAAACAGATCCCTTCTCCCTATAACGTTAAGTCGCCCCTCAGTGATGTCGCCAGCCCCAAAAATTTCGATTATAGCCACTACTGATTTATATGTGCCCCAAATGTACACAGTAGTTTTGCATGAAAATAAATCACCCTGTTTCAGCGTTTTTTTATGCTTTGTTCTGCAAATATAATTTGCGCATTTTGCTTCTCCGTTTTTTTTCCACGCGACAGACAGCGCTACACCTTTCGGGCGGGGACACAGACTTTCCCAGATCTTTCAACTTGAATAGAAAATTTTTTTTCACGTTGGGGAAGATTTTTTTATATCCCGCATCTTCCGCAGCAATTAATAGAGACTTGTTTTACTTTTCTCTAAATTTCCCTAATTCCCCAAGTGGGGATCAATGTTTTGGGTTAAAATACTCTGGCGACTTTACTGAGCAGAGGCCTCTCCGAGAGGGGTCACTCGGGTGATTTAACAGGGGCCCATTTTTTAGTTCATGACGGCGCAATCCTAGCGGGGCAGGGGAAATCTGAAGTCGCCCCTGCAAAAAGAGGGGGGAATCTCATCTCCTTTTTGGGGATGATGGGGGGTAATGGAAGGTGGGGGGAAAAGGGAAGGGGGGGATAGAGAAAGGGAAAAGGGGAAAAAGGAAAAAAGGGGAAAAATTGGGGGATGAAGATCAGAAGGAACTGACGAGGAATTCGAAAGAAATAAGGATCAAGAAGGGGAAGGGAAATTTCCCCCACTCACGCGTTACCCTCTTCCCCCACTCATTCACTCACCCATTACACCCACGCGTCAACCACTTTTCCCCCCCCATCACTCACCCATTACCCATCACCCCCCACCCCTTCCTCACCCTTACCCCTCCCCCCACACCCATTCACTCACCCATCACCCCCACCCATTCACTCACCCATTACCCATAAACCCCCGGTCCATTCACTCAACATTACCCATCACCCACACCCTTCACTCTGATCCTGATTCTGCTCTGAGTGTGGATAAGAACCCCGGAACCTCGTACGGCTTACCAGGATCTCCTGGATCTGATCCCCGGACAGTGAACAGGTGAATGCCGGCTCGTGCACCGGCCAGGCTGCCAGCTGAACGTGTCTGCAGGCTGGGGGCTGACAAGTTCAGCTTGGGTGTGATGCGAGTCTTACATGGTGTCCCCATACTCCTCGCCAGCCCTCGCTTAAAAATCTGGGTCACGGCGAACCTGCGGTCCCCTCACTCTGACTCGCCATCATCGAGAGGAGGCACATTCTGAGTGTGCGAACCATGCTCCTGTCCGCACGTTAGAAGGTCACACTGTTTGGACCTTCTTGGGCTGCGACCTCATCACTCTGAGCTGCGTGAGGATGTGCTTGGGGCCGTCCTCTAGTCTGTTGGTAAACCCTTGATGTCGTAGTAGAGTTTGAAGTACACCTGCAGGCAGTACTTGACTAGGATTTCCAGGGTGTTCAGTTTCTTTGCCAGTCAGTCCATACTTTCTGGTCCACCATGACACGAGCGACTGGGCTGTGGTGAGCCATCTGGAGTGGAACACCTTGCCACACTTGATCTCCTGCGCTCGGACGGGAGAACCCCCCGCTTCAAAAGCCTGGACCAGCTGGTAGGAGACCTGCTGGTCAGTGACATGTTGACCACGATATATACTCCGGTATCTCCGTGAGATCTTCACCGCCTGGCACTCCTCTGAACTCTGCGTTTTTACTGCATCTCATTCACGGTGGACAGCGACTGCACACTGGACCCGTGAAGCCAGTGTCAGAAAGAGGTAGGCCCGTCGATGCTGGGGATAAGGTGGGCCATGGCAACTCGCTTGTGTGCAACACGCATATACTCCAGAAGAGCTTGCGTCCCCGCATCTTCTCCAAATGGGCGTGAGTACCACCCTTCCATCCCGTGTTGGCCCTTTGAGTCACCTTGCGTACTCAGTGAGTCGGTGGATCGTAGTCACCAGCAGATCATGAGAGCCTGACCCCTTGAACGCAGGTTTCTAGATGGCACGGGTCCTCGGTAAAAATCCCAAAAGGGTACCTTCCAGATGGCTCCTCTGTCACTGCACATCTCCTCCCTGAAAACCCTTGGGGTGCAGTTTCCCATAGCTTGGGGCACCATCGCCCGGGTCTTGTCCTTCCCCCCATCAAACCCAATCCAATATTTTGGTCCCTGGTGCTTCCCCGGGTCAAGGTCCCTGGCCGATCCCATGGCATCCTGCCTGGCTCTCCTCAGTTTGTTGGGATCGAACAGTACGACTTTCCCGGAGAGAGGTGCCGTCCGTAAGGTCCTAGGGAACCCAAACCAAAGGCAGCACCAGTGGGGGGAACGTCAAACCGGAGCTTCCCAGCCCCAGGTTCCGGACTGGCATTGTGTTTCTTCTTGCGCTGGCCTGTCCGTACTGGTTGACAAATTTTGGGGGTAACGGGGTATGGGGTTTTTATAACTGGTCACGTTACTTGAATGATATTATTTGGGGATGATTTGTAAAAATTACAACTTAAAGGAGGATTAAATTTTCTTATGGTTTCACTATATGATTATATATGACCACTCTCACTGCGAAGTACTGAAAAGGGGATTACTTAAGGGGAAAGGAAAATAGGTTTGGGGTTAAAGGGTTTGCTGCCCCCAGCCCGGGCGATATTCACTATGATTACTCCCGGGGCACTTTTTTGTTTAAATATTAAATTAGATTGACTTGGTAGTCGTGGTTGGTACGGGGAATTTAAACCCGAAAAGGGGCTGACTCTTTTGGGAAATGGGGGGATTATTGCCCTAACACGAATAATCCCGGGTTTTTAAAATACACAAAAAACTATATTTGCAAATATACCCTTTTTTATTCATATGACTGGTAAGTCTCTCCCTGGATCTATTCCATATAGGGTTAACATGTACCAAAAAAACTCTACTCGGAAATAAGAAACAACTTTACCCCTGACTAGGAACTCTTCCTAAGTATGAGAAAAAGCCTTATGGAAAATCCCCTTTCCTAGAATTTCTTTCAGTGAATTGCCCTACACCAGGTAACATACCACTTTATTTAAAAATTTCCATGGGAAATAGGTATCTAGTAGAAAAAGAATAGGGCGAAAAATGTTGTGTGTGTTTAGTAAAACCTGTGGCTTTCTGAAGGAGACAGGACGGCCTAAACGACGCGAAGAGAAAACCTCGTTAAAACCTTATAAGGTGGGCGGAACTCTATGCCTTAGGGGACACGAACTGTACCTAAAATTTTTTATAAGAAATTATAGTTTAATATACTAAGGGAGAAAAGAACACAGGAGTTAGGTACGAAGGTCTTACCTGCAACGACGCAAAGAGACGAATGCTCTTCTGGATTTATCCCGGAGCATAAAAGGGACTTTTTTGAAAACTTTTTTGGCTGAACTCAAGTGAGTAACTTTTAATCCCCAAAAAACTATTTAAATAATGAAAAATTGCGTATATAAAACATGTGGCTTATAATTAAAACTGTTTACTTTGATACTGAAGAAAATTTAATATCTTTCCCCAATAACCAAAAAAGGTATGATTTTTTTGGGGCCCCTCAAATTGTCCGACACATTTTTTGGGGGGGGAGAGGGATGGAATGTTTCTTTGAACTTTGTGGCTTTCATTTTGCGCGTATCTTTACAAGATTCCATTCATGAAAATGATTGTAAAGATGGGGGTTTTTTTGAAAGCCATTAGGATTCTGGAGGGTTCCTAAAACTGGAAGATGGTTGGGAAAAAATGAAAAAAATTAATACATTTGTTATCACGACGCGGGTAAATTTTTCCAGAATTTTTACTCCATACGGCATTCAGGGAGAGGGAGGGAAAAAAGGAAGGAAGAAAATGGCGGGAAAAAAAAAAGAATGGGAACAAATGGTGGTTTCGGAAGAGGCGATACTCACCCGTGAAACAAAGAAAAAAATTAACTACTGACAAAACAAGCCGGGAAAATTTTTAATAATAAATTTTTCCCACTATCCTCCCGAAAAATGGGCATTACAGTACTGCTCACAAGGGGTGCCCCGGGACCCAGCCTCTCCCCGAGCAGTCGGTCACCGTATGGGAGCCTCCTGTTGCTCCGCCTCTTTCCTCGATGGGAGGTGAACGATCCCCCCTCCCCTCCTCAAATCCTGGTGATCTTTACCTGGCCCAGGAACACTGCTCCTCAGCTCAAACGTCTGACCTTTTTATCTTTTTGCTTCTGCTTCTTCACTTACCTCCTTTCCACTGCTTTCTCTTTTCCTTTTTTACTTGTCTATGTTGTGCCAGGTTTTTTTTAGGGTTTTTGCTGACACCCTTTTTAGAATGTATTACTTGTTAGAATAAATCCCTCGT
>JACEEZ010020440.1:0-20256 GCA_016584305.1 Chionoecetes opilio | reverse complement strand
AAGTCTCAGGTGAAAAAAAGTCTGGCGGGGAAAGGGAAAAATTTGGCGTTTTCTACTGTCGCGGGGTTTAAAATTTTTTAGGCCCCAAAGAGGGGAAAAATTCCCGACCCTTTTAGCTCCCCCCCCAAATGGTTTTTGTTTTCGCTTTTCCCCGGTCCAAAAAAACATGGGAAACCTTGCAGGGGGGGATAAAAAAAGGAAAAAATTTTTTTCTGAACAGGTCTACCCGCCCCCGCATGTCTTCCCGGAAAGGGGGAGGGGGGGGCCTCCCCCCGCCCCCGCTGCCTTCACAAAAAGGGGCAGGGGGGGACTCACCCGCCCCTGCATTCCCTTTCCCGGGAAGGCCGGGAGGGCCTCAACCCGTCCCCCCGTTTCCCTTTACGGCATGGGGCGGGGAAAAATTCCCCCCCACCCCGCATGCCTCACCCCAAAAGGGGGAGGCCAAGGCCTCCCCGCCCCCCCGTGCCTTCCCCCGGCACGGAGCAGGGGGCCTCACCCGCCCCTGCTGCCTTCATGCCCCGGGGGGAGGGAGGGCCCCACCCCCCCCCCCCGTGCTTTCACGGGAGGAGCAGGGAAAGGGGTTCACTCACCCCTGCTGCCTTCACGGGAAGGGGCAGGGAGGGCCTCACCCGCCCCGCTGCCCCCAAAGGCAAAGGGGGGGGAAGGGGCCCCACCCCCCCCCGCGTGCCTTCACGGCAAGGGGTAGGGGGGGCCTCACCCGCCCCTCATGCCTTCACGGCACGGGGCAGAGAGGGCCTCATCCGCCCCCCCCGGCCCTTTATTGGGAAGGGGAGGGGGGGCCTCACCCCCCCCCCGCTGCCCCTTCCCCGAAAAAAGGGGCAGGGAGGGGCCCCACCCGCCCCCGCGTGCCTTCCGGGAAGGGGCCGGGGGGCCCCAACCCGCCCCCGCATGCCCCCTTAAAGGCAAGGGGCAGAGAGGGCCCCCACCCGCCCCCGCATGCCTTCACGGCCCGGGGCAGGGAGGGCCTTAAAACCCCCCCCAGCATTCCTTCACGGCAAGGGGCAGGGATGGGCCCAAACCCGGGCCCCCCATGCCTTCCCCGGCAAGGGGCAGGGGAAAGGGCCCCACCCCCCCCCCAGCCCCTGCCTTTACCGCCAAAGGGGGGGGAGGTCCTAAAACCCCCCCCTGATGCCTTTAAAGGCAAAGGGCAAAGGGGGGGCCTCACCCACCCCCGCGTGCCTCACGGGGACGGGGGAGGGGGGGCCCCCCCCGCCCCCGCGTGCCTTTAAGGCCCCGGGGCAAAAGGGGCCCCAAACCGCCCCCCCGTGCCTTTCCCTGGCAAGGGGGAGGGAGGGGTCACCTGCCCCCGCGTTCCTTCAAAGGCAAGGGGGAGGGGGGGCACACACCCCCCCATGCTACCTTCACGGCAAAAGGGGAGGGGGGACTCACCCGACCCTGGGATGCCTTTACGGTTTAAGGGGGAGGGGGGGGGCCCACCCGCCCATGCAAAGCCTTATGGCAAGGGGCGGGGAGGGGGCCCCACCCGCCCCTGCCCTGCCTTATGGCAAAAAAGGGGGAGGGGGGGCCTCACCCGCTCCCGTGCCTTCAATGCTAGGGGCCGGAAGGGCCTTTTTCCCCCCCTGCATGCCTTTAAGGCCAAAGGGGCCCTGGGGGGCCCCCACCCGCCCCCGCGTGCCCTTTAAGGGGAAGGGGGGGGGGGAGGGCCTCAAAACCCCCCCCCGCGTGCCTTCATGGCGAGGGGAGGGGGGGGCCTCACCCGCCCCCCCATGCCCACGGCAAGTGGGAGGGAGGGCCTTTAACCCGCCCCCCCGTGGGGGCCCTTTAGGGAAGGGGCAGGAAGGGGTCACAAAAGCCCCCCGCGTGCCTTCATGGCAAGGGGCAGGGGGGCCTTTTCCGCCCCGGCGTCCCCTTTATGGCAAGGGGCAGGGAGGGCCTCAAAACCGCAACCCCCGTGCCTTCATGGCAAGGGGGAAAGGGAAAGGGGGTCCCCCTGCCCCCGCAAAAAGCTTTAAAAGACAAAGGGGGAGGGAGGGCCTTTATCTGCCCCCGCGTTCCTTTTTCGGCAAGGGGGAGGAAGGGCCTCACCCATCCCTGCGGGTTCATGGCAAGGGGGAGGGGGGGCCCCCCCCGCCCCCCCAAGCCTTCATGGGTAGGGGCGGGAGGGCCTCACCCGGCCCCCCCATGGCCTTCACGGCAAGGGGCAGGGAGGGCCCCCCAAACCCCCCCCCAGGGGCCTTCACGGCAAAAGGGGGAGGGGGGGCCTTTCCCCCCCCCCTGCATTTCCCGGCCCTATTTAAAGGGGGAGGGGGGCCTCACCCCCCCCGCATGCCCTTTAGGGGGGGGCAGGGGGGGCCCACCCGCCCCCGCATGCCCACGGCCCAAGGGGGCAATGAGGGCCCTCACCCGCCCCCGAATGCCCCTTTACGGCAAAGGGGCCAAAAGGGGGGCCCCCCCCGCCCCCGCTGCCCCTTTCCCGGGACGAGGCAGGGAGGGTCTCACCCGGGCCCCCGCGTCCTTCACGGCAGGGGGGAGGAAGGGCCCCCACCCCCCTCGCGTTGGGTTCACTCAAGGGGGGAGGGGGCCCTACCCCCCCCTGCATTTCCCTTTTGGCAAGGGGCGGGAAGGGGCCCCAAAACCCCCCCCCCTTCGTGCCTTCATGGAAGGGGGGGGAGGGCCTTTACCCGCCCTCATGCCTTCCTGGCAAGGGGCAGGGAGGGCCCACCCCCCCCTGCATCCTTTCCCTTTTAAGGGGCAGGGAAAAGGGCCCCCCCCCCCCGCGTTTCCTTCATGGCCAAAAGGGCAGGGAGGGAATCACCCGCCCCCCGGCCTTCTTTGGGAAGGGGGAGGGAAAGGGGCCCCAAAAAGCCCCCCGGGGCCTTCATCTCCAAAGGGGGAGGAGGGGCCCCCACCCGCCCCCCATGCCCTTTTACGGGCATGGGGCAGGGAGGGCCCCATTGCCCCTGCATCCTTCACGGCAAGGGGGGGGAAGGGCCCCCCCGCCCCGGGGGTGCCTTCATGGCAAGGGGGAGGGAGGGCCTGACGCGCCCCCCCGTTTCCATCATAGCAAGGGGCAGGGAGGGGATCCCCCCGCCCCCCCCATGACTTCCCTGTCAAGGGGGGGGAGGGGCCCACCCGCCCCCGCAAAGCCTTCACGGCAAAGGGGCAGGGGGGGCCCCACCCGCCCCCGATGCCTTCATGGCAAGGGGGGGGGAGGGCCTCAAACCCCCCCCCGCTGCCCTTTACGGCAAAGGGGGGAGGGAGGGGGCCCCACCCGCCCCCGCATGGCCTCACGGCAAATGGCAGGAAAGGGGCCCCACCCGCCCCCGCATTTCCTTCACGGCAAGGGGCAAAGGGAGGTCCTCACCCGCCCCCCGCATGCCTTCCCAAGGGCAGGGAGGCCTCACACGCCCCCCCCATGCCTTTTACGGGACGAGGGGAGGGAGGGCCCCACTCGCCCCCGCGTGCCCCTTTACCCCGGGGATGAGGCAGGGGTCACCCCTTTCCGCGTGGCTTCACATCAAGGGGCAAAGGGGGGGCTTTAAACCCCCCCCCCGCTGCCTTTACGGGCCCGGGGGGGGAAGGGGCCCCCACCCGCCCTGGGGTTTCTTTCACGGGAAGGAGGGAGGAAAGGGGCCCCATCCGCCCCCGCGTGCCTTCCCCCGGCCCCAAGGGGGAGGTAGGGCCTCACCCCCCCCCCGCCCTGTTTTCATGGCCTGGAGCAGGAAGGGACTCACCCGCCCCTGCGTGCCTTTAAAAGCAAGGAAACAGGGAAGGGCCCCGCCCCCCCCGCGTGCCCCTTTAAGGAAAGGGGGGGGGAAGGACTCCCCGCCCCCGCGGCCTTCACGGCCCAAAGGGCAGGGAGGGGCCCCAAACCCCCCCCCGCGTGCCTTTATGGCAAGGGGGAGGGAGGGCCTACCTCGCCCCCAACCAATAGGTTTTGGGTTGGGAAGGGTTGGAACCCATAAGGTTTCTTTAACCCATCTGCTCTAAACCCTCCCCGCCTTTTTTACATGCACCCGCAAAATAGTACGACAGTTTTAATTTTAAAAAGGCAGGGTTTTTGTTAAGAAGAATGGGAACCTAAACCCTAAAAATTTGGGTTTTAAAAATATTAAAATCAAAACAATATCCTCCCTGACGGTATTCCCCGGCCCCCCGCCTCCACGATGGCGACCACCGCCACGCCCCCGAAAGGGTTTTCGCCGGCCCCCCCCTTGCCTTTTACGACACGGGGGGAAGGAGGGCCTCACCCCCCCCCGCATGGGCCCTTTATGGCAAGGGGCAGGTAGGGGGCCCCACCCGCCCCGGTTTTCTTCATGGCAAGGGGCAGGAAGGGGCCTTTACCCGTCCCCCGCGTGCCCCTTAAATGCAAAGGGGGAGGGAGGCCTCCCCCCACCCCTGCATGCCCTTTACGGAGAGGGGGGAGGGGGGGGCCTCAAACCCGGGCCCCCCTGCCTTCATGGGAAGGGGCAAGGGGGGGCCTCACCCACCCCTCATGCCCCTTTACGGCCCCAGGGGAGGGAGGGGCCCCAACCCCCCCGCATGCCCTTTATGGCCCGGGGCGGGAGGGCCCCCACCCGCCCCTGCCTGCCTTTTACGGCAAGGGGCAGGGAGGGCCCCCACCCACCCAGCATTTCCTTCACGGGGAAGGGGCAGGGAAGGGGTCCCCCCGCCCCTGCATCCTTACGGGAAGGGGCATAGAGGGCCCTCACCCGCCCCCGGGGTGCCTTCATGGAAGGGGAGGGAGGGCCCCCACCCCACCCTGCTGCCTTTTCGGGAAGGGGGAGGGAAGGCCTCACCCCCCCCCGCATGCCCCTTTTGGTAAGGGGGAGGGGGCCTCACCCCCCCCTACGGGAAATTCTTTGGGAAGGGGCAGGGGGGGCCTCTCCCGCCCCCTGCGAGCCTTCATGGGGGGAAGGGAAAAAAGAGGGCCTCACCCCCCCCTGTATGCCTTTAGGCAAGGGGCAGGGAAGGCCTCCCCGCCCCCCCGTGCTTTCACAAAAACGGTGAAGGAAAGGGGCCCCACCCGCCCTCGCGTGCCTTCATGGCAAGGGGGGAAGGGGGGGCCTCACCCGAACCCCGATGTCTTTTACGGCGGGGGCAGGGGGGCCCCCACCCGCCCATGAAAGGGCCTTTTATGGCAAGGGGCAGGGAAAGGGTTTTCCCGGGCCCCCCCATGCCTTTACGGCAAGGGAAAGGGGGGGCCTCACCCGCCCCGGGGTGCCTTCACGGCATTTTTGGGGAGGAGAGGGCCTCCCCCGCCCCTGCATGCCCCAAAGGCAAGGGGCAGGGAAGGGCCCCACCCCCCCCAGCGTGCCTTCATGGCAAGGGGTAGGAAGGGCTTCAACCGCCCCTGCATGCCCTTTACGGCCCAAGGGGAGGGAGGGCCCACCCGCCTTCCGCGTGCCCTTTATTTTCAAGGGGGGAGGGGAAGGGGGGCCCAACCCCCCCCGCGTTTCCTTCAAAGGGGAAGGGGAAGGGAAAGGGGCCCCACCCCCCCCCCGCGTGCCTTTTATGGCCAAGGGGGAGGGAGGGGCCCCACCCCTCCCCCCGGGGCCCTTTTGGTAAGGGGCAGGAGGGGCCCCACCCCCCCCTGCATGCCTTCAAGGCAATGGGCAGGGAGGGGGCCCCTACCGCCCCCCCCGGCGTTTCCTTAAAGGCAAGGGGCGGGGGGGCCTACACCCCCCCCCTGCCTGCCCTTTACGGCCCAAGGGGGAGGGAGGGACTCACCCGCCCCCGTGTGCCTTCCCGGCAAGGGGCAGGGGGGCCTCACCCGTCCCTGCATGCCTTCACGGCAAGGGGGAGGGGGGCCCCCCTTAAAACCCCCCCCCCGCGTTTCCCTTAAAAGGAAAAGGGGCAGGAAGGGGCCCCAGCCCCCCCCGCGTGCCTTCACGGCAAGGGGGAGGGAGGGCCTCACCCCCCCCTGCAAAACCTTTACGGGGAAGGGGCCCGGGAGGGGGCCCCATCCCCCCCTTGCATGCCTTCACGGCCCAAAGGGGGAGGAAAGGCCTCACCCGCCCCGCGTGCCCCCCCGGCCCCAAACACAGGAAGGGGCCCCACCCGCTCCCCGCGTACCTTCATGGCAAGTGGCAGGTAGGGCCTAAATCCCCCCCTGCATGCCTTTTTGGCAAGGGGGAGGAAAAAGGCCCCACCCGCCCCTCATTTCCCTTTACGGCCCAAAGGGGGGGGCAGGGCCCCACCCCCCCCTACGTTTCCTTCATTACAAGGGGGAAGGGGGGGGCCTCGCTTGCGCCCCCTGCGTTTTCAAATGCATGGGGGCCCCATGCGTGCCCCCCTGGCATGGGGCGAGAGGGCCCCCACCCGCCCCCCCGCATGCCTTCACGGCAAGGGGCCCGGGAAGGCCTTTACCCCCCCCCGCGTGCCTCATACACGGGGAAGGAAGAGCCTTTACCCGCCCCCGAGGCTTCATGGAAGGGGGATTGAGGGCCTCAAACCCCCCCCTGCCCTGCCTTCACAGCAAGGGGGAGGGAAGGCCCTAACCCCCCCCTGCATGCCTTACGGCAAAGGGGCAGGAAAGGGCCCCCACCCACCCCGGGTGCCTTACGGCAAGGGGGCCCGGGGAAGGGGCCCCCACCCGCCCAGCGGCTTCTGGCAAGGGGCAGGGAGGGGGGTCACCCCCCCCCTGGGGTGCCTTTCACGGCAAGGGGCAGGGAGGGCCTCAGCCCCCCCTGCATTCCTTCCCCGGCAAGGGGAAAGGGAAAGGGGGTTAAACCCGGGCCCGCATGCCCTTTAGGCAAAAGGGCCAGGGAGGGCCCCACCCCCCTCTGCAGTTCATGGCAAGGGGGGAGGAGGGGCCCCACCCCCCCCCCGGTGCCTTCATGGGAAGGGGGGAGGGAGGGCCCCACCCGCCCCTTCATGCCTTCAAAGGGGGGGGGGGAAGGGGGGAGGGAGTGGGCCTTTACCGGCCCTAGGGGTGCCTTCCCCGGGAAGGGGGAGGGAGGGCCCCCCCTCCCCCCCCCCGTGGGCCTTTTAAAGGCAAGGGCAGGAGGGGCTCACCCACCCCCGCGGCCTTTACGGCACGGGGCGGGGGGCCTCGCCCGCCTTTCTTGCCTTCAAAGGCAAGGGGTTTGGGAGGGGCCCCACCCGCCCCCGCGGCCTTCACGGCAAGGGGCAGGGAGGGCCCCCACCCGCCCCCGCGTCCCCTTTATGGCAAGTGGCAGGGGGGCCTCCCCCCGCCCCCGGCCCTTTTTTTTTATGGGAAGAGGAAAGGGAAGGGGGCCCCACCCACCCCCGCGTGCCTTCCTTCAAGGGGGGAAGGAGGGCCCCACCCCCCTGCCCTGCCCTTTAGGCAGAGGGCATGGAGGGGCCCCACCCCCCCTGCCCTGCCTTCAGGCAAGGGGCACGGAGGGCCCCAAACCCACCCCCGCAAAGCCTTCCACCAAAGGGAGGGAGGGGCCCCACCCGCCCCCGCGCCTTTACGGAAAGGGGGGAGGGAGGGGGCCCCACCCCCCCGCGTGCCTTCATGGCAAGGGGCCCGGGAGGGCCCCCAACCGCCCCTCAAAGCGTTTTCGGCAAGGGGCAGGGGGAAAGGCCCACCCGCCCCTTCATGCCTTCACGGCAAGGGGGGAGGCAGGGCCTCACCCGCCCTACGTGTTCCCTTGCAAGGGCAGGGAGGGCCCCACCCCCCCCATGCGTGCCCTTTATGGCAGCGGCAGAAAAGGGGCCCCACCCGCCCCGCAGCCTTCAACCCGGGAAAAGGGGAGGGAAGGGTCACCCGCCCCCCCGTGCCTTCCCTTTGCACGGGGGAAGGGGAAGGGCCCCACCCGCCCCTGCATGGTTTTTTGGGAAGGGGCAGGGAAAAGGGCCCCCCCGCCTCTGCATGCCCCTTACGGGAAGGGGCAGGCGGGGCCCCCCAAACCCCCCCCTACTGCCTTCATTTCAAGGATATTGCAGGGGATAAATTTCAGGGGGATTGGGAGGGTCCCACCCCCCCTGCGTTTTTTTCTAGCATGAGGCCCGGAAAGGGCCTCACCCCCCCCCCGTGCCTTTTTAAATTTCAAAGGGGGGAAAGGGGGGCCTCCCCCCGCCCCTGCATTCCTTCACGGCAGAGGGAAAGGAGGGGCCCCACCCACCCCCGCATGCCCTTTATGGGGAAGGGGAAAGGAGGGCCTCACCTACCCCTGCCGCCTTCAGGCACAAGGCAGGGAGGGTCCCCCCCCGGGCCCCCCATGCCTTCACGGCCCCAAAGGGGGGGGAGGCCTCCCCCGCCCAAAGCCGGGGCCTTCATGGCAAGGGGGAGGGGGCCTCAACCGCCCCCGCATTCCCCTTTACGGTAAGGGGGGGGGAAGGCCCCACCCGCCCCCGCGTGCCTTTATAGCACGGGGAAGGAAAAGCCTACCCGCCCCCGAGTGCTTCATGGCAAGGGCATTGAGGGCCTTTACCCGCCCCCGCATGCCTTTTACGGCCCAAAGGGGGAGGGAGGGTACACCCTTCCCCCCGCATGCCTTCACGGAAGGGCAGGGGAAACCTTACCCCCCTCCGGTGCTTCATGGCAAGGAGGGGGTCAACCGCCCCGGGGGCCTTCAGGGGAAGGGGCAGGGAAAAGGGCCCCCCGCCCCTTTCATGCCTTTCACGGGGAGGGGGGCGGGAGGGCCCTCACCCCCACGGCGTGCCTTTATGGGAAAGGGGAGGAAAGGGGGTTTAAAACCCCCCCCCCGGCCCCCTGGGGTTCATGGCAAGGGGGGAGGGAGGGCCCCCACCTGCCCCCCCGTGCCTTCCCTGGCAAGAGCCTTCAGGGAGGGCATTTACCCCCCCGCGTGCGGGCCCTTTAAAGGCAAGGGGCAGGGAGGGCCCTCACCCGCCCCCCCGTGCCTTCCGGCAAGGGGCCGGGGGGGCCTCACCCCCCCCCCTCATGCCTTCCCCGGTAAGGGGGAAGGGGGGCCTCACCCGCCCCCGCGTGCCTTCACGGCAAGGGGCCGGGAGGGGCCTCAAACCCCCCCCCGCGGTGCCTTCCCGGGAAGGGGCGGGGGGCCCCCCACCTCGTCAAAACCCAAAAGGTTGGGGGAGAGAGGATTGGAACCCATAAGGTGTCTTTAAATCCTTCGGCTTAACCCTTTGGGAGCCTTCATTAATGCACCCTCAAAATAGGACGGACAGTTTTTTGGGGTTTAAAAAGTGGGAAAGGGGGAGTTTAAAAGAAGGGGAAACCCAAATCATAACATTAGGGGTTTAAAAAAATAGTTTTAAAAACAAATCAAAATCCCCCGAACCCCTCCTCCAGGGGCCCCCGCCTCCACGATGGCGACCAAACCCCCAAACGCCACCGGAGTGGGTTTTGCCCCCCCCGCGTGGGCCCTTTTACGGCCCAGGGGTTTGGGAGGGCCTTTTACCAGCCCCCCGCATTTGGGTTCCCGGCACGGTGGTTTAAGGGGGGGCCTTACCAGCCCCCAAAGCCTTCCCCCGACACGGGTGAAGGAAAGGCCCCCAAACCCCTTTTCCCCGTGCCCTTTTACGGGCACGGGTTAAGGGGGGGGCTTCCCCCGCCCCCCGGCATTTTTAGCCCCATGGCCCCCGGGAGCAAGGGGTGCCCCCCAATGGGCCCCCGGACGGGGAAAAGGCCTTAAACCTCCGCCCGGCCTTCCCCGGGGCGGGGGGGAAGGTTCCCCACCCCCCGCGTTGGCCTTTTTTCGGCACGAGTGTAAAGGGGCCTCACCCGACCCCCCGTGGGCCCCCCACGGCACGGGTTTAAAGGGGGCCTTCCCGCCCCCCGCGGTTTCCCTTTTTACGGCCGGGGTTTAAAAGGGGGGCCCTCCAAACCCCCCCCCCGGCCCCTGCCCTTTCCCGGGACGAAATGAAGGGGGGGGGCCCCTTCCCCCCCCCTGCGTGGGCCTTTCACGGCACGAGTGAAGGGGGGCCTCAAAAACCCCCCCCCGCGGGGGTTTCCCCGGCAACGATGAAGGAGGGTCTCAAAACCCCCGCATGCCTTCAACGGGACGAGTTTTAAGGAGGGCCTTTCCCCCCAACCCGGCCTGGTTTTCCCCGGGAAAAGAAGTGAAAGGGACGCGGGGGTTTAGGTACCGAGGAAAAAAAATGTTGTAGGGCCCAAAACGTTCTTTCAAAAAATTTTTTTCAATTTACAGGGAAACCAAACCGCTTCCCCCCTTGTTTAAAATATCAAATATTTATTCATTATCACCCTTTTTTCCTATCTGCACAGCCATAAAAGGGATTGCAAACATAAACCATTTTCACTTTTTTTGCACAGCTATCATAGGGTTTTTAGCAAGGCATTAACCCCCTTTTTCCCCTTCTGCACAGCCTCATGGGGTTTGTTGCGGGGCATTGTCACTAAATTTTCCCCTCTCTGCACAGCCATATAGGTGTTAGAAAGGATTGTCACGATTTTCCATCTCTGCCAGCCATCATGGGTTTAGCAAGGTTTTTTCACCCTTTTTTTTCCTCTTGCACAGCCACATGGGGTGTTAGCAAGGCATTGTCCCCCTTATTCCCTCCTGCACAGCAATAAAAAAAGGGTTTTTTAAACAAGCATTGCACCCTTTTTCCCTCTCTGACGCATCGGGGGTTTAGAAAGGATTTCACCCTTATTCTTTTCCTGACAGCTCAAAAGGGTATTAGCTTTGGCATTACACCCTTTTTTCCCTCTCTGACAGCACATAGGTATTCCCCAATGCATAAACACCCTTTCCCTTACACTTTTTTAAAATTTTTTAAATATTAAATTTGTTAATTTTCCCCTAAATAAATATTTAATATTTTTTCTTAATATATAAAAATTATTAATATATAATATAATTATATATAAATTAATATATATATTATATAAAAAATTATATATATATAATGATATAATATATATATTAATTAAATTTTATATTTTTATAAATAATATATAATATATATATTATATATAATATAATATATATAAAAAATATTTTTATTTATATATATATATATATATTTTATATAATATAATTTATATATATTATAAAAAATATATATATTATATTATATATAATAATTTTATATATATATATATATATATATATATTATATATATATATATATAATATATATATATATATTATATATAAAAATATATATTAAATATATATATATTATATATATATATTTAATATTTATATAATAATATAAAATTTATAATATATTTTATAATTAAATATTATTATATATTATATATATTAATATATATATATTATATATATTTATATTTATATATGTTGTTTTTTCTTTTTAGTAAAAAATGAAATTCTTTTTGGTTTTTTTTTTTTTATAGTTTATAGGTTTTTTGCCTAACAATTAAACAAAATAAATATATACACTTTTTATGGGATCCCACCCCATTCTTTATGAATTTGTAGGATGGGTGAGGGAAGACTGACAGTTTTGGGGTGATGACTGGGGCCCCCTGTCGTCTATTTTCTCCAGCTTATGGTGATGAAAAAGTTGTCCTTATGAGGCCTTGTGGGCGAAAATCCCCCCGGCAAACGCTCGCTGGCCATTTTTTCCCAACACTCATAAAACCCCTAGACATACAAAAATGAAACCCCTTTTGACAAATAATATGGCAGGAAATTTTTTTAAATGTGCCGGTAGAAATGTCTTTTAGATATGTTTTTTTTTGAAATGTGGAAGAATCCCCTTTGTCCTGTTGAGGGAGGCCTTTTTTAAATTCTCCTTTTTCTTTCCGTCGATCTGGCGGCGGGTAAGAACCCTAGTCTTCTCGTTCCGGGGTTTCCCTTTTGACAAGCTGTAGAAAAAAATTTTTAAAGATTTTGATTACTACCGCAAACCCGCCCCCGGGGCTTTTTTTTTGGTAGTCCTGCGGAGGGATTGGGGGCCCTTCGGCCCACCACCGGGTTTTTGGTGGGCCTTGGGCCCACCAAACAGGGACTCCCAATCCCCCTTTAATTTTCCTGAAATCATGGATGTAGAAATTATGTTTTCCCCCCCACCCATTCACTCACCCATTACCCATACCCCCCCCCATTCCCCACCCTTCCCCATCCCCCCCCACCCATTCACTCCCCCATTTTACCCCCCCACCCATTCACCCCCCTTTTACCCATGACCACACCCCCATTCACTCACCCATTCCCCCATCCCCCCCCCTTTCACTCACCCTTTACCCATCCCCCCCCCCTTTACTCACCTTCCCTCAACACACCCATTACCCACACCCCCCACCCTTTCACTCACCCCTTACCTCCCCACACACCCTTTCCCCATCACCCCCCCACCCAGCATTCACCCCCCACCCTTTCACTCACCCCTTACCATCACCACACCCCCATTCACTCAATTACCCACACCCCCACCCTTTCACTCCCCCATCCCCATCACCCCCACCATTCACTCACCCATTACCCATCCCCCCCCCCCCATTCCTCACCCTTTACCCACACCCCCACCCATTCACTCACCATTACCCATCACCCACCCCCATTCATCCCCCATACCATCCCCCCCCACCCTTACTACCTTTCCCCATCACCCCCCACCCTTCACTCCCCCTTTTACCGATCACCACACACCCATTCACTCCCCCATTACCTCCCCCCCCCCCCATTCACCCCATTCCCCTCCCCACCACCCTTACCATCACCCCCCACCTTCATCACCCCCCCCCCTTTTCACTCCCCTTTTACCCTCACACACACCCATTCATCCCCATTCCCCATAAAACCCCCCCCCCTTCCCCACCCTTCCCCATCACCAACACCCTTCACTCCCCCATTACCCATCCCCCCCCCCCCAATTCACTCACCCATTACCCATCACCAACCCCCATTCACTCCCCCCTTTACCATCCCCCCCCAAACCTTTCCCTCCCCCATCACCCCATCACCCCCCCCCTTCACTCCCCTACCCCCATTACCCACCCCCCACCCATTCACTCACCCTTCCCCCATCACCCTACATAAAGGGCTTCTCAATTTAAAAAACCCACTTTTGTTTTCACAATTCCGTAATAGGCTGCTAAAAAAAAAAAAAAAAAAAAATGATCGGATATCTCATAAGGGGTTTTATGACCTTCCCCTCCCAAAAAGTCCATATGAGGTGTTTGCGCCAGGGGGCGGAAAACCCTATCCCACACACACGCACAGACAGACGACAGACGACAGACAGACGACAAAAGACGTCAGACAGACAGACAAAAGACAACAACAGACAAACAGACACACTTTCCTTTTTTATTAAGATTTTTTTTAAAAAACTCTTTATGTTGGATCAGAATTTAAGAATTACGCACAAATTTCATGATAATTTAAGATTTACTGGGGTAGTCCTTAAAGAACGGGAAAAACTTTTCCCTTCGGGATGCGCTTTTTTTTAGCCCCCGTGGGGGTGTTGACGGGGGGGATTTTAACTCTTTCGGGCGGGAAGTGGACTCGCAACACCCGCGTAAACGAGGTGGCGAAACTTTCGTACGGGGATACCCTGTAAAGATGTATCATACGTTAAGGGTTAAAAAACTATCTAAAGTTTTGTTTTTTCATTCTTTTTAAAGTAGCCAAAAGGGTTCCCACCTTGAGCCAGCTGGGGACAGGTCTTTTTTAGCAAAAAATCAGAAAAATAACTTCCGCAGGGATTGTCGTCCCCAGCCGCGATGCCTTCTTTTCCCCCGTGCTTTGGGGCGGCATTGGGGCACAACAACTTCCTGCCCCTGATGAACTTGAGGTTTTCGGAATCTGTTTTTTGGGTAGACAACAGCATAAACTTTACTAAGTCATTTGATTCTAAAAAAAAAAAACTGGAAGCAGAAAATTTATATTATAGGCGTAAAATATGTAATTTTTTAAGCATCACTTTTGGGAAATTTGAGTTAACGTCAAATCTCACAAACAAGGGCAAAGACCCACCAATGGATGTTTATGAGGATGAAAGCCACCCATAAATTTTTTTAGTTTAAAAAAAATTTTGATGATTTATTTTTTAAAAAACTACCAAAAAATAAAAGTGGTTGTATTCTTTGCTTAAGTGGAAATTCCCTGAATTTGTTCCAGTAACAGCCTTGCAGTGTCATAATTATCTTCAAGATGGGGGGGGGGGGGGTTGAGAAAAATTAAAAGGGCCAGGGGTGAGTGCTTTGTCCTATACCCAGTCAAAACTATGCTATACATATCAAAAAATAATCATCCCTCGATCGTACCCCAAAAAAAACCCTTTTAATGCTACCTATTTATAAAAAAGGGATTTGGTATTTCTGACACTAAAACGTCATTTCGCCAAAAGGGATTTCCCCAACGCTGGGAAACATTTGCCCACATTAGATTACAGTTGTAATATTAAGAGGGAGCTAAGTATATAGGAGGAACACAAGAACTTGCTTTTTTAAAATTGTTTCTTTTTTCCCCCCTTAGGGGGCTTTTTTCTCCAGACTTCACAGATCCCCTTTAGTACCCCCAATAGTCTGGGGCCAAATGAGAAGGGCTTTAAAATCGCTTTCGGGTTTCCCCCTGCGGTAAAGTTCAAATATCCCCTTGGAAAGGGAAAATTCTGTACTTTTTAAATCTGGCAATTAAAATTTCGAAAACGTTTTAGCTCGGTCTTTTTTGGTTACCCTGACAACCAATTACATATTTCAGACCCAAAAATGTTTAGTCAAATCCAGTGGGCCCCACGGCACCCCTGGGCAATCTAATAGACCTACTTTTTTAGAGCACAAATATGGGGTAGAAAAAAAAAAACAAAGTTAACACTGTCAACTAATGTCCCATGGGGTTCGAATGGCGGGCCCCGTCGATCCGAAAAATTGACTTTTTCGAAATTACCAAAAGTCCCTAAAATCACAAATAAATTTGTTTTAAATTTAATTTTTGGTTCCCACGTGACAAGAAAAACATGGTCTTTGTAGTAGAACTATAATGAGGAATTTTGGGACAAGTTTTTATGGCCCCCCCCAAAAAAAACCCAAAAAAGGGGGAAAAATTACTTGGTTTCGCCGACAACTTCAACATAAATGACAATAATTACTAATATAAAACATACGGTCAGTTTAAAAATATCAAAACATGTCTATTATTCCCCCATCACCACGACCCCCACATTACACATTTGTTTACATATATTTTATTTTTAAAATAAAGTAAAATAAAAAATGAGTGAAAAAGAATTTTTTTATTTCGGGGAAAAGATGTATCATAATTATTTGTAAGATTATGAAATTTTTTTTGTTAGTAACGGTTTCCCTTTTGTGTGAAAAAAAATCATCACATAAAAAACGAAAATACATTATATTCCGATCAATTTTTAATAATATCTATAAAAATAAAAGCGAAAGTTGTTTTGTCTGTGGGTGGGGGTGTTGTGTGTGTGTTGTGGGGTTTTGTGTTGTGTTGTGGGTGGGGTGGTGTGTGTGTGTGTTTGTGTGTGTGGTGTGTGGGTGTGTGAGTGTGGTATAGGTCCGCCCCCCCTGGGGGAATCCCATCATTGGCACATTTTTGGAACCAGGTTGACCCGGGGAAAGGGTTTTTAAACCCCCCTTATGGGATGATCCCATCACTTTTTCCTCTTTTTTTTTGTATCTATTACGAGAATTGTGAAAAAAAAATGGGGGCGGAATTGAGGAAAACCCTTTATGTAGGGTGATGGGTAAAGGATGGTAAATGGGTAGGGTGATGGGGGAAGGGTTGAGGGGATGGGGAGGAAAGGGGGGGGGGTGAAGGGTGATGGTGAGGGAATAGATGGGGGGGATGGAATGGGGTGAGTGAATGGGGGGGTTATGGTGTGGGGAATGGGTGGTGAATTGGGGGGGTGAGGGAATGGGGGGAGTGAAGGGTGGGGGGGGATGGGTAAAAGGGGTTTAAACATACATTTCGGGATCCATTTATTTAGGAAAATTAGAAAGGGGATTGGAGAGTCTGTTTTGGTGGGCCGAAGGCCCAACCCAAAACCCTCCGCGGGCTTGCCAAAATTCCCCCGGATTGCGGCTTTGTGGTAGTTTGACATATTTCAAATAAAATTGCCGTCCATCAGCACAAATACACTATTTTTACTCTATCATACTAATATACAATGATGATGTTTGCTATAATAACAAGGAAACTATTAAGAGTATTTGAAACACAAAACTTATGTTTTTTTATTGAAAATGTTTTTCACCATTTTCAATAAATAAATGATTTAAAAAAATATAAAAACGTATATAGGACTTAATTTTGGCCACACTAATGACATTCTATTAAAATTTTATCACATTTTTTTTCAAAGGGCGTGAAAACAATGTTACCATGGTAACAGGACAGTGTATATATACACACTATATACTCGCCGGGGTTAAAATTTATGAGTTACGGTAGGGCAAAGACAATGTGAAAAATTTTACCCTGTGCACATTTGATAATTTCAGATGACAGACATTTCAGAATATTTTTTTGCCAATATATATATTATATAATAATAAATATATATATATATAAAATTATATAATATATAAAATTTAAAAAATTTATTTTTATTTAATTTTATAATAAAAATAACCCGGGGGGGTAAAATCGGTTTTTTAATTTGGTTAAATTAAAATTATAAAATAAAAAATTTTTTGAATTTTAAAAAAACAAACTAAAATTTTAAAATTTTAAAATAAAAAAAATAAAAAAGCGCACCCACCCCCAAAAAACCGTCCCTCTGCGCACAGGGACCTCAAAACCCCCCTTGTGTGCTTTTTAAAAACCCTGTGGGGAAACCCCCCCCTCCACTGCGATGTGATTGGTAGGTGTAGTATTTTTTATACTGTTTTATATTTTTATTCTTATTTTATATTTTATTCTAGGTTAGGACATTTTAATGCGCAAAGATAAATTTTTTTATAATTTGTATACATTTTCATTTTAACAAAATTTTGTATCCGATTTTAGGCTGCATGATGGCTTATTATAGCCGACACGTTCCAATAAACAATCAAGCATGTTTCTACCCGCGGATGGTTTTATCTTCATTATAAGATCTCGCCTACCCTCATGGAGAAAGTATGCCTCTATTATATATATAATATATATATATATATAAATCTTATATATATAATATATATATTATAAATAGTAATATATATATAACATATATATATATGATATATTATATATATATATATATATTATATATATATATATATATATATATATATTTATATATATATATAATATATTGCTATGGACAACCGTTGTTGTTATATAACAATACACCATTTATTGTTTACAAATCAACTTGTAAACAAACAGATTTTAGAAGACTGCAAATCGTGGGGAGAGAACTGATAACTACCGTATTGATACGTGGATGTGGATTTTTTCTCACCTTGGGCAGGGAGCATACCTGCCTCCAAAGCTTTGTACATAGCTGGCGGGAAAAACCTATAGTAGGAGAAGTCATTCGGGTTGACAATAGTATGAACATCAAGAGTGCCCGCCTGTTGTGTTCAAATCAAGAGGGAAGCAGACCGCGGATATTCCTCCATGCTCATGATGCAGTTAGTCGAAAGGCGCCCACAAACTCGTCATATCATCTCCAGACACCGATGTGGCAGTTCTCGCCATGCACTATTATCCAACACTGAAGTGCAAATGTGTAATGAAGACAGGTGTCCGAGAGAAAGTAAAAACGATTATTCCACGGCATCAAATTTCGGAAAATCCGCTTGGAAATGGTTGTGTGAGCTGTTACCACGTTCATTCCATGCGATCACTGGATGTGACAGTACAAGTGCGATGTTAAGTATTGGCAAAACTGAACCTTGGACTATCGTAAAGGAACAACACGGCACTCGTGCGTGGAACCCCCCCCTTTTTGTTTTTTTTTTTTTTTTTAGACACTTTTACTTCTACAAAACCGCACCTAAAGAAGCCGGGTCGATGCAGTGTGCAACAATTTTGTTTGTGTTCTGTAACGTTCCGAAAGTGAAATGGTTGCGACGTTGAATTGTGAGCAACGACACACTCTATTCACACAGACCCAAGCAAGAAGCAGAACTTGCCTCCGCAGCCGACTCTCTTCATCACCATGTCAATCGACGAACTACCATAATACATCTGGAAACACGCCTTGGAGGCGAGCCCTCGTGCCCACTACCACGAGTCATAGCTGGGAAATAAATAACAGCTAGACTAAACCAATCCTCATGAAAAAAAACACGAGCAGGCCCGCACGCATCCCCCAAAATATACTGGACTGTGGACCTGTCGCTGTGTATCACAAAATGTGAGGAAAGAAATGTGGATTCATAAGCACAAATTGGCATGCCACTTAGGCTTGTCGGTGGCGGAGTGCGGTGTTGATGCCTCAATCCACGGAAGACCACAGCGTTGGAAGAAGATTGAACGATGAATCAGATTTCCGATGGGGAGAATAATTAAATTACTATTAATATCGTGGCAGTGTTGTTGCTTCTCAATTAAAATCATGATTGTTTTGTTACATGGTATATTGTAGAGAGAATTGTAGTTATTATTATTTGCAACGTATAATAAATATGACACAACAAATGTAAAAATTATCTCCCAGTAATACTTCGCCTACACTGCTTTAATCTATGGGGCAATAAGGACTCGTTTCAGTCAGTTGTGTGTCTTCGTTACCAATAGCAACACATAGGTATATATAAAATAGGTTTCGTAGCAGGTTTTGCAGGTTATGTGGTACTCATAGGTGATCATTTTCAGTTCAAATATATAATCATCATGCAAGTGGGTCGGGAAATGATATTGGAAATTCATAATTGTTTCGGGTATATGTTGATTTTGTCCATTTCCATAGGCAAACTGTTGCTATGCAAATTGAATTTTATATATTTGTCCAATGTAGTATTGTCACCTGGTTTCTATACACGATAACACTTTTTCTTTTGGTCGTCCTTATTCTATATTTTATTTATATTTCAATATATGAACAGTTGGTCTGAAAGATGGTGAATGTGTTGTTCATGTACCCAAAAAAAAATGGGGGAATAATAGACGATGATTTTGATATGTTTTAAACTGACCAGTTAATATTGGTATGATTTGTGAAGTTAATTGTCATTTAGATGTTGCAAAGTTGTCGGCGGAAACCGAAGTAATATTTTCCGCCTTTTTTTTAGGTTTTTGCGTTTCCATGATCAACCTTTACAATTCCTGCATTAATAGTTCTTGATTACATAAGGCCATGTTATTCTTGTCACGTGGGCATCAAAATTAATTTGTAACATACTTTTTTTGATTTTATGGACATTTTGGTAATTTCGAGAATGTCAAATATTTCGCGATCAGACGCTGGCCGCCATACGACCCATGGGACATTAATTGACAGTGTAAACATTGATTTCTTGTTTCTAGCCATATCTTGTGCATCTAAAAAGTAGTCTCCTTAGATTGTCCATGGGTGCACGTGGGAGGTCCACTGGACTAGACAGACTAGTTGGTCTGACATATATAATGTGGTTTGTCATGGTAACCCAAAAATCATCATGGAAGCTACACGATTTCTAAATTTTCTTGCCGAGATTTGAAAGTAGAACAAAATTTTTCCTCTTCAGATGGTATATTTATGAAGCCGTTACCGCAGGGTACCACTAAATTAGTTTTTCCAGCCCTTGGCCCCGGACATATAAACTGTAATTTATCAGTAGAGTAAGATTGACCCCCCTTTCCCCTCCCTGTCCCCCTCTAAAAACTGACCGCCCATGGACCCATAAAAAAGTATTATATGGTTACTACTAATCTAACCTCACTAACCATAGGTCATTAAAATCTTCCTAGGGGACCCCCCCAACAAATGATAAAACGTAACTGTAAAATTCTAGTGTTGCTCTCCTATTCTTAGGTTCCCGCTAGGAGATTATTGTTAATGTTATAGTGAGGTTAGATGAATCCAACTGGGACGTTTAAATTACCCAGCAAAGTAAATTGTTCAGGGTCTTTAGGATGAATACTACATGAAGTGGTGAGCGATCCTCTTCCAACTTTTGACAGCTTGCTCATATCGTTAATGGACCAGTCAAGCAGTTAACCATTTTAATTTCAGTCATTTTTTCCCAGTTTTTCTTTCACATTAGATTTATGACATGATTTTTTTCGGGTGAAGGCACGCGGAGTGTAGTTACCGCAAGTTACTTTTCCTCTAATCTATTACTCATAAGAAGTGTTTTTTATGCCCAAGCCCCCTGCAAAAGCTATTCACTCGACATGGGACAAAGCCGCTTACACGCTACGATTTTTATCACTAAAAAGAGAAAAAAATTATATTCATTATCACCCTTATTTCCCTCTCGTGCCCAGTCTATCATAGGGTGCTGCAAGGCAT
>JACEEZ010020439.1:50429-65865 GCA_016584305.1 Chionoecetes opilio | reverse complement strand
CTTTGACATGTTGAAAAAATTTTCATCTGTCATAAAGGTTGTTCCCCAAATCGCTTCTTTTATGGTTTGGGACCTTCTTTCAGATCAGCAAACTCCGTCCCTCCGACATTTTGGGCGTACTACCACGATCTCAGTTCACGGGGTATATCTGCTGAGCCAAAACTGCTTTTTCAACATGCCTAAAAGAAAAAATGGGTTAACCCTATACTCTAAACCCGGGAAAAAGTGCTAAATCGAATCGGAAGTGCTAAAAGGACACTTCCGGTTGCTTTTTGATGCAAATAAATCAAAATCGGCATCCCTTAAACCTACAAAAGGTACTCAAATTATGAAAATCGGTCTTTTTGGGCGGGATGGGTGCATGGTCGTCCCGGGGGGGCCCCAAAAGGGAAGTGCCCCCCCAAAAGGGGGGTAAGGGGTCGAAAATTGGGCCCCCATTTTTTTGAAATCATACCTATAAAAACCCCAAGAACTGCAAAAAATCATTTTACAAAAACCTACGGGAGCCCTTTTTCCCTAAAATTACTACCGCACTATTAGGTGGTGTCTTCTTCACTGTGCCAAAATTGTTTCCCAAGGAGAGGGGAACCGTGGTAAGGGAAAAAAAAACACCTTTCCAAGCCAATATTTCGGGTACAAGAAATCTGCCCATCAAGTCTCGTGTTTCTTCAGCCAATAACATTTTCATTTTTACATGTATTGGGAGTTTGCTATTGATAGCAGAATTTGGGAAAATTTTGTACTTTTCTTTTTTCAGTCCCCCTTCAAATGGTGGTCATCTAAGCATTCCTGGATAACTATCTTTCCCCTTTTTCTTCCCCCAAAACAAAGAGATTTTTGCCATATTTTACTTTATCGAATGAAGATGCCAATGACAGTAATACTGATGCTGATTCAATGATAACGATGACAGTGATGATGAAGAGGAGATGACTAGAACTGAAGTTTTTTTTTTTTGCATTTTCAATCTGATTTACATTTGAAATCTCCATGAGAAAAGTTGATTTTTTATATATAATAAAAGGAATTAATAAATGTTTTATTTTCCCTACCGTTCAAAAACAAAATTTAAATTACCGAAGTATTAACATTTTTTTTTTTTTGCCCATAAATTAATATCTAAAAAAACAGATTGCTATCAACGTTTTGACTTCATATATGTATTCTAAATGCAAATTGCTTTTTTAAATATTTGAAAAATGTTTTTGGGTTAAAAAAAAAAAAGATAAACAAAAAGAAAAACGGTTTCGGCAAAAAAAAGGGCCCAAAATTTTTGTAAAAAAGACCAAAAAGGAAATTTGCCTTTCGTGAGGTTTTTAAAAGACTGTTTTTTTTTTTTGGAAAAGCACCTTTTTCACATAAAATGGTTTTCAAACCATATTTAAACCTAAAATTCTGATTAAAGGCTCTATCTCTTTGGGGCATGGCACGTTCCATTCGGGTTCCTATTGACGGGGGATCGAGTGGGGGGTCCCACCGTCCTGCAAGCTGGAATACTCCCCCCCAAGACACACTAAAGATTATCATTTACCTCAGGTAATAAACTCCTAATGGGTATAAAGGTGAAAAAGTGGTCATTATTCGTGTGTGAAAGAGAGTCACTTTTACATTTCTGGACGGAGAATAAATCCGCAACACAATATTGCAAGACCTGTCACGCCTGTCAAAAAGTTTACTACTCACTAGTATGTATAACCTTATTAGGGTTTTCCCAATCTTTAACAGTCAAAAATCCCGGGCGCCTCCACTCTCCATGTAACCCAACACCATTTTGGGCTTTTGACTCTATATGTAACTATGATGAAAAATTAGTATGAAACTCTTGGAATATGAGTATGTGAAAATGAATATGAGTATGAAAAATTGCTGCACTATACTGTATCCTGCAGTTTTTTCCATTTATTTTTTTGGCATTTTGTGTGGGGCGAGAAGCAGCTGTGGCGACAACTTAATTTAGGCCCCACAAACAGGTAAAAACAATCACAACACCCCCAGCCCTGCTTAAGAGCGACGTGAGGCGCGTTTGCCACCATCTTAGTTGGGAATTATGTACGGGGCTCTCAAAATATGTTTTTCTGTAGAATTATGTACAGCCTCCTAAAAAAAATGGGTCTTTTTTATCGTGCATTATTATTAAATGTATTTCTTTGTGATTGCTAATTAAATGTATTTATTGAAAACTTCCTGCTATTTGCTTAATCTATTTTGTTTTGCAGCATTCAAATTAGAGCATATATTGAAAATATATCCCCCTTTTACACAAGCAACAACAAAAAAACTTCCAATGGAAGAAAAAAATGCCATTCTAGATACCGGTAATCAATATGAACACAGGAAATAAACAGATCATTCAAATAGACATATGGACTTTTGCTTCCAAAGCATACTAAAAAAAAATCAAACTATAATATTTTCAGTAATCACTGGATCACACCAAACTGCACACCACACCCAGCCACACACCACACTACACATCACACCCAGCCACACAATAAACCATATGACACAAGCCATACCACAAAAAAAAACCCCACTACACATTACTGCCAGCCACACAACCCAAAATCACTCCCAGCCCCCACCCCATAATCACATCATATCACACAGCACACCTATATACACACAAAAACCATATCACACTCAGCCAGACCGCACAGCCACATCACACCCAACCCACACAAACCCATATTATCACACCCATGACCATAAAGTGACAAACCTTGCCCAAAAAACAGTACCATACAGTGTAACGTAATCAAGTAACCAACTGACGTACTTGACAGTAGCTGAGTCTGTAGCTCGCTGTGAACTTTGTGTAGCCCACATTGTCGTACCGAGCCACCAAAATTATCGTATTTTCAGATAGATTATCGTACAGCCTTAGCTAAAATAATATAGTCAGTAGATATACATAATTGAATTCAGCATTTTCCAAAATATAAAGATATTTTCTCTTGTCACCAAAAAAATATAATATATCCAATCATGACAAAAAATTCAATGTTTAAATTTAAATTTTTTGTAAAAATAAATTAAATTAAATAAAACAAAACATATATTTAGTAACACATATAATGACTCAAAGAAGCGAACTCGAGAACTTACGAGTCTACATAGCTATCATCCTCAAAAGAAAAGAGGAATTCCTGTTCCTCCTCTATTTTTTTATCCCCTGTGTCAGTTGGCGCTTATAATTATATTGTGTTAGTTTTTCATCGACAACATCATATCATGTGTAGGGATGAAAATAACACAATCTCCCTTTTCCCTTACACACTGCACTGCTGGAAGAGAACCAAGTATGGTTCCCGTTATAAGTCAGTTTCTTACCTTTGTCTTGGTAAGGTTAATCTTGCTAATACCCTCACAATCTGCGTCTAATGCGGGAAAACAACGGTCCAAATCCATGTCATGCCCAAAGGACCAAAAGTTTAAACTCAAAAACTCTCTCTCTCTCCCCTCTCCTCTCGCGGAAGTTTACAGCGACAGATTTTTTTTTTTTTTTTTTTTTTGCGTTGACAATTTGTGTATGACTTTATAATGTAATTATATTTGTGAGTCAATTATCGTATTTTCGTGTACCCATTCTCAACCATGCATCGTAAAATCGTACGGATAGTCAAATTAAACGCACAAATACGATAACTATCGTACAGTTCACAAACTCTGCTCGCCGCTGGCGCCTCCCGCCAATACTTGTCAGAGACAAGTCAGCGGACAGTTGCGTGTTTCACGTGTGAGAAAAGTTTTGGGGGCGCATGCGTTCAGATACCCGCATTAGCATGGGCTAGAGTACATGTATTATATAGAGTAGCGACAACTCGATTTGTGGGCGCCATATTGGTGCCAAGGCCTCCTCGTTCACCAAGGGCCCGGGGAAGCCTCAAGGCATTACCCCGCAGTATATCATGTTTATACATGTAAAAGGATAGACTGTTATCTTCGGAAATGTTTGTTCTATAAGATTATCAAAATAAAACATAGTAAAACACATTAAATAAAGGTCATTATGAGACTCTGAAAAAATATGTGAACCCTTTAAAATTCACTTAAAACTCGTCGTCATGTATAATTTGTGGGACAGCTTATAAGATGGCAGATATCAATACAAGCAGAATTTAATTAGCTTTCCATTGACATATTTCGTTTTCTGATACATACAATAATACCATGCAAACATTAAGGTTAACTAAATAAATTGCTCTCTCCGCTCTCTCTCTCTCCGACCGCTCTCTCTCTCTCCTCTCTCTCTCCTCTCTCTCTCTCCCACTCTCTGTCTCTCTCTCTCTCTCTCCGTCTCTCCTCATGATATATATATAGATATATATATATAAATATATATATATATATTTTTATATATATATATATAATACTATATAGTATATAATTATATATATATAATATATATATGATATATAATAAGATATGATATATATATGAGATATAATATATTAAAAATAGATATAAATATAAATATATATATATATAGATATAATATATATATAAGTTATATATAATAATATATTTAGTTTTTATTTATTTATTATAATATAAATATATATTATATGTTAGTATGATATTATATATTATTTATGATATTTATTTATAGTATTATTATATATGATATTATATATATATATATATATATATATATATCATATATATATATATTTATATATATTAGAAAGAGAAGAGAGAGAGAGGAGAGAGAAGAAGAGAGGAGAGAGAGAGAGAGAGGAGAGAGAGAGATGAGAGAGAGAGAGAGAGAGAGAGAGAGAAAGGAAATAATATAAAGGTTTTTTGGTTACTCTCCATATCTCTCACTCATCTTCTCACTTATATCTCTCTCTCTTTCACGGAAGAGAGAGAGAGAGAGAGAGAGAGAGAGAAGAGAGAGAGAGTGAGAGAGAGGAGAGAGAGAGAGAGAGCGAGAGAGAGAGAGAGAGAGAGAGACGAGAGAGAGAGCGGTCGAAGAGAGAGAGCGGGAGGAGCAATTTATTTAGTTAACCTAAGTTTGCATGGTATTATTGTATGTATCAGAAAACGAAATATGTCAATGGAAGCTAATTAAATTCTGCTTGTATTGATATCTGCCATCTTATAAGCTGTCCCACAAAGTTATACATGACGACGAGTTTTAAGTGAATGTTAAGTTCATCATATTTCTTCAGAGTCTCATAATGACCTTTATTTAATGTGTTTTACTATGTTTTATGTGATATCTTATAGAACAAACATTTCCGAAGATAACAGTCTATCCTTTATACATGTATAACATGATATACTGCGGGGTAATGCCTTGAGAACTTCCCCCGGGGCTTGGGTGAACGAGGAGCCTTGGCACAAAAATGGCGCCCAAAAAGGTTTCCCCTTTTTGGAAGGGGAAACCCTTTTTTCCCCCCNAAACCAAGCACATCGTTTTACGGGCCCCGCCCTCTGCCACTCCCCAAAACCGTGGGCGGGTGCGGGAAAAATTTGTATCAAAATTGGTTGTGGCCCCGCCCCACACCCTTGCCACAAATGTTTGCCCGTTTGAAATGTGCGTGACTCTCATTTCAGTTTTCCCCATGGAGGAAAAATGCTCCCGTACATGCCCGCCAGCTTGTGGGGGGGATTCGCGCGGGCCGCCTTCGGCCCAAAACGCCTTCCCCCGAACTTTTGGTTTTGGAAGTTTTCAGGGCTTTTTTTTTCCGGGGGCGCCTTAAAGTTCCATTTTAAAAATCCGCAGCGTTTTATCAGATTCCCCAACTTTTGGGGGCCCTTCGGAGAGCTGCCGAAACCCCCCCTGGTTTTCCGGGTTTATTTTAAACCTATCGTCAGGGGCCCCGGTTTTTGTCCCTTTCCCCACGAATCCCCGAAGTGAAACATGTTTTCCCCCAACCCAAATAAACCTGCCCCGCTGTCATTTGGTGAACGCTTTGGGTACAATGGCGAAAACGTACAAAGTTAAAATCAAGTAAATTCCCCTGCTCGGGGGTTTGTCCGCTCGAGCGGGGTGCAAACTGTGCCTACGGGAAATAGTATATTTACAAATACTTATTTCAAAAAAAATTTTAAACCCGGAACATTTGCCCAACACAAAAAAGGGTCCCCCTTCGTGATGTTTGAGCTCGGGTTTCATTTTTTTACCCGTTTTTTTTTCCTTTTGTGCTTAAAGGATTTTGGCTACAACCAGAAAAGGGCAAAAATACTTTGAATTTATTTGAATTTTAAAAGGGTAAATACTAAAGACATGGGAAAAAATTTATTTAAATACTAAATACTGAAACATTTTACAAATGAAAATTTAAATAAAAATTTACATAAAAAATTTTTTTTTAAATACTAAATACTAAATACTTTTTACGAATGAAATTTAAATACTAATACATCAATTGTTTTTAAAAATCCCTGGGGTATATACATTTTACATATAAAATTTTTTTAAAAATACCCCCCCCCAAAAAAAAGGATTCCTTAATTTCCCCCCCATCATTAAAAATTTTCCCTTCCCTCAGGCCAAAATTTTCCTAAAAAATAAAAAAATTTCCCTTTTTTGAAAGGGGAAAAACACTTTTTTCCTGAAAACCCATAGGATTGCCAGAAATTTGGGGGGGGTTTTTTGGCCAATTTAAAATGTAAAAAAAAAAAGTTTTTTATTTTTTTAATTTTAAATGAGTTTTTAAAGAAAAGGGTATTTAAATCTCATAAAAGTATTTAAATTGTTTTAAATACATGAAAAACCGATTTTTTTAAAATACTTTTCTAAATACACAAATGTAAAAAAATACGCTTTTAAAAATACAAAGGTATTTAAAAAAATGCCCAGCTTTGGCTACAACAAATACTGGGTTTTGAAGGCTTTTTTTTTTTTTTGTTTTTTTTTATATCTTGCCTTTAGCCCCTGTAGGCAGGGGCGCGGACCTGCAGGGCTTTGGGGGTGGGGCCCGGGAGGTTCACTTGAAGGCTGGGGGATGGTTGGCCCTCCCCCGGGGTGGTGGCGCGGGCAGGTTTTTCATGTGACGCCTGTTTTTTAGAGGCTCAGCCGCCCCCTGTGCCCCCCCCCTCCGTGCACTTGCAATCAAAGGTAGAGTAAAGGGGCAGCATGTGGGGGGGGTTTCTTAGGTCACTCGACGGTCCCCAGCAAGTTTTTAAGGGGTTTGGGGGTTTCTCTCGGGCCCAGCGGTTTTCTTAACCTGGGGCGCGCCCCCTTAGGGGGCCGGGGTTAAGGGGGCGGGAGGCAAGAGAAAAAAAAGGAAGAACTGTCAAGTTTTTAAATTTTTAAAGCAGCAAAGCGAGGGTGAGTTTAGAGGTAGGGGGTTCACCGAAAAGGCAGGCAGGGGGCTCGGGGATCAACCCAAGACTTCCCGCCCGCCGGGGGAGTGAAACCGTTACACTACGGTCGCCCCCCCGGTGAAAAACCCCAAAATCCCCCCCAAAGGCCCCCCCCCAGGGCCAGTCCGGGGAATGGTGAAATCGCTCTGGGACCCTATCACGGGGCCATTTTTAAGGTAGGGGTTCCCCAAAAAAAGGCGGCACCGCTGGGGGAAATCAAAACCGGGGGCCCTTTTCCCCACTTGCCGGGCGGACGGTTACCGTTACACTACGGTCGCCCCCCGGGTGACAACCCACACGGGGTTGCGCGAAAAAATTCGGTACAGAAAAGCAAGTGTGTTTTGAA
Organism: Chionoecetes opilio; assembly: GCA_016584305.1. Taxonomy (NCBI): domain Eukaryota; kingdom Metazoa; phylum Arthropoda; class Malacostraca; order Decapoda; family Majidae; genus Chionoecetes; species Chionoecetes opilio. Next base: position 58,205 of record JACEEZ010020439.1, on the reverse strand, counting down.
AAACCCGGGGGAAAACCCCTTTGGCTATTTTTCACTAATTTGTAGGTTTTTTATGAAATACTGCAGCATCCCCGGGCGTTGCCGTGTTTTTTTTTTTTTGGCAAAATAATATGCAATAATATCCCTTTCCCTTTCAAATCCCCCCCATCCCGTCCCTTCCGTCCCCCCCGTCCCCGTCCCGTCCGTCCCCACCCCCCCCCGCCCCCCCCTCCAGCCCCCGTCCCTTTCCGCCCCTTTCCCGCCCCCCGTTCCCGTCCCGTCCCGTCCCGTCCGTCCCGTCCCGTCCGCCCAAACCCCAAAAATTCCAAAAAATTTGAAAAGTCTCCTAAAAAGCCCCCAAAAAGTCCCGAATTGAAAAAAAAAAAGCGAAAAAACCAAAGTTAGACCCCTTCCCCTTTTCTAATGGGGACCATTCCCACCCTTCCCTCCGACAAAAGCTGGGGGAGGATTCCCGGAAAAAAAACCCATTGGCCCATTGCCCTTTATATATTAGATTATTTCTTGTTACTATTATTAAAATTTCATATTTGTCATTTTTATTTTATTAATTTTTATTATTATTATTATTATATTATTATTAATTTTTTTATTATTTACATATTTCTTTATAATTATCTTTTTACCATCATCATTTTTTGTTTTTTGTTTTTGTTATATTTTTTATTTTTAAATTTGGTTTTTTTAAAAATTATTTTTAAACCCCCATTATTATTTTTATTATTTTCATAAAAATTTAAACATTTTACTATTTTCTTTATATCCCGCGCCCGGGGGTTTTTTCATGAAAATTGGGCGGTTTACTGTCCCCTTCGCAAGGGGATGGGGGGTTTTGGGTGTGTGAGGCCCCCCGGGCTTCCCCCAAAGATGGGTAAAAATGAGTATAAGCGGGACGGAGAGTGAAAACTGGCGAACCCTGGGACCCCGCTCGCGTGGAATGGGGGAAATAACAAAAACACCAACACACACCCCCCACCACCCCCCCCCCCACCACCCACCACCCCCAACCACCCCACCCACCAACCCCCCCCCCACACACCCACCCACCCCCCCAAAACAACAAAAAAACCCCCACACACACACCCACACCCACACACAACAAACACACCCACCCACACACAAAACCACCCACACACACACACACACACCCCCACACACACACACACCACACCCACCAACACACACACACCCCACCCCACACACCCCACCCCACACACACACACACCCACACACACACACACACACACAACACACCACACACCCCACCCAACACACACACACACACACCACCCCCACACAAAACCACCCCAAAAAAAACAAACACACACACCACACACACAACAAAACCCCACCCCCCACAACACACCCCAACACACACACACCCACACACACCACACACCACAAAACACAACCCACAACAACACACACACACACACCCACAACACACCCCACACACACACACCCCCACACACACACACACACACCACACACACACACAACCCCCACACACACAACACACACACACACACACCACACACACCACACACACACACCCCACACACACCCCACAACATTTTAAAGTCACAAAAACTTGAATTTTGTGTTTTTTTTTCATTTTTTATTTTATAGCGCTTTAAATGGGTAAGCAGGTTTTGTTTGATCCCGGCAAGGGAAATTTGTTTTAAAAAAAAAGAAATTAATATACGTGTCCGAATTCAACACTCCATTGCAGAACGTCAAAAGATTAGGAAAGCGGTTTCACGAGGGCCCCTTTTTCCTTTTCCCCCATCAAGCCCGTGACCCAAATCGTGGACTACCTGTTTTTCCTTACTCTTATATTTTTTTTTTCAGCACTCCCCCGTTTTTAATTACCCTGGGGCCCAAAAAATCATCTTTTCTATCACCATTATTTTCGCAAAATTTATCTGTAACATTTTGTTCATGGGGTTTTTTTTTTTTTTTTTCCTTAATCGACATTCAACATTTTTTAAAATTAATTTTCGATTGGTTCCCCCCCGATATCCTTGGGGTTTTTTCGACATGTCTCGTAATGAAGTTTGCTTCATTTTATTTGCTTTATTCTTATCAGTACCCCGAATCACTTAAATTTCACTGGGGGTGAGGAAGCTACAGTATTTTTGGCGTGTAAGGTATATAGAAGGAAATGCATTTTGGGTTTTATGTGTTTATGGAACTAGGAAAGATGAAAAAATTACCTTTAATTTCACTTTCGGAGTACCTCAAGGGGACTCCCTATTTTGGGGGAAACAAGCTCGGGTTTACAATCGAGAAAATCCCCGGGGTTTGATCCCCGGGGGGAGTGGGAAAAGACGGGCTGTTTTTCCCTTTAAAAACCCCAGCCCCGTTCCCCCCCAGCAGGAATGGGTAACCGGGGTTAGCCCCCGGGTTTTTTAAAACCCGCCTCCCGGGGGGCTGGCTTTGGCAACACTTAAAACACTAGCAACCTTTTCTAGGGGTTTGTCTTAGAGAGAGCTGTTTTGGTTACAGTGGGGGATCCATCTCAGCTGCGTCGATTTAAATGACGAAAATTTTCAAAAAAAAACAAAAAAAAAAACATTCCTTAGTTAATTATTTTTTATTGTAAAATGCATGATATACCCGCCTTCATTAGGGTTTCCCGTTGCGAAAGGGTATGTAGTTAAAAAGTGATGAAATTTTTGTAAAATTTTTCTTAGTTATTATAAAATTCCCCAGTAACTTACATAGTGCTACATTCCGTAGGATATATAGTAGGGTCTACCCCTAAAAGGAACACGTTAAAAGAGAACAACTATATAAAGTTTCAGTTGTGAAAATGGAAAGGGTTTATAGGGGCAACATAAGTAAAAAAGTGCCCCTGTTGCCTCTTAAAAGTTTTAAAAACAATTCTTACCCTTCCCCCCTCACATGGTCCCCCCAACCTCTTCACTACTTTTCCCTCAGTCAAACCCCTACCACCTCACAATGTAACCACGGTCCCCACTCTAGTCCCCCCACAACCCCCTCCACTACCCACCATCATCAATATTGAAACCCTGACGAAAAATCACAAAAACCTAGAACGTTATTCCGAAAACCCATCTCCACCTAAAATCTTTACCCTTTTATAAATAAAGTTTTTTTTTTTTTTTTAATTTTTTTTTTTTAAAAAATTTTTTTTTTCTTTTTTTTTTTTTTTTTTTTTTTTTTTTTTTTTTTTTTTTTTTTAATTTTTTTTTTTTTTTTTTTTTTTCTTTTTTTTTTTTATTTAAATTTTTTTTTTTTTTTTTTTCGTTTTTTTTTTTTTTTTTTTTTTTTTTCACCCACCCTAATCCCCTCTTCTTACCTAAAAAAGGAAAAAAATTAAAAGGAAAAAAAAAAAAAGGGAAATGGGAAAATTAAAGGGAAACCCAAAAAATGGTTTTATGTTTCGTTTTTTTCCCCCGCAAAAACCTTTGATTCGTTTTTTTTCCGGGGCTTTAAAACAAAGGAAATTGGTTGGTGGTTAGAACCCCTCTTTTTCCTTAGGCAAAAAAATTTTTGGGTTGAAAAAAAAAAAAAAAAAGAAGAAAAAGAAGAAGAGGAGAGGGAATTTTTTTAATTATTTGTTTCAAAAAAAATAAATTAGGGTTCCCCGGTTTTTTAATTTTCCCCCCTGGTGGGGTTTTTCAGGATTTCCCTTCCTGATTCTTTGGGAAATTTTTGATTCCCCTTAAAGGAAACAATAAATTTTTTTTTTTCCGACATATTTTTTAAAATTTTTTATCTAAAGGTTTGTTAAAGGCCGCAGGGTAACTTTCCGGGGCTGGCCCTTTTTTGTTTTCAAGAGGGAAAAAAAAATTACAAATTCCCCCTTTTTTCCCCTTTTTTTCCCCCCCCCTTTTTTCCCTTTTCCTTTTCACCTTCCTGTCTTTTTCCCCCTTTTTTTTCCTTAAGGTTTTTCCTTTTTCCTTGTTTTTCCAATGTTTTTCCCTTTTTTTTTTTTTTAAAAAAAAATTCCCCAATTTTTGGTGAAAGGTTTTTATAGGCCGCGAGGCTTTCATTGCCCGATGTGGCACTTTTTAGATGACAAGAAAAAAGTGAGTCACAATCTTTTCCCCTCCTCCTCCCCCTCTCTCTCTCTCTCTCTCTCTCTCTTCTCCTCCTCTCTCTTCTCTTTTCTTTTTTTCTCATTCCTTATTCTTTTTCCCCCGGGTTTTAAACTTTCCCATAAAAAAAACATTCCGGTTTTATTTATCTTAAATACATTATTCGTTTTGTGGCTGGTAAACATCATCTATTTTAAACTATGTGTGTGTACATGTGTGTGTGTGTGTGTTTTGCACAAAGTTTTTCCCCTGATGGTAAGGGAAAAAGTGTGTCGAGGCAAAGGGGTGAAAGGGGGGCCCTCTTCTGTTTTTTTTACTGACCCTCGGGTAAAAGGGCCCCAAAACGCCCCCCGCCGCCCCAACGACAACCCCTCTAATGAAAAACCCCCTAGGAACAACAAAAATAACTGCCCCCCCCCAAAAAACCCCCACCACACACACCACACCCCAAAACACACACAAGGGGGGCTGATGGTTTGGGCCCCGCCCGGGGGGGCGCAGGCAGGATTTTTAAAATGACGACTGTTTTATTAGAAAGGGGGTCATGCCGCCCCCCTGGGTCCTCCCATGCACTCGCAATCGGAGGTAAAAGTTGATGGGGGGGGGAAAGGGGGGGGCATGTGGGTGTTCTTAGGACCGACGGGGCAGAAAAGGGGGGGGGTTTTTTTCGGGAAACGAAAAAGGGTCCCCCGGGGAAGCCGTTCCCGGGGAAAGTTAAAAAACCCCCCCCTACCGCCCCCCCCAAAATTCCTGACCAAACCCCGGACCTGTTTTTTGCCCCCCCGGCCTTTTAAAAATTGGTAACCTTTTCAAAACGAGACTTTGAAAGGGCCCCTTAAAATCCAAAATCTATGAAATTTTTCAGACGGGTGGGGTAAGTACTCTATTTCCCTTGGGTTAAAAAATCTATCTTTTTGCCCCCACGCACCCCCGTTTCCGGGGGTAAAGTCCCGGCCGGGTGTTAACAAAATGTGACACGCCAACCCCTGGATAAGAAAAAGGACAGATAATTGGGAAAAAAAAAGAAAAACAGTTTTTTCCCTGTCCAAGCCAAATTAAATTTTTTTTAGTTTTTTAACGGGAAATTGTTTTGATACGGGGGTTGTAAAACCTCATAAAAAATTTAACAGTCAAGGTATTCAGAATTTTTTTTTGTATTTTTATGGTTCAAAAATTTTTCAATCAAAACAATAAAAAAGGCGTCAAAACCCGCAAGGTGGGGGAGAGAACAAGTCTTTCGCCATTTCTTCTCGCCTCCATTAAACACCGCCAAGATATTTTTTGCGCTCCACAATTTTTTAGAAAAAATAAAAAATCAGAAAAATACACAGCCCCTTGGGGGGCAAACAAACATGCAATTACAAGTCCAAATCGCGTCCCTCAAATCGGAAATCAAAGACATGATGCGGCTCTTATCATTTAAAATGTAGGCAGACGGAGGAAATCATATTTTCCCTTTTTCAGGACAATTTTTTTACATATAACCCTGAGTTTTTAAAACTTTTATAATTCGTACCCTATGAAAAAAGTAACAATCTTTTTAAAATGTCATGAATCACAACTTTTGGTGAGACGTATCAGGGCCTGGTCAGGCAAATAACAAACTGTGTCTTTTTCTCTAAAGTTCAAAATGGAAAAAATTTCAACATTTTAAACCCCCTGGGGGGAAAACTTTAAAAACGGGGAAATTTTTTCTTCACACACACACACACACACACACACACACACAACACACACACACCACACACACACACACACCCCACACACACACACCCACACACACACACACACACACACACACACACACACACACACACACACACACACACACACACACACACACTTTCAAGTCACAAGAACTTGAATGTTGTGTTTGTTTTTCAGTTTACTTATCAGCGCGTTGATGGGTAAGCAGGTGTGTTTGATGCGGCAATGGATAATTGTATAAAAATAAAGAAATTAAGATACAGTGTCCGAATTCAACACGTCCATTGCAGAACTGTCAAAAGATTAGGAGACGCGGCTCACTGATGACACTCTTCCTGTCACCATCAAGACAGTGAGCCAATCGTGCTGACTACCTCGTCTTCCTACTCTTATATTTTTCTTTCAGCACTGCCCGTATTAATTAGCCAATGCGGCAAACATCATCATATCTATCACCATTATTTTCGCTAAATTTATCTGTAACACTTGTTCACTCGGTATTTTTTTTTTTTTTTCCTTAATCGACATTCAACATTCTTAAATTAATTTTTCGATTGGTTCATTCGATATCCTTCGGGGTTTTTTCGACATGTCTCGTAATGAAGTTTGCTTCATTCTATTTGCTTCATTCATTATCAGTACCTGAAGTCACTAATGCACTGAGTGAGTGAAGCTACAGTATTATTGTGCGCTGTAGCTATATGAGACTGACTGCATTTAGGGTTTTATGTGTTGATGGAACTATGGATGATGAGATTACCTCATCTACACTACGGAGTACCTCAAGGTACTCCGTAGTGTAGGGGTAGCACGCTCGGTTCACAATCGAGAAGTCCCGGGTTCGATCCCCGGGCGGAGTGGAGATAGACGGGCTGTTTCCTTAAAACCCGAGCCCCTGTCCACCCAGCAGTGAATGGGTACCGGGTGTTAGCCGCGGGTTTGTAACCTGCCTCCCGGGGTGCTGGCTTTGGCCAACACTATAAGCACTAGCAGACCGCTCTCTAGGGGTAGTCTGAGAGAGAGCTGTCTGGTTACAGTGGAGATCCATCTCAGCTGCGTCGATAACTGACGAAATTCTTCAAACAAAAACAAAAAAAATACATTCCAATTAGTTAATTATTTATATTGTAAAATGCATGATATACCTGCCTTCATTAGGTTACAGTTGCGAGTGATATGTAGTAAACGTGATGACTTCTTGTAATTTATCTTAGTTATTATAATTCACAGTAACTTACATAGTGCATACATATCAGTAGGATATATAGTAGGGTCTACCATAAAGGAAGCACGTTAATAGAGAACTAACTATATAAAAGTGCAGTTGTAGAAAATGAAGGCTTTATAGGGACAACATAAGTAAACGTGCCCCTGTTGCCTCTTAAACGTTATAATTCATATTCTTACCCTTCCACTCTCACATGGTCCACCACAACCATCTTCACTACTTACCCTCAGTCAACCACTACCACCTACACAATGTAACCACGGTCCACCACTCATAGTCCACCACAACCACCTCCACTACCCACCATCATCAATATTGAACCATGACGAACATCACAAGAACCTAGAACGTTATTCCGAACCTCATCATCCACCTAAGTCTTTACCTTCATTATAATAATTGTTTTTCACCCACCATCCACCCACTCCCCTCTCCACCTACATTACTCTCAACCCTCATACCGTTTAATTACAACACTTAAAATCGTCATACCCTTCCCTACTTTTACATTCTCCACATCGCCAACTCTAACCCGCTACCGTACACAAAATGTCCACGCTATGCCTCGTTTTCCTTCGCCTCGTCATCAATACGACTCGTTTTTTTGCGTCTGAATCAGGAACTTAGGTTAGCTACGTATCATGAATCCCCTCGTGTTCTTATGCGACTGAGAGAGAGAGAGAGAGAGAGAGAGAGAGAGAGAGAGAGAGAGAGAGAGAGAGAGGAGAGAGAGAGAGAGAGAGAGAGAGAGAGAGAGATGTTTAATTTTTAATATTA
>JACEEZ010020439.1:25000-49940 GCA_016584305.1 Chionoecetes opilio | reverse complement strand
TCTCTCTCTCATCCTCCCCTCTCTCTCTCTCTCCTCTCTTCCTCTCCCCGTTCTCTCCTTCTCTTCTTTTCTTTTTTTCTCATTCCTTATTCTTGTCACAGCTTCAATTTTTCCCATAAAATCTTCCGTTATTTTTACATCTGAGTGACAGGTTTGTATAGGCCGCGAGGCTTACATTGCCTGATGTGGCCGCTTTTCAGATGACAAGAGAAAGTGAGTCAGCAATCTCTCTCTCTCTCTCTCTCTCTCTCTCTCTCTCTCTCTCTCTCTCTCTCTCTCTCTCTCTCTCTCTCTTTTTCTTTTTTCTCATTCCTTATTCTTGTCACAGCTTCAAACTTTCCCATAAAAAATACATTCCGATTATATTTATCTTAATATACATTATTGCGTTTAGTGTCTGTGTAAACATCTATCTATCTATCTATGTGTGTGTACATGTGTGTGTGTGTGTGATTTTGCACATTAACGTTGTCATGATGGTACGGGAAGAAGTGTGTCGAGGCAGGAGTGAAGGGGCACCCTCTGCTGTTTATTTATCTGACCCTCGGCGTAAATGCCCAAGACGCCGCCGCCGCCACAACGACAACCACCTCTAATGAACACCACTAGGAACAACAAACATAACTGCCCACCACCACCACACACACACACACACACACACACACACACAGGGTTCTGATGGTTGGTCCTCGCCCGTGGTGGCGCAGGCAGGATTTTTATAGTGACGACTGTGATTAGAGGCTCATGCCGCCCCCCTGTGTCCTCCGATGCACTCGCAATCGGAGGTAGAGTTGATGGGCAGGGCATGTGGTGTTTCTTAGGCCACTCGACGGTGCAGAAAGGTTTTGGTTTCTTCGGGGATCGAACTCGGGTCACCGAGAACGCCAGTCGGAGATGCTAACCACTCCGCTACCGCCTCCCCAAATTCCTGACACCTCGGACCTGTTTGTGCGGCGTTAACTTGTAACTCTTTCAAGACGAGACTTTGAAAGGCCTGTAAACTCCAAGATCTATAGACTTATCAGACGGGGCTGGGCTAAGTACTCTATTAATCTTGGTAAACTCTATCTTCTGCCGCCACGCACACCGTCCGGGCGTAAATGTCCCGCGCCGTGTGTTAACAAAATGTGACACGCCAACCATGGATAAGAAAATGGACAGATAATTGAAAGAAAAGAAAGACAGTTTTTTCATGTCCAAGCATTAAGTTGTTTTTACGTTTCTTAACGGTACTTGTTCGATACGGGATTGTAAAACCTCATAAAAATTGCAACCAGTCAAGGTATTCACAGATTTATTTTTGTATTTTTATGGTTCAAGTATTTTTCAATCAAAACAATAAAAAAGGCAGTCACACCTGCAATGGTGGTGGAGAGAACAAGTCTGCCGACACATTTCTTCTCGCCTCACATTAATCACCGCCAAGATATTCTTTGCGCGTCACACAATTCTTAGAAAGATAATAATCATGAAAAATACACAGCCGCTTGGAGGCATCAAGCATGCAATATACAAGTCCAAATCGCGTCATCAAATCGGAGACTCAAAGACATGATGCGGCTCTTATCATTTAACTGTAGGCAGACGGAGGAAAGTCATATTTTCAGTTACAGGACAATATCTTTACATATAAACATGAGTTGTAACACTTTCATAATTACGTACATATGAAAAATGTAACAATCTTTTATAAAATGTCATCGAATCACAATCTTTTGGTGAGACGTATCAGGTGCACTGTGTCAAGGCAAATAACAGCTGTGTCTTTATCTCTAAAGTTCACTGTGCAACATAAACATGAGAAAACTATTGCGAGATTTTTTTCTTCACAAGTTCTTCCACATAACACCCGTGATCCTATAGGAGGCGTATCATCTTACCACGGTGTTAAGACTACAATATGACTCATCCCTAAACATGTGCTACGGCGAGGAAAACTTTATTCTTTATAAACGTAACATGTTTATGAAGATAATGTTACGTACTAAAGCGTAAGGTTTTCTTCGTCGTATGACACATTTAACGTTGGTGACTTTTGTAGCTGAAAACTATCCAAAGACGGCCTTCCAATTTTTACCTCTCTCTTTTTTTATTTTTTTTATTATGTTTCTTCCTCCCACCTTCCCTCCCTCCCTTCTTTCCCTCCGTCACGCTGCCGGCTCCTCGCGGGCGGTGGACGGGCCAAGTGGCGGGATAATGACGTGTTGACGAGGGTGACGGGCTGCGCGACGAGGGACTTCTGGCTCCTCTACGTAAGGTGACAGCCAGGTGAGCTCTAATGAGACAGGCCAATGATAAATCATGCGGCTGTTTACTGCTGGTGTGCAGCCTAGGTACTAGTGTCTGCGTGCGTTGTTCATGTTGGTGTTTTACCAACCACATTAATCAAACTGTAAATTGCGGTGATTTATTAAGACTTAAAAAAAATCCTTGGTCTGAATCGCTGCAAACTTTATACTGGTGAAAAATTGCCTTCACTTCTCGGCTTAATGTTAACTTTCACTTCAATGCCTGAAAATAATCGTAGTTCCCTCAATTGCGTTCATTAATTACGAGCATCTTTTTTCCCTGAACACCGACATAGATAGAGAGGGAGAACAAAAATGGACGGATTATAGCCAAGAACGAAATTCATTGATAAGGTAATCGTGAGGGTCGACCTTGTTAGTCCGCGAACATTAGGTTTGACCTAGAAAAACTCCTAACAATCTGATTTTTCAGGATTCACAAAAAAATGGCAATCTAAACAACATACTAAACGTCCTCTAGAATTGGAGACCAGTAAAGCCCTGAAATGCAAAATGGCCCCCATGACGTCATTGGCGGAAATGGAAATATTGACAAACCCATAACTTTTCACTCAGGTATCATAAGTTAATGTGCGTACATCAAAATATATGCTTTCGACTACAAGGGACCTGCCTGACCACAAGGAATTCGTTTATTTATATTTTGAAGACTCAGGCATTATTTCTGCGACAAATCAATATAATACCATTATCCAGGTGACCCAAAAATAGTATGGCTGAAGTGAATGTTTTACGAAATTTCCAGTCAGTGATCGCTAACCAAATATATTTCCTTTCCCGATTGAATCATAATGACTGAATGGTGCATTATCTGCCAAGAAAATACCGGATTGAAGGATAGTGCTACTGTCGGAGACAAGGATTTGAAGACACTCGAACAGTGTAGCCAAGCACGTAGTATTGGGGGGCTTCATGAGATTTGGCAATGCATGAGTCGACCACTGAAAGTGCATATCACCTGCAGAAAGGACTATACAAGGCCTTCAACCATAGAGAAAGAGAAAAGGAAACTGGAAGAAGAGACCGAGGTAAATCCCATGAAGCTGCGATGTAGAATTCCAGTATTTAGTAAAAACAACAACTTTGTATTGTTCTAAGCCTAAGATAGATAAATATAAACCCAAGGAATCAACATCAAACTCTATAGAAACTTTATAATATTTGAGCAAAGTCACGAAAAAACGCTCGAGAGAGGAGATACGCAGTTCAGAGGTTAAACTGCGATACGGGGAGGTTTCGATTTAGTAGCTGCAGAAGGGAAATACCACAGACAACTCAACTCAACGTTGTGCTCAACGTTTATATCTAGGTTGTCACCAGATTAATGATAATAGTGGTGTAAGTGGTAGACCCATTGACAGAAAAGTATGAGGCCTATCACAAAATGTATGATTATTTAGATGGCAATGATGAGTGTCAGTACTCTTTGCCTGAGCTTGTTAATATACATGAAAGTTACTGCAATAAGGAGGACGGTTACACCGGAAAGAGACTCCATCAAAGACTGGAAGATCATTATGGTGATCAAATGATTACAACATCAGTGAATGGCAAGCCAACTATATATAGAGTTTCCGTGTTTAAGATAGAATCACTGCCTCCTACAAGTGCTGCAGCCAAATTTCATTCATACCGCACGTATCACACTGTGCAACAGTGGATGGGCAATGAAATGTCTCCCTTGGAATGGGGTTGGAAAGTGACAGCAATTGGTACATTGGCAGCCATAGAGACAGATAAGCCAATTGCCCCATCAAAAGTGCTGCGTATGATCTCCTGTGGCTGCAAAACTGGATGTGGTAGGGCTTGTAGCTGCCGAAAAGAGGGGTTTAAACTGCTCAATTCTGAGCAGTCAGTGTTGCAGACTTACATGCTCCAACATCCAATTAGATTAAGTTGTAGCTACCTGTGATACTTGAAAATTAACTAAGCGTTATGTAACCTATGCAGACATAATGAATTGCACAAACATTAAGCACTTGACAGCTATATTCATACAAGTCCACTGAATGAGCCACAGCAATCATGTAATGATGAAGTTAATTGAATGCATTTGTGTTATGACATAACCTGTTTTAACAATGGCGTTGTGAATACATTTCCACATTCTATAAATAATTATAATTAGCATGCTTCTTCACTGTTGTACATTATTGTTATTATTGTTCTTCTTCACGTGAACAATGTATCAGTTGTTTTACTTTACTTACTTTAATTTACTGGAAAAAATTGTTTTGACATTTCATATTTTTTTACACCACAATAATGTCATGTCACTCATTTGCCCACTTAAAAATGTCTGTAGTGAATATTAGTGTTTATGAATAAATTTCATATGCCAAAAAATGTATATATACAGGTGTTACACACCACTGTTTGATGCAGAGTAACCGATTTTCCAATGTTATCGATATGGAATAATCATTATGGCCGCAATCTTGAATTTCAAGGTTTTCCTGTTGTTGGATTCCAAGGGACTTTTAGTATGTTTTTTAAAACCCAACTCTGAGTAAACCCTGAAAAAATCAGCTTGTTAGGACTTTTTTTTCTAGTTTTTGGTTAAATTTGACCTAATGCTCTTGGACTATTGTGACGCACCACGCGATAACATTCTCGACGAAGCGGAAAATGCACACGTCCTACAAACCTAAGGAATCGTAGCGCACAATGAAGCAATATACCTTTAAAGGAGAGAAAAGAGAAACGGTAATTTTACTGTTCACCTGAAGGCTGTACTTGAAGTTGCTTGCTTTACATAACTTTACTCCATTTATATATTTGTATAGTGCATTGCCATCTTAGTACTAATAAGAATCTTAATGTATGAGTGTAGGACATTTTATATTATCATTTTATTTTATTTTATTGTTATCATTATTACTATTTTTATTTTTGATATCATCATGTTATATCATTGTTATCATTCCTGATTTAGAAAGATATAGCATTCAAACCACATTTTTATTTTTTTTTCTTCTCTTTTCCTCGTCTCTCTCTCTCTCTCTCTCTCTCTCTCTCTCTCTCTCTCTCCTCTCTCTCTCTCTCTCTTCTCTCTCCTCTCTCTCTCTCTCTCTCTCTCCTCTCTCTCTCTCCTCTCCTTCCCCTCTCTCTCTCTCTCTCTCTCTCTCTCTCTCTCTCTCTCCCCCTTCTCTCTCTCTCTCTCTCTCCTCTCTCTCTCTCTCTCTCTCTCTCTTCTCTCTCATTCTCTCTCTCTCCTCTCTCTCTCTCTCTCTCTCTCTCCTCTCTCTCTCTCTCTCTCTCCTCTCTCTCTCTTCTCTCTCTCTCTCTCTCTCTCTTCTCCTCCTCTCTCTCTCTTTTCTCTCTCTCTCTCTCTCTCTCTCCTCTCTCTCTCTCTCCATATCTTTCCCTTTTCCTCCTCTATCTCCTTTTTCCCTACACCATAAAAACCGTTACATCATTAACTTATCTTCTCTATTCCTCCCTCCCTCCACCTTCATGTATCTTTGCTTAATATTCTTTTTCCTTCCATGATATCCTTTCCTTATGGCTAATCTACAATGCCTTACAGTTTTTTAGATATAATTTCAAGACCAAAACTCAGCATATTATGTATTTTGCTATTTTGAAAATCATGATTTATCACTGCCTTCATTACTAGTGTTTTTTCACTTTTTTTCTGTATTTGTATTTAGTTCCTCCTTGGCTTCTTGCTGGGAGTGTCAGGCCGGTCCAGTATGATTTACACTTTCATAATTCATCGTGTTTAATTTTTTTTTTTTTTTCTTTCATGTTTGCGTGCAGGTATGAACCCACCTCCTTTTTTTGTCTTCAGTTTGTCTGACGTTTATAATTCATTTTCCCCTCTGCCTACACTATGCACTCACTCACCTAGAACAACTGCTTTTTATGAGAAACTTTTATTTATGAATGAGTCTAATAACTTTTCGCAATAAATTTCTTTCTTCCTTCTGTGGCAATATTCGTGTTTTTTTTATAATTGCCTGACGAATATTCATCATATATTTTTAATCATGTGTAAACAGACTAGACGCACAGTTACACATAACTTTTCTTTTATAATTTAAATACGTGTTTCACTTTTCTTTCTGTAAACACAAGATATGGCATACTTTTCTCCCAACAAACTCAAGATACTTTCCTCCCTCACTACTCTACTGCCTCCACACGAAATAACCTCAACTGTACACGTGTTTTATTTCCTTCAGGACGACCTTTGAGGGCACGAAGGATTCTGGTGAGTGTGCAGGAGTGTTGGGGGGCGTGGTGAGGGAAGTCCCAGGTCGTGGGTCGTTTGGGGCTAGGTGGAGGGGGAGGGGAAGGGCAGATGGAGGTGCATGGGGCGCAGCGGTAAGGGCAGGCATTGGAGGATCGGGCAGGGCAGGGTAAAAGAGAGAGACAAAGTGGCTGTGAGGGGCAATGAAAGGAACATGTGGTGAGGGCAGCGGGATGTTGCAGGATTACCGTTGAAACAAGAAAATAAAATGGAAAATGTAAGAGAAAGTGAAGAACTCGGAAAAGAAAGATTGGGAAAAAGTAACGTATGACTGATTAGCGATAGAGACATGGAGGTAGATGAGAGGGGAGAAATGCATAAGAAGAAATTAAATAAGCTAGAATTGGTACAGAAGGGAGAAGGAAATGAGGGAAAGTCTGATACCTGAGAGTCTTTACCATCACGCTCTTTCCTGCTCTCATCTGTACCTGCTTGTCATGATGAAGCAATGCGTATTTGTGGTTTATTCGGGTTTGAGAGAGAGAGAGAGAGATAAGATAAGATACTTTGATCCTATCTAGACACTTTGCAAGTACCAACTACAAGGTTATTGACTATACAAAGCGCCACCACACCAGGACGAATTTGGTGGACTCGAACCGCTGACCGAATGGCGCAGGGACTCTGCAACACCAGTACGTGATTCTACCAACCGCGCCACCCTGGCGGGTAGAGAGCGAGAGAGAAAGACACACAAGGAAAGACAGAAACAGAGAGGGAGTGAGGTGGAGGCACGTGTGTACACAAGGCATAATACATGTTTGGTTCTCGGACCCCGCTGTTTCCATAAGCCACACCCGCCCTCTCTCCCACGCCACGCCTGGGCTGCGGGAAAACTTCATTAAGGTCGCCTCACGGAAGACAACGCGGCTAACACGACCAACACGAGGCTCGCCGCATAATGAGAGGTATAAGGGTCAGGGTGGGGATGAGGAGGGTCTGTGTGGCCGCCTCTTAATTTACGTAAAAGTTGGGGTATCATGGAGGGTGTGGAAGGTAGGTCGGATTTAGGAAAAGAAAACAATATAGCTTCGGCTTTGGGATGGGTGAGAAGAGAGAGAGGAGAGGGTTACAGGGCATGAGGAGGAGGAAAGTACGAGGTGGAAGGCAGTTAGATCCCTGGGCGTGACCAAGAGTTTGGGAGGGCGTGCGCGGTGGGTCAAGGGGGCGTCGCGGTGTTTTTGCTGAGGAGAACATGCAGGGAAGGCATGAAATATGGTGACCAATGTGATACCCAAGGAAATGAATGTTTACGAGATACTGAAAGCAGATAATAGTGTGGTATGCCATGTATTCCCGTAGGATTTTTTTGCAGTTCTGGCTTCTATAGGTATCAGATTAACAGAAAAAGATGGGGTCCCAATTTTCAGACCCCTCACCCCCTTTCTGGGGGGTCATTCCTCTTTTGGCACCCCAGGATTGGTCTCTGGTAACACTAAGCAACAAATTTCAACATTTTCTTTGTTACAGACACGTGAACTACTGATTCCTACTAAATTGCTGATGCTGATGTCAGGTCTGATATCTAAATTTCTCTATCACGTCCAGATTTGGTATAACCGAAACCTCTATTTTTCGTTGTTTTCTCACCCGCTTCTGATACGAAAGCCGTCTAAGCTACTTTTCCATGCCACGTTTTATGCTAGGCATACTTAAATAATGTTAACAGGGTTGTCTTTCCTCCTTTATTCTGGCTTAAGACAGACAGTGGAGTTCCACTGGCGGAGTTACCACCCCTGCGCCCAACCATCCACCCAAAGCGCGTTAGTATTTAGCGATACGTCCGATTTTGCGATACTGTCAAAATCGGACGTAAAATCAATCAGTTATTCATCAATGTCCATATTTGAAATGTCCTCCCGAATAGCGTTTGCGCAATCACTGCCATAGCATTTACAGAGAGGAGTACAGGGCAGGCCATTCTTCAAGCAGCTACACCTATTTCCCTTGCATCCTACTTTGCAGCCAGATTTGACGAGTTCAACTACAGCTTGTAGGGCAGGCAGGGCAAGACATGTCAGTGGAACATACACGCCTTTCTCCAATTTCCATCCATTTTTTTCAATTGCAGGAAGGGTTGGACAATTTTCAGGGTATGACTTCTCCCGCATTGTCATGTAGTTTGCACGCATGATATGGGGAAGCAATGCAGCACGAGTTGGTGGAAGCATTTCCCCTTCTAAGTTCTTTGACCGAAACAGCTCCCACCTGAGTGATGGTAGAGTTGCTGGACCTTTTGAACTGTAGACATGACACACAAAAGTCTCCAACGCTTTCACCTGCGTGGGAAGCTCGTCATTGACCAAATCGGCAGGAATAGAAATGCACCCTAATGCTTTGAAGCAGTCAATGGCAGGGTCATCATCATCAAGCTTTAGGTATGCATCTACCCATGATTTCTTTGAAATTCCTATAAATCTGCCTCCCCAATCAGCACCTGAGAAATTGTGGAGTCCAAGAAGTCCTTGACATTTGCGACGGCCAATAACCTGCACTCTTTCAAAGATGTCTTTCCCGTTTCTTCTTTCCTTTGCCTGTATGAAACTTCAAGGATATAGTAGATGCTATCTGTCTGGAGGCAATAAGATCAAGAAGGAGCAGGAGTACGTCAGTGTAGGGCGACCATACGCAGATCTTTCTGGCAGCACCACAGGCTGTAGAGGCAAGTACTTGGTTTGGAATCAATGTGTCAGCCTCTTCATGTGTATGAGCATACTCAAAACCTATTCCCTTGATATGATCATCGTACACGACAACGAGCACGAATGAATCTTTGCTTGCGAAATAGTCAAGCAGTCCTTGGCCAAACAAGCATGTGAGCTTCCGCTTTGTTTTTGATGCTGAAAGTAACTCCTTAATGGACATGGTGAGCTTCATTTCGGGATGAACTTCGTACTCAATGGATGTGGTTCATCGCTTCTGCCGGGTCTTGTTTTTCAACGACAGATCCAAGTATCGATCAAACACAACACGCCCCTCATCATAGCTTGTCATCATTGTCTCTATGCGTTTGTTGAATGCATCCTGAAGGTGTGAAATCTTCAGCATATTTGGCGTCTTTGTCATACTCTGAAGTACACCATTGCATAAATGATGAGAACTTTAACTGGAGGATCTTCCTGCCCTATGTCTGGTACTGGAGGAACATCAAGGGATTCAACCGTGGGCATCTTCAACTGCATGCATCAGACTGGCCTTGTCAGTTGGGATGTACAAAGATCTATCAACAGCACACAGAGAGCGGGGCACTGTTGACATCTCGTACTTGCCAATTATTTCCTCGAATTTTGGCACTAGACCTGGTCGGCTTCCCTGAACAATGAGAAATCTGCCCAGTAAATTACGATCCTCACGAAATTTTTGATGACTTTATCTCCAATGCGTACTTTTGATTTATCCATCCAACTTGAGAATGCCTTCAACTTGAGCTTCTTCATCTTGTCCCAAACCGAGAGATTTGATTTTGGTAGTCAGACGTTCACAACGAACTCCTCGAATCGCTTCTGACCCTTTTCTGCATAATGCAGAATATCATGCTTTGCTACCTCTGGCACAAGAGCTGATGAAACTAACTTTTCAATGGTGTCTTCACTCTGAAGGGTTTGTCTGTGCAGTGCAACTCTATTGATTGACGGATCTTTATGGCATTCTCTCTGACCTCAGTGCAATCTGTCCAGACAGCTGGTAATGCTCTGTGCGTTCGGATGACCTGGAAACTTTTGGGAAGCTCTCAAGATACTCGCCCAACGATACGGGCAAGGCAGGTGTAGTGGTGACGAGTCGATTGAGAGCAGCTTCATCTCTGCTGAGTCCTACCATACCACCGTGTCCCTTTAGTTTCTTGATTCCTGTTCGAGTGCCTGATCTGTGGCGAGATTCGTGAAGGGTATCTCTGATTTTGCAACAACAAAGTCACCGGACATCAATGCATTCCATGTTTCAGGCTCATTATCTTCCAGCGCATTCATTTGTGCAAGATGGACAGGCATCAGTCGAGCGTAATTTAGAAGATCCCGTGCGAAAAAATACTTGATCAGGTTCTCCAAGGAAGCAAGATAACTCTGCCAGTCCCCTGAGCGGCAAGAGCTGACGAAATGAAGAAGGCTTTCCACTTGATCGAGGTATGCTGAAAGGAATTCTGCAAACTCTCCAATGTTTTCATCCTCCTCCAGTGGCTTCACATTTCCAGCGTACCATGATCTGACTATTCATAGTCTTCAGTCATATCGGGGGTTTCGTGAATGAAGCTTGTCCTTGACAGCATTGCACCGGACACTAACTGGGGCCCTTTTTAAAGAGTGGATAATATGATATCAAACCGCATCATCATAATTGCTAGACTGATTGTGATGTGGTATTCGATGCCTCTTTTGTATGCTTTGCCACTGAAGATCCCACGAAGGGCTGCTGATGTGTATGCACCACTTTCAATGGCACATATATCCAGGCCACTGCCATCTATCGTTTTCCCGAGAGCATGTAAAGCAGCAAATGCAATATGGAGAGCTCCTGCCCTTAGGATCCAATTGGTGTCCCCAACTGACTGCTGAATTTTCAAAGCACGTGAATATAGGTCCAGGTCCAGTGTTATCAAAATTTTTCTCTGTGGACCAATGACAGTGGCAGAGATTCCCTGGGTTAACCGAAGAACAGTGTAAAGAGTCCCATAGTC
The DNA here is from genome assembly GCA_016584305.1 of Chionoecetes opilio. Taxonomy (NCBI): domain Eukaryota; kingdom Metazoa; phylum Arthropoda; class Malacostraca; order Decapoda; family Majidae; genus Chionoecetes; species Chionoecetes opilio. The sequence goes on along the minus strand of JACEEZ010020439.1, from coordinate 38,704 downwards.
AGTGGGGGTGGTCTTGAATAATGGAGCGATCACCTCTACATTCGTGCGTGTTGGGGGTGTCGGATGACTGGGATAACAGCAGAGATTTGGTAGCAGCCCAAGTTGGCATCACATCTTTCTTGACCAATTTCCCTGGTTTTGGGTTTTCTTGTTCCTTGACTGATAGTATAGCGTCGACTGGGGTGCTCTCATGGGGGCACTCTTCCTGATTCCTTTGCATGTCACTGTCCTGTGTTTGTTCCTTCGCTGACTCAGTTTCAGTGAAATCCACAATCATATCCGTGCCATCATCAGTTCCAAGGTAGTTTGCAAGTGCCCAGGTGTGAGTGAAGTCTTTGCTCAGAATATTCTTCCTCTTTCCCATTTCATAGACCGATAATCTCAATGGAGTGGTTTTGATGACTGGTTCTTGCACCATGTTCACGTCAAAAGGGCCCGAGGCTTTTGTGAGAGAAGCTTTTCTGGTATTTCAAGTGGTCGGTTCATGAACTCTCCATCTTTATCTTGCTGGAACATGACAACCACTGTGCCATGGAAGGTTCCTTGCCCCGTCGGTGTGTCCTTCCAGGAGGTCAATATTATCGATCGCAAACCATGTGGTTCAGGCCTTTCTTGACAAAGTTTGGAGACAAAATCCACCAGCCTCCTTCATCCGCTGGAGAACACTCTGCTCAACTCGTTTCTCTAAGTCAATGATGTGAAGGTAGTCACTTCCAATATACACAGCTGAGAGGTTTTCAACAAGATTCTTGTCACGCACTCTAGAATGAACAGCAAGGCGAAGACCGATTGACAGAGGGGTCTGGACTGTTTGTCGGAAGGCACTGTCTTTCTTTGTCTGATGTTTCACCTGGCGATCAGTCCGAGTATTTTGGACAAGGAACTGGCATGAAACGTCGACAGTTTTGTCCACCTCCTGGTCTCGTATTTCCCGGACACTTTGACAACATGGCTACCAAAGAGGAGGTGACTCATGAAGAACTGGAGTAAAGACGGATTTTCAAAATTACTGAAGCTGCCTGTAAACGACCAACTGCGTTGTTGCAGCATCTCTTCTCGCAGAAGGTTGGCGACATTCTTCAGGTGACCAACTATCTCATCATCATTCATCATTGAGGACCTGTAATCCATGGCCATCGTGACTGCAGTGGAGAGCACAAGACGGTCAGGCTCATTCCGTCTTAGTGATGTACAAACTTCACTTCTGGAAGGCGCTCGCTAATGAGTCTTTTGAGGTATTTCCGATAGTTCTCACTCTCATTTACATCCACACGGTATCTTTTCAAAATTGACAAGTGGGCATCATTTACCTCAGCCATGCTCTGAGTCGTGTAACATCCTCGTCACTCAAGGTGTTTTGAATAGCGAGGACCAATTGTGCATCACATACTGAGCGAATGAGTGGCACATTACTGTGATCTGTCCTCGTTGATATTCGCTGTGCAGAGCGCAAACATGTCCGATGATAGTGCTTTCAAGAGCTGATGCGTCGCCGGGTTCTTCAAGGTCCGCTACTGAAACTCTCAACATGGTCATCTGGGGTTTTCTGCTTGATCTGTAGGAGTGTTTTACCCATTGAGTCAGTAAGACAACACGGTGCAGTGGCTCTGAGTCATTCTTGGGACAGAAGTCACAGTTGGAAAATAGACACACTTGTTCCTTTGGAATAGTCTTTGACCGCTTTGGCCGAACAGATCCCACAGCACTTGAAGGTCGCCCCGGTCCTCGTGGAGCGCAGACAGGTGAATCGGTTCGGGATCTCTTCCTAAGACGTTCAATCTTGTTCTTGTTGACGATAGGTTTCCGACATTCACTATGATACCGAACGTACTTGAGTTCTCCTTCATTTAAACCTGACAAGTAATTTAGTAGTCTATGAATGTCACTTTCAGTATCACCAGAGACACTCTCTCTTGACAGTGTTGTAAAATTTCATCTGTCATGACCGGATTGTTCACCAATCGCTTCTTTGATGTGGCACCTTCTTTACAGATCACGCAAACTCCGTCCTCCTCCGACATATTGGCGATACTACCACGATCTCAGTTTACAGGGTATATCTGACTGAGCTCAAAACTGCTTCTTCAACATGCCTGAAAAAGAAAAAATGGAGTTAGACCCTATACTCTGAACAGGAAGTGCTAAATCTGAACCGGAAGTGCTATAAGGACACTTCCGGTTGCTTTTTGAGTGCTATAAATCGACTCAGCATACCTGAAAACCTACAAAGGATACTCAAATTATGAAAATCGGTCAATTATTGGCGGAGATAGGTGCATGGTCAGTGCCGGGGGGCCCCAAAAGGGAAGTGACCCCCAAAAGGGGGGTAAGGGGTCTGAAAATTGGGACCCCATCTTTTTCTGTTAATCTGATACCTATAGAAGCCAGAACTGCAAAAAAATCAATTTTAGCACAAAAATCCTACGGGAGCCCTTTTCCTAACATTACATACCGCACTATAAGCGTGTACTTGTTCTGGTGCTTTTAAGAAGAGTAGTTATTTTCTCTCTTTTTGTTGTAGTACGTGAGTAAAGGGATGTATTTGCATGCAGAAAGAAGGGTTTTATTTCCACCAAATAGAAAAATATTCATGAAAGTCAAATTTGTCCCGGAAAAATGTAAGGAATAGTATTGTACGAAAGGTCCAGTGGTTAAGTTAACAAATACGAGTGCACGTTTGTGTAAACCAGACAAACTAGTAAGGAGGAAAGGATGAACACTGAAATTAACGTGAACCTTGAAAAGAGAGAAAAAGAAAAAGTGAGAGAGAACTTTTTCGTTCAACGAGTGAACGAAAAAGAGAGAGAGAGAGAGAGAGAGAGAGAGAGAGAGAGAGAGAGAGAGAGAGAGAGAGAGAGAGAGAGAGAGAGAGAGAGAGAGAGAGAGAGAGAGAGAGAGAGAGAGAGAGAGAGAGAGAAAATATGCGGTGGTCAGTAGATATCGAAAGGTGTGGAGGCCGGAGGGTAGGCAAGATAAGATACGATACTTTGATCCTCTCTAGACACTTTGCAAGTACCAACTACAAGGTTATTGACTATACAAAGCGCCACCACACCAGTACGAACTTGGTGGGAGGGTAGGCAAGGAAAGCCAACGAAGGAGGAGCTATACATTGGTATCTCGTCAGGGGTACACCTGGGTACATTGTTAATTTATTAATGTACTGGTACACTACCCAGGAATTTACTGTTAAGTGGGGTATTTCCGTCTCGCTGTCCTTTAGTACTGCCAATAGTATTCGGCAGGGGGGGATTTTATCTTCCTACCTGTACAATGTGTACACGGATGATCTCAGTGCCAACCTTCGTGATACAGGTATCGGCTGCCACATACATGATGGGTGCATCAACTCACTGAGCTATGCTGATGATATGGTACTGCTCGCACCCACTGCGGATGCGTTGCAGGACCTTATCAATGTGTGTCAGGTGTATGCTGCGGAGCATGACATTGTCTACAACACCACTAAGGGCTAAATGCAAGAATGCTCGTCAAATCCCGGCAGGTGGATATGCCCCACCGTCGTACCTCTACCGGTGGGGATATACAAGAATTGTACTCAAAAGCCCGGCCAGTGGAGATCTGTGCAGTCGTACCAACACAAGCGAGTCCAAGACGGCATCAGTATTTTGACTGTTTTACACATATCTAATACATTTTACTAGTGTAATTTATCATTTTTGCCATTAAAATAATAGCTAAGTTAGTGTTCGCCACTCTTGTCTGAGGCGTTGGTGTAGAAAAAACGGGCCCGAGTGATGCTTGTGATTACATTTGAACGGCCCGCCAGTACTGCTCCACATAATGCTGCCCTCACCCCGCCCGCCGCTTCCCACAGTTAACCACCTTATAAGGCCTCCTGGCCTATTTTTCCTTTNGATCTCAGTTTACAGGGTATATCTGACTGAGCTCAAAACTGCTTCTTCCACTGCCTGAAAAGAAAAATGGAGTTAGACCCTATACTCTGAACAGGAAGTGCTAAATCTGAACCGGAAGTGCTATAAGGACACTTCCGGTTGCTTTTTGAGTGCTATAAATCGACTCAGCATACCTGAAAACCTACAAAAGGATACTCAAATTATGAAAATCGGTCAATATTGGCGGAGATAGGTGCATGGTCAGTGCCGGGGGCCCCAAAAGGGAAGTGACCCCCAAAAGGGGGGTAAGGGGTCTGAAAATTGGGACCCCATCTTTTTCTGTTAATCTGATACCTATAGAAGCCAGAACTGCAAAAAAATCAATTTTAGCACAAAAATCCTACGGGAGCCCTTTTCCTAACATTACATACCGCACTATAAGCGTGTACTTGTTCTGGTGCTTTTAAGAAGAGTAGTTATTTTCTCTCTTTTTGTTGTAGTACGTGAGTAAAGGGATGTATTTGCATGCAGAAAGAAGGGTTTTATTTCCACCAAATAGAAAAATATTCATGAAAGTCAAATTTGTCTTGAAAAATGTAAGGAATAGTATTGTACGAAAGGTCCAGTGGTTAAGTTAACAAATACGAGTGCACGTTTGTGTAAACCAGACAAACTAGTAAGGAGGAAAGGATGAACACTGAAATTAACGTGAACCTTGAAAAGAGAGAAAAAGAAAAAGTGAGAGAGAACTTTTTCGTTCAACGAGTGAACGAAAAAGAAAGAGAAGAGAGAGAGAGAGAGAGAGAGGAGAGAGAGAGAGAGAGAGAGAGAGAGAGAGAGAGAGAGAGAGAGAGAGAGAGAGAGAGAGAGAGAGAGAGAGAGAGAGAGAGAGAGAGAGAATATGCGGTGGTCAGTAGATATCGAAAGGTGTGGAGGCCGGAGGGTAGGCAAGATAAGATACGATACTTTGATCCTCTCTAGACACTTTGCAAGTACCAACTACAAGGTTATTGACTATACAAAGCGCCACCACACCAGTACGAACTTGGTGGGAGGGTAGGCAAGGAAAGCCAACGAAGGAGGAGCTATACATTGGTATCTCGTCAGGGGTACACCTGGGTACATTGTTAATTTATTAATGTACTGGTACACTACCCAGGAATTTACTGTTAAGTGGGGTATTTCCGTCTCGCTGTCCTTTAGTACTGCCAATAGTATTCGGCAGGGGGGGATTTTATCTTCCTACCTGTACAATGTGTACACGGATGATCTCAGTGCCAACCTTCGTGATACAGGTATCGGCTGCCACATACATGATGGGTGCATCAACTCACTGAGCTATGCTGATGATATGGTACTGCTCGCACCCACTGCGGATGCGTTGCAGGACCTTATCAATGTGTGTCAGGTGTATGCTGCGGAGCATGACATTGTCTACAACACCACTAAGGGCTAAATGCAAGAATGCTCGTCAAATCCCGGCAGGTGGATATGCCCCACCGTCGTACCTCTACCGGTGGGATATACAAGAATTGTACTCAAAAGCCCGGCCAGTGGAGATCTGTGCAGTCGTACCAACACAAGCGAGTCCAAGACGGCATCAGTATTTTGACTGTTTTACACATATCTAATACATTTTACTAGTGTAATTTATCATTTTTGCCATTAAAATAATAGCTAAGTTAGTGTTCGCCACTCTTGTCTGAGGCGTTGGTGTAGAAAAAACGGGCCCGAGTGATGCTTGTGATTACATTTGAACGGCCCGCCAGTACTGCTCCACATAATGGCTGCCCTCCACCTCCCGCCGCCGCCCGGCTTCCTCACAAGTTAACACACCTATATAAGGTCTCCTGGACCTGATTTTTCCTTAATTATGACACGTGCATTCACAAGGTATGCATGTTACTCTCAGTTGAGTTGAAAACTCACCTGTAATGGTCTGGGAAGAAATAGGATGGAATAAGGGCAGAGCGGTATGCAGGTGGGATGTGCAATTGTGCATGGTGAACGCAATCAGCTGACTCAAATCTTGAAGCGTTGCGTTGTTCTCTGTTGATTCTTGCTTACCGCGCCGCGATGCAACGGCTCGAAAAAATGTCTTGCATATGGCCCTAAGACAGAGTGCATGGTAGTATCACCGGCACGCACTCTGGTGAATTACCTCAAAACAGCATGGCTCGGTGGGTCTGCCCTCACTTTTGTGGATAGATTCTCATACTTACGCCATGTTATATCCCACGACATGACTGATGATGATGATATCATCAAGCAGACCACCAAGCTTCTTGTCGTGGGAAATACTCTACAGAGGAAATTTTCCTACTGTATCAGAGAGGTGAAGATGGAGTTATTCAGGAGTCACTGCTACTCTATATACTGCAACTCGCTGTGGTCGCGGTTCAGGGTGGCCACTCTGAACTGCCTTAAGGTCTGTCACAATGACATCCTTAAGAGGCTTCTGGGGCTGCCCAGGTGGTGCAGCTCGTCCCTGGCTTTCGCTATGAACGGGGTGAACAATCTGGATGTGATCCGTCGACACTCCGTGTTCAGCTTAAGGAGTAGGGTGGAGCTCTCTACGAACTCCATCATCACCTCTGTCAGGCAGAGCTCGGCCTATGTATGTGGACCTATACAACAGCGGTGGCTGGGTCTGCTGTTTGTGCAGAATGTTGGGTAGCACAGGTGTCCATGTATGTTTATTCTATGTACTTTGATACTACCGGTATGTCCCCTAATGTGCCTATACTATGTTCTTATGTTTGTTTTTGCTCTAGTACTTAAGTTAACTCCTTGGCTTCTTGTTGCTTTGTTTTGTCTGTATGCCTCCGCGCGAGGATAAAATTATTATTATTATTATTATTATTATTGGTGCCTCGTGGTGGACAGCGACAGGAGGGTAACCTTCCTTATGCAGCGATATGAACCAGGATGTTGTGGCATCTCCCCGACAGTCTTCTTATCCTTCAGCCCCTCCTTCCTTCCTTCCTCTGGACGCGGACACGGCACAGAGGGACGGAGACAAGCGTGGGAGTCGACTGGGGCATCCGTCACGCTGCCCCTCGTGATCCCCGCCTCCTCCCCCAGCCGTGAACTGCCGTTTTGGTAATTTTGCTTGATGTGTCTTATAGGCCTTATCGCGCCAGCTGAGTCCTCTACGCCTGCCCTGTGCGACCACAGTCTATAACGGTCTTCCGAACGGCGGGACGAGTTTTGGCTCACGCGGCGCACCTACGTCACGCGATCCAGGCCACCCCAAGCCCTCTCGATCTGCCTCATTCTATCAGCAGCATAGCTGAGAGGCGGGTGGGATCCGCTCCGTGCGCCCACGTTCATGTCCTACCATATTCCATTTTAAGATAATTAACTAACTAACTAACAATAAAAACAACAATAATAAAAAAATAATAATAAATACTACTCCCCATACTATAGTAGTAGTAGTAGTGGTTGTAGTAGTAGTAATAGTAACAGTAGTAGTAGTAATAATAGTAGCAGTAGAAGTAGTCGTATAGTAGTAGTTGTTGTAAAGAAGTAGTGGTAATAGTAGTAATAGTAGTGTTAGTAGTAGCAATAGCAGTGGTAGCAATAGACTATTACCTTATAACAACACAATTGGTATTAATGGACATGTTATTTACCAAATAAGCAGTACATGAAAACAGCATGGCTGTAATAAACAATACTGTACAAGGCTAAGTGGCATTGTGTTGGGGCGGGGGAGGAAGGAGGGACTAGGCTGCGCCAGCTGAGTCACGTGTCAGAGTCACGTGTTACATCCTCCCCCGCCCCAACACGATGCCACTTAGCCTTTTACTGTATTGTTTATTACATCCATGCTGTTTTCATGTACTGCTTATTTGGTAAATAACATGTCCATTAATACCAAGTGTGTTGTTATAAGGTAATGTAATGTTCCATTACTAGTAAAGATAATGATTAAATCATTCATAATTTCACCGATTGGCAACCGCGAGTACACACTGTATCACTGTATCGTCACCTGGATCGCGTGACGTCACTCACCCCCCACCCCCAACCTGCGTGTCGGATGACCGTATTAGACTGTGTGTGCGACGTGCTAACGTATGCAGTCGTGGGTAGATTGTGTTGGGGGGTATGTATCAAGGACTGTCTTGAATTTATCACCTTGACTGTGCGAATTATGGCGATAAGTTTGGGGCATCCTCTTTGTTTGTTGTTGTTGTTGGTAGTAGTCGTGGTTATCCGTATCTTGAATAGCAGAGACAGGAAGGAGTATGGAGTAAGTGTGTTAGATCGCATCAACGATACTGCAGTGTTGTGAAGGCTGCGGTGGTGGAGACATTACTTATATCGTTGGCCATCACCTGTGCATCGCCCCGCCCCGTCTATAATTAACATAGTGATTACGGTGGAACAATGAAAGAGAGGTTTTGAGACCACGAATAGGCATGGTGGTTACCGCGGCTGCCTTATTTGGCGAAGGTGGAGAGGAGGGATGTCTTTATACGGCCGGCCTCCCGCTGCCCCGGCTGTCTTCACCTCTTTGCCGGAATGAAGTTGTCCGGGCTTGTTGCTCGCTCGCACACGTGGTCGAGGCGTCCTCCTCTGTCTTGTGTATTCCGTTTTGGGCACTGGGCGGCATCTGCACCCAGTCACAGGGCACAGTACCCAAGCATGTTAAATAATATTTAAATTAATGTTTCTTCAGATAATTCCAATAAGTTTTCATGATTTCTGTTCACTTTTGTAGGAAGAGAAAAAGCAGACAGTTAAATGCGTGAATATGTTCAGGACTTCAACCGGTTATTATCACGTTTTCTTCGACTTTTGTAATCTCGCAGGTGCTGTTGAAGCGGCTCTCATATAACACCTGTGCGTTTGCTTATAGCAACGCTCACACTTTACTTTTTTTTTCTCCCCACGTTTGCCTCGCTGCTCCCCATCTTTACCTGCTAGCGTCCACCCCCCGCCACATGTGCCATCATCATCCCGCAGCCACAGACTATAGATAGTATCATTCTGCAACCACACCTGCCGAAGACATTCTCCAAGCACACTCAACCAGTATCTTCCACCCTTGCTTGCGCCTGGAGTGGTCCGCTCAGGCTGCAGCATTCCTCTCTCACACCTACGTTTGTTTCTTGCTACATTTGAGAAAGCACGGACCATAATTTCATCCCTTCGTTGCCCCCCCCCTTGCCCTCCCGCGGTGCGTCGGGCCTCTGTTTGGAGTTGGACACACTCGCCCTGTTTGTCAGCTCGGCAGTGTTGCCTTGCCACTCGGGGCGACACAGCGTTGCTCCGCCTGGGGGGAAGGAAAATTTTACATTTTCTGGGGGTTGTTGGCGGTTTGGCCTATGGTTTCCCTTCTTTCTTAAGAAATTGACCAGATGCACTTTTCCAAAGTAATTGAAGATAGGCAGTGTTTAGTGTTTCATTGGGCCCTTTTGAGCCGTGACTCTCGATGAATTCAAACAATAATAAATGCGGGAAAGTTCAATTGACAACTGCCGCTTTACTTGCCCTAAAATTATAATTGTCATATTAGGCCTTTGTGCTCCTAATTTCTTTTGTTTTTTTCGGTGCGACCCAAAAAGCTATTCGTGCTTTCTCCCCACAGTAAACATTGCATTGCTCTTGTGAATTTTCCCTCCTGTCCGCTTTTTTCTGCTCGGCCAAAGCAACAACAGCCTGTGTGAGCTCCTAATGAGTTTTCTTCGGTGCCTAATCATGTGTCTGGTATTTTTAACTAAATTGCTATTGCAAGCCTGTGAAAATCCCTCTGCTTTTTCTTATGCAAAGCAACAAACGCCCTTGGGAAGTTGAACATTTTCTTCTGTTTCATCATTCTCTCTCTCGGTATTGTAATGTAAAGTTTATAATTCTAAAATATTCCCTTTTTTCCTCATATGCTCTTTTTCGCTTTTCCTTATCTCAACATTCTCTCTCTCCTCTCTCTCTCTCTTCTCTCTCTCTCTCTCTCTCTCTCTCTCTCTCTCTCTCTCTCTCTCTCTCTCCTCTCTCTCTCTCTCTCTCTCTCTCTCTCTCTCTCTCCCTCTCTCTTTCTCCTGTGTGTGTGTGCGTGTGCGTGTGCGTGCGTGTGTGCACGCCCGCGCGTGTGTATGCGTGCGTGCGGATGTGCAAGTTTGCTAGTAAATGGATGCATGTGTAAGTGTAGATAGATATATAAATATATTTATAGATAGAGAGACAGACAAACAACACTGAGACCATCGTATCGGAGTCTTGGTCATGGTATTGGTGTGGGTTGATTCAGGGCAAGTGTGGGTCTGGATCCCTGTGTGGGTCGTGGCCCCGGGCAGGGGTTGTCAGGCTCCTGGTGGAGGCGGACGTGTGGGTCTTGATGTGGACGCATTGGGAGGAAGTTCTGTATTAAAAGGTCACCTTAATTAATGCGTCTCAGTCATCAGGTTGACACTTAATTCTCCTCTCCTGCTTATCATCTTCAGTACAATATTTTTTTTTCTTTTCATTTAGTAAAGTTTGGTGTCATTTATATTTACCTCAAAGTCTACCTGCGAATCTTGTCATCATCTGCCGGAAGCACATCGGTCAACCAGATTTTAATTTCTATTTATAGGCCATCATATATGCAAGTCACTACTTCAGCGGATTTGTCAGTGAAACAGTCAGATGGCCGGTCAGTCAGTGAATGAGTTACAGTAGCCAGCCACCACCTCACAAGCCTGTCAGTCCACTTGTCAGTCCGGCCGGTCCATCAGTCAGGCCAATGAATCAGGCAGTCGGGTCAGGGCGCTGCGGTCGGACACGCACGAAATTATTTCCTTTGTCATATAGTCAGTCAGATATGCAATGGATTAATCTGCGATCCGGCTAAGCGACTAGTCAGCCAGTTAGTGATTCAGGTTTTGTCTGGCCCAAACAGAGCGTGTTGTGCTTAGGGTCGAGTGTTTGAGTCTCCCTCGGGCCGCCGTTTGGGAAAGTCTGGGCAGGTGTTGGCAGTCATAACAAAAGGACCTAGGTATCAGTTTCGGCCACGCCCCCGCTCGGCCTTCCCTGCTGTTTGTTGTTCTTCCCCTCCACCCTCCCTCCACTCTCTCTTCCCTTCCTCACTTCTCTCATCACTTCTCATCTTCCTTTTCCCAAATATTCGTTTCTCACTTGCCATTCCATCCAGCATGTTTCCTATACCTTTCCTTTCCTTCCTCTATCTCCTCTTTCAGTTCCTCCTCAGTCTCATCCTTTCCCTTGCCTCCACCTCCTCTCCTTCCCACACCCTCCACAGTCCCTTCCCTTCCCTTCGTTCGTCGCGCACCACTGACCAGCCTGGCTCCTCTATGCTGGTCAACTCAACTTTTATCTCTGTCGTTGTGGCGCTTTGGTTGCCTCTCTAGGTGGAGGCTTTAAGGGTGGAAATGGACGTTTTAGTTGCTCGAGTCTGCGCCGTGTATATTCAGGGCAGGAAGAGAGCCGAGTGTTGAAGGAAAAAAATATATGCCTTGTTAAGAGTCAGTGGCTGGAGTGTTATAGTTGTTGTGTTTGGTGTTGTGGCTTTATGGTCAATAACTACTATCACTACTATATGTATACTACTACTACTACCACCACCACTTCTATTGCTTCTACTACTACTACTACTACTACTACTACTACTACTACTACTACTACTACTACTACTACTACTACTACTACTACTACTACTACTACTACTACTACTACTACTACTACTACTACCACTTCTACTGCTTCTACTGCTATTGCTGCTACCCTAACTACTACTACTACTACTACTACTACTACTACTACTACTACTACTACTACTACTACTACTACTACTACTACTACTACTACTACTACCACCACTTCTTACTGCTATTGCTACTACTACTACTCTACTACTACTACTACTACTACTACTACTACTACTACTACTACTACTACTACTACTACTACTACTACTTCTACTGCTTCTACTGCTATTGCTGCTGCTACTACTACTACTACTACAACTACTACTACTACTACTACTACTACTACTACTACTACTACTACTACTACTACTTCTCTTCCAACAACTACATCTGGTCTTACTACTACTACTACTACTTTCTACTCCTACTGCAACTTCTGTTTTTTTGGTTGATGCTGCTGCTGTTGCTGTTGTTGCTGTTGTTTCTGCCGCCACTGGTGTTCCTGCTGCTGCTGTTGGTGATGATAGCAGTGATGATAGAAATAATAATATTATTGTTATTATCTTTATAAATTTTATTGTTATTGATATTTGTATTATTATAATAATAATAATTATTATTGTTATTACATTTTATTTTAATAATGATAAGTATTGTTATGTTTGTTATTTTTTTTCTCTTGTCATCATCATCAGTCTTATAATAATAATAATAATAATAATAATAATAATAATAATAATAATAATAATAATAATAATAATAATAATAATAATAATTTTATTCTCGCCCAAAGGCATACATACAAAAAACAAAGCGATAAGAACAGGCCAAGGAGTAACCTTAAGTACTAGAGCAAAAACAAAAACAGGAACAAAGTACAGGCACATTAGGGGACATAGTATCAAAGTACATAGAAAAGCATACACGGACACCGGTGCTACCCCACATTCTGCACAAACAGCAGACCCAGCCACCGCTGTTGTATAGGTCCACATACATAGGCCGAGCTCTGCCTGACAGAGGTGATGATGGAGTTCGTAGAGAGCTCCACCCTACTCCTTAAACTGAACACGGAGTGTCGACTGATCACATCCAGATTGTTCACCCCGTTCATAGCGAAAGCCAGGGACGAGCTGCACCACCTGGGCAGCCCCAGAAGCCTCTTAAGAATGTCATTGTGACAGACCTTAAGGTGGTTCATAATGGCCACCTTGTACCGCGACCACAGCGAGTTGCAGTATATAGAGTAGCAGTGACTCCTGAATAACTCCATCTTCACCTCTCTGCTACAGTAGGAGAATTTCCTCTAGAGTATTTCCCACAACAAGAAGCTTGGTGGTCTGCTTGATGATATCATCATCATCAGTCATGTCGTGGGATATAACATGGCCTAGGTATGCGAATCTATCCACAAAAATGAGGGCAGACCCACCGAGTCATGCTGTTTTCAGGTAATTCACCTGAGCACGTGCCGGTGATACTACCATGCACTCTGTCTTAGTGGTATTGTAGACAATGTCATGCTTGGCAGCATACACCTGACACACATTGATAAGGTCCTGCAACGCATCCGCAGTGGGTGCGAGCAGTACCATATCATCAGCATAGCTCAGTGAGTTGATGCACCCATCATGTATGTGGCAGCCGATACCTGTATCACGAAGGTTGGCACTGAGATCATCCGCGTACACTTTGTACAGGTAGGGGGATAAAATCCCCCCCTGCCGAATACCATTGGCAGTACTAAAGGACAGCGAGAAGGAATTACCCCACTTAACAGTAAATTCCTGGGTAGTGTACCCAGGAATACTTATGAGAGGTCACAGTTTGAGAATGTTTCACACAGTTACTGCTGTGTGTAACACGGTAACACGGACTGTTACGTACGTGTTATGTACGTGTTACTGATCAACATACTCTAAGGGCACTTGAAGAACTAGGGAGATTGTTTTTATTAGAGTTGTTATTACGTGCGCGCATTGAAAAAAAAAATTCAGATCTTATTCATTGATCTATTTATTCATTTAATTGATCAATCATTTTTGAATGAATTTTTCTTTGTTTTGTTTTATATTATTTATTGATTTAGACTTTAGAGGCTCATTTATTTGTTGTTTACCTATCTAGATGTATCTATTTATATTTGTTGTATGTGTGCGTGTTATTTACGATGGTTTTGAGCACACGCTGGA
>JACEEZ010020439.1:12500-20000 GCA_016584305.1 Chionoecetes opilio | reverse complement strand
CGAATATTGAAAAAAAACATGCGAATGCGAATATTCGGTCCATCACTAATATATATAAATATATATATACTGTATATATATCTATCTATCTATATATATATATATATATATATATATATATATATATATATATATATATATATATTATATATATATGTATATATATATTTATATTATATATATATTATATATATATATATATATATATATATATATATATATATATATATATATATATATATATATATATATATATATATAATATATATATATATATATTATATATATATATATATATATATATATATATATATATATATATATATATATATATATATATATATATACTATATATTGTACAACAAATATTTTTCCCCTCACTTCTGAACTAAATAAAAGTATTTGAAATCGTATAAATAATAATAATGTAAAGATGTCCTTGTGGTGTAATGCGCAGGGTCGCTGTCTGTCCATTATGTATAGCCTGGGATGTACTTTTTGCCAGGGTGAGCAGCTATAATGGCCAATGTGAGGAGTTGTAACCCAGGCAACTCTGCTATTTATGGCCATAACAGAGGCTTGCCAAGAACATATTCTTAAGATAACATGTAGAGGAGGTCATTTCGGTACAATGGGCTGTACAGGGATAAGTTAATGTACTAAGGTATTACGTGGCAATCCTTTCCGTATTTTCGAAGTCTAATGAAACATGTTAGCACAGAGTAGACGCACATGCCTCAATATTACCTCATGGTGTGTGAGAGTATGTCGCGTGTTCTCATTTGTACCTGTAAGCAAAAACAGCAAATTCTTCAGCTCGCCAAGTGTTTGCCAGGCTTAAAAGGGAAATGCAGCACATCTTCGCTTAAAGTGGAAAATCTATCCTCTCTCTGTGTGTGTGTGTGTGTGTGTGTGTGTGTGTGTGTGTGTGTGTGTGTGTGTGTGTGTGTGTGTGTGTGTGTGTGTGTGTGTGTGTGTGTGTGTGTGTGTGTGTGTGTGTGTGTGTGTGTGTGTGTGTGTATTCATCTAGTTTTATTCATCTAGTTGTATTTTACAGGGCCTGAGCAACGCTCGTATGGCCCCGTCTCCATATCAACATTTATTTTATCATTCATCCTTAGTGCTTAGTGTTGGCCGAAGCCACCACCCTTCCTGGTCACCTGGGGTCACAAACCTGGGGTGGTGGTCACCTGGGGTCACAAACCCCAGGCTAACACCCGGTACCCATTCACTGCTGGGTGGACAGGGGCTCGGGTTTTAAGAAGACCGCCCGTCTGTCTTCGCTTCGCCCGGGGATAGAACTCGGGACTACTCGGTTATGAGCCTTACACTACGGAGTTCCCCTAAAGGTGATGTTTGCATCTCTGGCCTTACCTCGACGGTTCACCTGGAGAGAGACCCCCGGTTCCCTCGCCCCTTGCTTTGTATGCTTTCACATGTGGCGGCGTAGGTTTACACCTGTCGTTGGCCGAAGCCGGGTTTGGCCGAAGCCGGTTTGGGGATCTTGGGAACACCCACGTGAGCGGATGTCCCCTATAGCTACCCGCCGCAGCAGGTTCCAGAGCATCACCCCCGGGAGGCGGGACACAACTCCCGACTAACACCCGGTACCCATTCACTGCTGGGTGGACAGGGGCTTGGGTGTAAGGAGACTGCCCGTCTGTCTCCGCTCCGCCCGGGGATCGAACCCGGGATCTCTCGGTTGTGAGCCGAGCGTGCTAACCACTGCACTACGAAGTACCCGTGGTACAGGTGTGTGTGTGTGTGCGTGTGTGTGTGTGTGTGTGTGTGTGTGTTTTTCCGGAAATCATCCGTAGGCTATGGAATTATCTTGATTTTACTTGAATAGCAGCAATGGGAATTGTGTGGATGTTGAAATAATGATGTTAGCATTTTACTCATTCCAATTTCTCTTATTATCTCATGTTGCTAGGATGTTTTTCTGTATGTTCAATTCTCTGTAAAACTGTTACCCTCAATGGCAGGATATTTTTGTTTGGTGACCGATTGTAGAACCTTTTCTTGAATCATTGCGGAGAGTTTTCATTTGACGTCTATTGGGAATATCCAAAGACTACTGTATACTGGACTTGCTACTCATTTTGGGCTATTTCCAGTGGAGGCCAGTTTTGCGATTTCTGACATTTTCGAACATCACTCCCATTTCACTTCCTGTGGTTTATCAGTATAAATGATATACCGCTATCTTCGTAAATGTTTGTTTTATAATTTTATCAAATAAAAACTGTAAAATACATCAAAGAAATGCCATTATGAGAGAGTGAAGAAATATGCATGAATTTAATATTCACTTAAACTCTTCGCCACTTAATATTTTGCGAGAAAACATTTTACATGAAACATATCAATATAAGTGGAATTTTATTAGCTTTCCATTGATGTATTTCGTTTTCTGATAAATGAATTAGAACCATACATAAATTAGCGTTAACTAAATAAATAACCTCATCAATTGGGTAAATTACCCGATTGATGATGTTATTTATCTAGTTAACGCTAATTTATGCATGGTTTTAATTTATTTATCAGAAAACAAAATATATCAATGGAAAGCTAATAAAATTCCGCTTTTATTGATATGTTGCATGTAAAAAGTCTTCACGCAAAATATTAAATGGCGAAGAGTTTTAAGTGAATGTTCATGCATATTTCTTCAGTCTCATAATGGAATCTCTTTAGTGTATTTTACAGTTTTTTATTTGATAATATTATAGAACAATCATTTGCAAAGATAACAGTGTATCATTTATACTGATAAACCATAGTCTACTGTATTCATGGAACTCTTTTTTACTTGTCGATCCGATTGATGATGATATTTTTTTAGTTAACGCTAATTTATGCAAGGTGGTAATTCATTTATCAGAAAACGAAGTATATCAATGGAAAGCTAATGAAAATCCGCTTTTATTGCTATGTTTCATCTAAAATGTTTTCTCGCAAAATATTAAATGGCGAAGAGTTTAAGTGAATATTAAGTTCATGCATAATTCTTCACTCTCTTATAATGGCATTTTTTTTAGTGTATTTTACTGTTTTTTATTTGATAATATTATAGAACAAACATTTACGAAGATAGCAGTATATAATTTATAGTGATAAACCATAGGAAGGGAAATGGGGGTGATGTTCGAAAATGTCAGGAATCGCAAAACTGGCCTCCACTGGTCATGGACGGGTTGGCGCGGGGCACGAGTAGCAAGTCCAGTGTAGAGTAGTCTTTGGAATATCAAATATCAAAAACCTTGGACTTTTATTTTCACCATTTCCTTTATTGTTTAGATTTAGAAGCGTTCAATGTCCCTTGGTTTCGTCATAATATGTGAGATATTCTCACATTAATTTTCATGCCCAGTATTTTCTCTGACTTTTGATTATTTGTGTTGTTACCGGTCATTGCGATGGATTACTTGTCAGGATCGCTACAGGAGACGCTGTAGTGCGCATTATGATGATCATTATTTTCAAAAATGTTCATGCTTCACTACGGCTGACAAACAAACATAATATTACAAGTAGAAAATGCTTCAGGGTAGCCCTGAAGACATGAAAAAGGGAAGATGACTCTTGCGGGTGTTGTTTTGTAGATCAAGAAGTGTCAAGAAGAAGGGAAACAAGGCTAGTGTGGACATGGGAAAGATTGCGAAAGAATATAAACAAGGTGGCAAAGATGCCTTTGGACATGAGAAAGATTTGGAAAGGAAAGAAACTAGGTGTCACTCAACATTTGTCCTACCACGAGTGGAGTCATCTTCGCCTTATGGCATTCCGCCGCGATTTGCAGCATTTTCCCTGTTACATTGGCCCTCGCATCAGCTATAAGTCACGGCTGCTTTTCAGTTTTGTAGCAGTTCCATTGCGCTCCTGCTCCATTCATAGAAAGTGTTGGGACTGGCTTGTGCAACTGACGATGTATTTGGTGTGCTTGCAACTGATCCGAGAGCTTTGCAAACTATTGCGATTGATAAGACACCGGAATCAAGTCACCTCAAATAATTACGTGAAATTGTCGGGCCTCAGTCCCCCTGTGATACGTACACAACCCCGAACCCAAGTGAGGGGTTGGAAGACCCGGGCCAGTCTTTCAGTCTTACACTACTGCGCCGTAGGGTACCGGATCCCATATGCCTAGCTTAGTCCTATTCCCAGTATGCACATTATGTCTCCTTCCGGTCGCCTTCCTGTGTCTTGAGTAACACTTGCCCCAATCCTTGCTTACAACACAGTATCAGCTGGGAGGCTTCCATTTGTAAAGCAAGGGTTGATGGCTCCATGCCAAAAGGCGAAGATGACTCCACTCGTGGTAGGACAAATGTTGAGTGACACCTAGTTTCTTTCCTTTCCAAATCTTTCTCATGTCCAAAGGCATCTTTGCCACCTTGTTTATATTCTTTCGCAATCTTTCCCATGTCCACACTAGCTTTGTTTTCCTTCTTCTTGACACTTCTTGATCTACAAAACAACACCCGCAAGAGTCTTCTTCCCTTTTTCATGTCTTCAGGGCTACCCTGAAGCATTTTCTACTTGTTTCTCTCCTTTTCCATGTGAAATGTAAGGTGTGCACTACCTATGAAACATCAATGGTTCCAGCTCTTAGCTGACAACAATTCGTTATCGTTTCCGCCCTGCACCACGTGGAGGTAGCTGTAACAATTGCATTGGACAGACGACGCCGGTGACCAACACCGCGTTGTTCCAGATGGCGTTGAAGAATCCGTGATCCACCCCATCCTCTTAGACGGCCCGCAACACCTCACTGACTCCACAACTGGAAAGCAACCACTCGCATCGACGTTTCAGGCACAACTAAGCGTGCGCACACAACAAGATGGGTGTCTCTCAGTACTAAACTTTGACGATCGTTTTCGAATATTGGAATTGAGAAATCGAATAAACTATGATTTTGTTCATCTGGAGCACGACGAGAGCTTTCGAATGAGCTATAGAACGGCCCCAGGCGACCACCACAGCGTTCGTTAGAAGCGCGGACACATTTTCTCCAGGACACTTTCCTCTCTACTGAGTCATCTTGGGCAGGGGTTATCTCCCCTGCCCGAAAAAAATATATTATCTTATGTAAACAAAAATCTTAAATCACCTTTTTCATGAATATAAAAGTAACTACCGAACCAGTAGCAGAGGCCGTGCAGCAGGCATTCACTGGCAGCCAAGGTGTCACCACGAACTATAATCAATTCAAGAACGTTAGAGCCAAACTCTCCTCCCCCGAGGAGGAGCATGTCAGGCCAGCTCGCTATGGTCTCTATTGGTTGCAAAAAATTAACGTGGAACTCGGCATCCTATAGTCCTCCGAGAGTGTTTTTAAAAAACACACCCATATAGGGCTCTTTGAGTGCATTGAACGTCCTCGATTCACCATCGTTAGTAAATGTGTTTATCACAGGACACAAAAAGTAAGCCAGAACTCTTCATTAAAGACGAGATATTGAGAGGAAATATAAAAGATTCGGTCAAAATTCGAGTGAGGGAGGAGGTTTTAAACGGGTCCCTGAGGGCGCCTCCTGTCACCTTTTAGAGGTGAAACAAGTAAACCCTCACCTGACCGGTCCCCCCAGCGCTACTGAACCTCACGCTGAGGCTTCCCTACCCGGCCATGTCTTAAGAAAATACGAAACATAAGAAAATCAAGGAATATCTACAAGAGGCCGCGAGGCCTACACGTGGTAGTTCCTGTCACCTAACACTACCTACCATCCACCTTCATCCCCATCCATGAACTATCAGCTCCCCTTTTAAAGCTCCCAATGACTCGAGCACTAATACCTGTCTACTGAGAACATTTCCGAGTTCATCACCACCCTATTGGAACCAGTTTTTCCGATTTCCTTTCTAAATCTACGCTTTCCAGCTTGAACTCCGACTTCTGTTCTTACCCTGGTTAAAAGACGTAAGAACTTTTCTACCTCTCCCTTTATTAAATCCCTTTATCACTTATAAAACTTCTATCAGAATCGCCCTTACTCTGCGTCTCTCGAGGAGTGTAATTTTAATACTTCAATCTCCTCTCATACTAAAGTTACGCATCCCTTGTATCATTTGGTAACCTTCTTTGTACTTTTCTAACAACAACTATATCCATCCTGTAATATGGAGACCAAAACTGAAACTGCATAGTCTAGGTGGGGGAGGGGGGGGCCCCCTGAATAGATCCAGATAAAGCGTTAGAATAACATCCGCCACTTTAAATTTTAAAACAATTCTGGAAGAATCCTAATACTCTATTAGCTCATTTCTGGCCTCAATACATTGTTTCCTAGGTCGGAGGGCTGGCCACCCTCACTCAAGATCTTTTTCACCTTCTGATCTTTTCAGCGATACATGCGCTTATGGTGACTATTACCAGGGTTTTTCTACCAAACATTCATACCGCTAACATTTATCAATATTAAAGTCCATCTGCCATCTGACTGCCCACTCGTTAAGGTTTTATCTAGTCTCCTGCAATACTGTTTACGTCAGACTGTGATCCAATATCCTACCTAACTTAGTATCATCAGCAAACTGGTGATATCACTGCTAATCCCACATCAAGTCGTGAATGTAAATCAACAATAGTAATGGGCCCAAAACAGACCCTGTGGAACTCACTTGTCACCAGTCCCCATCAGATTTGGAAACCACTAATTGTACCCTTGTTAGCCTATTACTTAGCCAAAGCTCGATCCAATGAAGAACCTTCCCATCCTATTACAGGAGCCCTCTAACCTTATTAAAGAGTCGCTCGTGTTGTAATTGTGTCAAATGCCTTACTAAAAGGTCCAGGATATATTATATTCATAATCCTATCATTATCTGCCGTCTCATAAACTTTCCATAAAAACTCATATTAAATTGGTGAGACATGAACCTTACCCTTGGGGAAATCCATGTGTGAATCATTGATCAAACTAGGTATCTAAGTGATCCTAATGTTTTTGCAATAATAGATTCCAATAATTACCCACCACCTGATGTAGAACTTACGGGTCGATATTTGACTTTTAGTTCCTCTGTTCCCCTTCGTAAATATGGAACAACATTTCCTTTCCTCCACAATAATGCAATCGCCTATCTCAAACCGATCCTAAAATGTGCACTAACGACTCATAACAACTCCTGCATTCCGTTAATACCCTGGGATACCTCATCTGGTCCTGGCGATTTAAATGTTTTCATTTTTGCTATATACCCTCCCCACCATTCCCCTAGTGATTCACAATATCTTTGAGTTCTCCATATGCTTCCTTTGAACATCTGTTCCTGTTTGACACATCAGGTATAGTCTGTGGTTATCCTCCGTAAAAACACGTAAGAAATAATCATTTTAGACTTATACAACAATCCTCATCCGAATTTAAGACCTTCACCCTGTCTGGACCGTACGGCCCACTAATTCCCTTGTCTTTGTTTTATAAACCTAATAGAACCCTTTGGGTCCCCTTTCGCCTGTTCGCTACTTTAATCATCATAATTGTCTAG
>JACEEZ010020439.1:0-7500 GCA_016584305.1 Chionoecetes opilio | reverse complement strand
TGGGGAAAAAACTGGTTCACAAATAGGGTGGTGAATGAATGGAATGGTCTCAGTAACAGGTAGTTAGTGCTGAGTCATTGGGAGCTTTAAAGGGGAGCTGGATAGGTTCTGGATGGGGATAAAAGGGGTGGATGTAGGTAGTGTTGGTGACAGGAACTACCACGTGTAGGCCTCGCGGCCTTTTGTAGCTTCCTTATTTTCTTATGTTCTTATGTTCCCCAACGCCGCTAGCCTCTCAGATAATAAGTCTAAACCTTCGCCGCCAGCTCAACCTTCGCTGCCACTACCTACACACACTCACACACTCGCATTCCTCTCACGTCAATCGCCTCCTTTCACGCCTTAAGAAAGAAACCAGCACGCAGTAAGAAGAAACAAGAAACAAGAAAAGCACAAGCAAGAAAACCAGAAGCAGGAAGAAGACAGAAAGAAATGAAGTAAACAAAAAGAAAAGACGAAAGCCGCCCTCAGCCGTAGCACCGCCACAGGCCTACATCTAACCACGGCCTAAGTTTGTAAACCCTCCCCCAAACCCCAGCACGACTCAGGAGTCAGTACCTCCACATTGTGGGACCGACAACACCGCTACCCTTCGTCGCCACTCCACGAAAACTTCAATCAACCACAATACACTCCTGTGAAGTATAATATAACTTCCCTTAAGCCAGGTGTTATCTATATATTGATATTGTAGAACTAATTCCGCTCCTTTAGCAGGTTATCCTGAGGTGAAGTGAGAAGGAATTTCAAGATTTTCCTCCCCGGGTTGTGTGTCTGTATTCCCCCCTTGCTGACGCCACGCCGCACACCCCCGCAGACCCAAGGTTTAGATATTACCTCTGCTCTCTCTCCTCGTCATCAGTCCAGCCAGGTATGAATTTCTTAATATTCTGAAAATGTCACCGGCCTCAAGAGTTCGAAAAAACAGCTAAAAAAGAGTCCAGTAGTCACTAGATCATTCGTAGGCTACATTCAAGACAAATACAAATAAACATGGGAGATGAAGAACAAGAAAGGATTGTTAGACATGAGATTATTACCTCCGCCGCAGGGGTACCTAAGTTTTCAGGGGATGCGAACACGATTGAAATAAATCAATTCCTGCTTAGAGTGGACACCCTGATTGCAAATAAGAAACTTACCTCAGAAAGATTGAGATTAAAGTGTTTAAAAACACTTTTAGACGCCGAAAACGGCAGGCAAGGCATGTTACTGTTACAGACAATTAGAAGACCTAGACGATTACGACGCTTATGTTAAAGGTGTTCAGACGGCACTTCTCAAAGAAAAGTGACCAAGCCCCCCTCCGGGCTATGGTTAAAATTTGCTTTGCACTTAAACGTCCACCTCACAACTAGTTACAGAGTATATTTGCAAAGCTTGATCTGTGGGGAAAGGATATGGAGAATCTGCTCAGAGCCTCCGAGTGGACCCCTGCCACTGGACGGAACCACATGTCAGTAACACTAGTATCTAAATTAATCATTGCTCTCAAAAATTTTAAGTGATTGTGATGATGTTACAAGCAAAAAGGCTGTACAAGGTTTGAAAAAAAAACAGTCCTTAGGAGAAATTGATTGCATGCTAAGAGGATATGCCGAGAAAAATCCTCGACACGACTCGTATGTGATGCCGATACGGTCAACCCACACGCCACCGCCACGGGCTAGTAACTCGGGAACACGTTACAGTAGGTCCTTATCAGTAGTGGAGGCCCAACAGAAAAACCAGACCTCGCAGGGGGGTCTCATGGCAACGCCCTCCTCAAGTTGAATGTTATCAGTGTGGTCGACCGGGTCACGTCGCGATGGATTGTTTACAATTCAACATCTTGCGGTAATTGAAATATCCCGGGACACACCGAAAGAAATTGCTACCTGTAACCTTGGTGTAGCTACCAAAAATATATAGAACACAAAACCAGAGATTGGTCGCGCGGGGCGAGCTAACAATCTTCGAGCTCAAAAATTTTCGTACAGGACCCCTTCTTTTGGGTAAACAAAAGGGAAGGGACCTACTCTTAAAATAAGTCAAAAGAACCGACAAACTGAAGACTTAGAGAATGTAGAAAGAAAAACAAAACTGATAATCCCGATAACTAGCACACTGAAGGCCCATTGATTGAAGGCAAAGTTTTACGACACGCCCACTCAGATTTTCCTAGACACAGGATCCATGGTGAACATAAAAATTCTTGACACTTAAATAAAGTAAGACCAGTGTTAAGTTTATTGACCTGTGCCATACCACTGCAAGGCGTGACAGGCGAAAATTACGTACAGTTGGAAAAACTCAAGTCACTGTTACTTTAGGAGAATATTTTGATTTCACTATAACCGCGATGGTGGTAGACAAACCATTTTTTCCCTGGAGATTTGTTATAGGATTTGCTACAATGCGCGAGCAAGAGATCACAGTATCTCCACCCTATCTTCATCGTGGGTTCACTGTTCTACAAATTCATCCCATTTCTGAATCCAGAACCGTTATAGACTGCTAAATACAATACTAATTAGCTATTAAAACACCCAATAGCGTGGCAGAGCAATCAAAGGCTACTGATAAGCCCAAGAGAAAGAAAAATTACTTCTCAAGATCCCTGAACTCCTACACACTGCACCGAAACAGAGGGATAGGGGAGTCACACCAAAGACAAGCAAAAGCTAAATACCAGGCATGAAAAGGTATCACAAGTTATAATGCAGAGACAGTATCAAAGGAACAGTTACAGACCCAGATGAACCGTGAGAATTATTTCAGGACATGTGATAGAGTCGACGCTATTGCATGCCATGTCAATTAACAAGGTGACACTGGAGTTAAAAGGTTTTAAAGCAGGATACAGAAGTATTTACAATCCCAGAATCCATCAGAGTAAAAGGACGCAACTTGATTCCGCTTTTATAAATCAGAGAATGGAATTAGAAGTTTTAGTAATGAGTTTCACTGAATAAGAACATCACTTTGAAACCAGGAACCCAGATAGGATCATTCCAAGTCTGTAAACACCCATTAAAATAGTAAATGAAAAACCAGAACTCAGAAAATGCAACAGACCTATTCATCTGCTCAGTCCAAAAAAGATGTAGAGGTTGGGAGAGATCTCCTCAACCACCTTAAACCTACCAGCCGACCTGATTTAGAGCACGAAATCTTATCACTGTTAACGAAACACGAACACGCAATAGCCTTACCAGGGACCTTTGGGGAAAAACTGACGTTTTTGAAACATCAATAAAATTAAAATCAGGGACACAGCCGATTTATATCCCAGCATATAGATTGCCCATTCAAAGCTCGCCACAGTAATCAATTGATCAGTGAAATGCTCACACAAGATGTGATTGAACTAGCGATAGTGAGTGGAACTTTCCTCTTTCCTAGTACCAAAGTCAGACGGTTCAGTACGCCCAGTCATCGACTACAGGGGGTTAAACCCAAAAGCACTATCCCAGATTGGTCTACCATTACCAGTCATCTCTGACATTCTTCGCAGTCTAGGAACAGAAATAAACTATTCAGCCAAAAGACATAAAGTCAGCCTTCTGGGAGATAGAAGCAAGATGAATCTAAAGACATGACAGCTTTTTCCACACCGACTGGACACTCAGATTTAAACGCAAAGCCATTTGGATTATCAAACAGTCCATTAACGTAAAATGAGACTGATGAACACAGTATTGCAAGGGCCCAATAGAAACACAGAAGTGTATTCCTAGACGACATACTCAAAAGTATCGCAGACAGCAGAGGAACATTTTAAGAACTAGACTGGTTTTTCTTTTAGGCTAGCATCAGCCGGATTGAAAGTGCAAATAGAGAAATGTACTTTCCTACAAGACAAAGTTATTTACCTAGGGCACCAAATAGATAAACATGGATTAAGAACAGTACAGTCAAAACTCGACGCCGTAAGAAATTTCCCAGTGCCCAACCACAGTTGAGAAAATAAGAAGTTTCCTTGGTCTAACAGGTACTATAGATCTTTATAAAAGGGGTACGCCGATATAGCAAAAACCCCTAAACTCACTATTGAAAAAGAATCAGACTTTTACTTGGGGACCGCTCAAGAGCAAGCATTTGAAACGCTCAAATCAAAACTAACCAATTCACCAGTTTCTAATCTTCCCAGATTACACGAAAGAATTTATCCTATGCACCGACGCCTCAGATATAGGGCTAGGAGGAAAAATTAATGCAGGAAAAAAAGGAACGTTCCAACCGATAGCTTATGCATCTAGACTTGCACAACCGCGAAAAGAATTACAGCATCACAGAACGTGAGACTTTAGCAGTAATATACTGTCTAGAAAAATTTAGAGACACATTGCTAGGTTTACAAAATAAAGAGTGTGGACTGATCACACAGCATACATAACCTGTTTAAGCATAAAAACCTCAGAGGCAGACTCGCCAGATGGTTCCGACGTTACAGGGAAATTTCGAAGTCAGTTTTAAATACATACCAGGAAAAAAAAACGTAGCCGCAGACCACTCTCAAGGAACATTAGCCCAGAAACAGAGGTAATGACCTCAATATGTAGTATTGAAGAATTAATCACACAGACCTAGTTTAGCACAGAACTGGAAAAGGATGCCATGTGGAGCACTTAGTAACGTACCTACAGACCCGACAGGTAGTCAAGAACCACAACTACCCGCTAAATACAAGATAAACGATTTTGAAATATGCAATGAATTATTATACAGAAACGCAGAAATAGTATGCAAAGACCCTAACACGAGGCATAGTGAAACAAATTTGTAATCCCTCAGACACTATTCGCAGAAGTATTAAAAGATGCTCCATAACAGTGCCCACAGCGGACCCCCCGGAAAGATAAGACTTACAAGCAAGCACAACTAAAGTACTTCTGGCCAGGCATGAGAAAAGACATATATTCCCACGTAGATAACTGCACGAAATTTTCGCCGAAGTGAAGGGGAAAAACGCGTTCCCCACACCAAAGCTAACGTACCCTATACCCCAGAAACCATGGGAAAGAGTTCACATCGATACACTCGAGCTTCCACTGTCAGAAAAAGGATACCAAATACTTGCTAGTCGCCATCGACTATTTTTCCCGATATTGTATCATACAGCCCATGAAAAAAAAAGGCTGAAACGGTCCCCATCAATAATATTTGAACAAAAAATTAGCAAATTTTACGACACCAAAGGTATTTGTGTCAGACAACGGTACAGAGTTCAACCATCAATACTAGAAGGACTATGTAAATTATTTAACATCAAAAAAATAAATGTACAAGCCTATAGACCTCAGAGTAATGGAGTAGTAGAAGCTCAACCGCAAGTAATAACTTGTTTTTAGGGGTTCTAATTGATCCGTACAGTATGGCATGGGGTACGTGGATCCCACATGTCAAAAGTGCACTGAATTCCCGGGTAAACTCAGCCCCCCGGAGAAACGTCACATTACATATTGTTTGGGGAAGATAAAGTTCTTCCATATGAACTCTTAGATGCTGAAACCCAAGCCTGTGTATAATCAGGATGATTACGTGGCAATAGATTACAAAATTTCAAGTCATTCACCAAGATAAGAAGCCACATGAAAGAATACTCAGAGGAAATGCAGAAACAACATAAAACGGCACGCGATGTAAAGTTACGACATGGAGATTTAGTAATTGCACAACTCCTGTACCTATCGCCACAGTAATAAGCTATCACCCAAGTTTAAAGGTCCTTATAAATAATTGCAAATGCAGGAGGAAACAAGTTCAAGATTCATCTCTAGACTCGGGAGAGGAAAAAATCAAACATGCAGATCACCTTAAGAAAAAAAATATGACTAGAGAAACACAGATAGACACAACACTAACGACGTAGAAAGGTCACTTGAAAATTCAATAGAAGAAACAACATAAGTACACCAAATAGTAAAGTCGACATGTTAAAAGACACAATGAAACACATGCGTACAGAAAAAAATTGCGCAGCTATTGCAAGGAATTTAGTGAAAAGGATTCCAACCAAGTTATGTTAGTTTGTAACGACCAGAAATTTTCTTACAAGACGAATTTGAAGCATATGTTTAAAAGAATTATTATTGGAACTAGGTGTAGATTGCAACTCCTTTTACAGAAAACCTGAGGTTGTTGACATGAATTTTGTTAGGATGCCTAAAACCGGCCTGGGACCCTGTGAGGCCCAGAGTTTTTAGTTAGGAAGGTAAGAAATTTTGATTGTTGTTAACCAATCTGTGTGAATCCCCTTGGAAATAGAAAAATTTTTCTACAATTGAGACACCCTTTACAGAAATCAAGGACAGAATACTGGTGGAAAATGAATAGTTAAAAGTCAAATTGGTACAACCCTGTTAATTGTACTACTAATTATCATTACTTATTGGATCCCTAGGAATGTTTTTTTATGTACAAGAAGCCGCTACACATCAAGATGCATCATCACACAAACATTTCTTCATGATCCGAACCCCGTAATAGGTTTTGTCAAGCAACGTAACATAATGAATTACTTAGATGGGATAATATATTTGAAAAAAAACTGCATTTAGATTCAGTCAGGAATTATGAATTAGATAGAAATATTTCATCATGTATTGCTAGCAAATAGTGAAAACAAAGTCTTGTCGGGACGACAAGCGGTTTGCCTGACGAGCCCTGTAATAGGTTTTTTTAGTCTGAATAAGGATAGAAATAAGTTAGCTAGATTGATTTATTTTGCGAGAAAGAGGCGAGAAAATGTACGCCAGAATTCTTGTAAACCGATAATTCTTCCAGCTTGTCAAAAAAAGATTAAGGGCTAGATAACGAAAAGTGTAAATTCAGCCTTTCCTTGCCTTTTTATGATTGGCTGAAGAGAAAAGGGGGGACCGTGTATGTCTTGTCTCTTATAGTTGCTCCAAAAAATGACGCGACATGACGTCATGTTCATAGTTAGTTTGTAAAAGAATCTCACTTTTAGGGTAGATAACTTTTGGTCCACGAAAGAGACCACACGTGACTGAGTATGTAGTAGACCCCTTTACGAGAAACTTCCGTGAGACGCAGTGAACGCGAGAGACCGAGTGGAGATTGAACATTCTACCCGCAGTGAACGATAGAGATAGAGAGTTCCTGAATACTACAAGTGATGAAAGTTACCCGTTGTTATCCTTAATGAAACCCAAGAAAGATAACCGACTGATTATTCCACCCATGCATAACCAAAGTGCATGACTACCGGTGCATAGCAAACCCGCCCCTAACATTTCTCTCTCTCTCTCTCTCTCTCTCTCCCCTCCTCTCTCTCTCTCTCTCTCTCTCTCCTCTCTCTTCTCTTCTCTCTCTTTTCTCTCTCTCTCTCTCTCTCTCTCCTCTCTCTCTCTCTCTCTCCTCTCTCTCTCTTCTCTCTCCTCTCTCTCTCTCTTCTCTCTTCCTCACTCTTTTCCTCTCTCTCTCTCTCTCTCTCTCTCCTCTCTCTCTCTTCTCTCTCTCTCTCTCTCTCTCTCTCCCCTCTCCCCTCTCTCCTTT
>JACEEZ010020438.1:95185-98013 GCA_016584305.1 Chionoecetes opilio | reverse complement strand
TAGAACGAAGATGAGAGAGAGAGAGAGAGAGAGAGAGAGAGAGAAGAGAGAGAGTGTGTTGAGTAGATACTTTTTTCTTATTTCTGTCTGTACTCTCTCTCTCTCTCTCTCTCTCTCTCTACGTAAAAGAAAAAAATATATTTACCAGAAATCTTTGTTTATAATTTTTTTGTTTTTTTTACTAATAAGAGAATATTTTTTGAAGATTGTTATTTTTTTATATTCCTGGTCAACCTACTACAATAAATAAATAAATAAATATATAATAAAGGGGTAGTCAGTTCGTACACAAGTCGTTTCGTACACCAGTCGATTCGTACACCAAAAAGTTGTTTCGTAGTCTATAGGAAACCATAGTCGTTTCGTACACTCAGCTCAGAGTTGAACTTGACTACTAGAGTTACGAAACGACACCAAGTATGTACGAAAAAACTCAAAATTAGTGTACGAAACAACTAACAAAACGTGGGTACGAAACGACTTGTGTACGAAACTCCCAAACTTGACTACTTGAGGTACGAAACGACACCAGGTATGTACGAAAAATCTCAAAATCAGTGTACGAAACGACTAACAAAACGTGGGTACGAATCGACTTGTGTACGAAACTCCCTAACTTGACTACTAGTGTAACGAAACGACACCAGGTATGTACGAAAAAACTCAAAATCAGTGTACGAAACGACTAACAAAACCTGGGTACGAAACGACTTGTGTACGAAACTCCCTAACTTGACTACTTGAGGTACGAAAACGGCACCAGGTATGTACGAAAAAACAAAAAATCAGTGTACGAAACAACTAACAAAACGTGGGTACGAAACGACTTGTGTACGAAACTCCCTGTAACCTTAAAATAAATACTAAATAAAAGGAGATTTAATAAGTCTGCCTTCAAATATTCTCGTTTTCTAATTACTGAACTTACAGAAAACGTGAATTTTTCTTATATTTGAGCACATACTTAGGTAAATATTGCGTCATATAGCTTTTATATTACTAAGCCAATTATATTCAATGTATCTAATCACACACATGTTAGATAATTATAGTTACATTGGGGTGTACCGTAGATAACAGTATAGTCGCCACCTGCACTAATGTCGCCAGGCGCCATATATTACGAATGATAGCCTCACTACTGCTGTGTTTGTGCCCCTGAAGATGATACACAGTAGTTTATATCATGACTGTGTAATCTACCCTGTTTCAGCGTTGTTTTAACACTATAGTCGCCACCTGCACTAATGTCGCCAGCCGCCATATATTACGCATGATAGCCTCACTACTGCTGTGTCTGTGCCACTGAAGATGATACACAGTAGTTTATATCATGACTGTGTAATCTACCCTGTTTCAGCGTTGTTTTATGCTTTGTAGCTGCAAGTATACACGCTTTACAATTTCCCTACTCGCTTTTTTAACCCCTTCACGCCCAGATCTTTCCTTTGCTCTATAAAATTGTCTGTTGTTAGCCATAAAATTACGAAAAGTCACTGAATATACCAAATGAGTTACCGAAGATAACGGTAAAGTCGCCAGGACAACTTTTTTTTCTGTTTACAGCCGTGTGGTGGCGTTAATAGTTACATTTCTACATCCATGATTTCAGGACAGTTAGAAGGGACTATCTGGAGAGTCTGTGTCATTTTGTGTCTTCATCTGTGTCACATTATGGCTATAAATGAACAAATTACAAAAATATCTACAAAGTGGCTACCAACAGTAGAGTCGCCATCTAGTGTTTATTTACTGAGTGTCGTACCGCTGTCGTCGTCGCCCGAAAAAAAAATGAGTAGTGAAATTGTAAAGCGTCTATACTTGCAGCTACAAAGCATAAAACAACGCTGAAACAGTGTAGATTATACAGTCATGATATAAACTACTGTGTATCATCTTCAGTGGCACAGACACAGCAGTAGTGAGGCTATCATTCCTTATATATGGCCCTGGCGACATTACTGCAGGTGGCGACTTTACTGTTATCTACGGTAGGCAATAGTAATAATAATAATAATAATAATAATAATAATAATAATAATAAAAAAAAAAAATAATAACAATAATAATAATAATAATAATAATAATAATAATAATAATAATAATAATAATAAATAAATAAAAAAAATAATAAAAAAAAAAAATATATAAAAAAAATAATA
Organism: Chionoecetes opilio; assembly: GCA_016584305.1. Classification (NCBI taxonomy): domain Eukaryota; kingdom Metazoa; phylum Arthropoda; class Malacostraca; order Decapoda; family Majidae; genus Chionoecetes; species Chionoecetes opilio. The sequence goes on along the minus strand of JACEEZ010020438.1, from coordinate 95,851 downwards.
ATAATGGTACTTACCTATTCTCTCTCAGACAGTTTTGTTCTCATTTCTTTCCTGTCCTTTCTTCCTCTTCCTTTTTTTTTAGCACTTTTTTTTTCTGAATCATATCATATTTCCATTTTCTTCAGTTTTATTTATTTATTTATTTATTTATTTATTTATTTATCATTTTCTATAATCTATTTCTATCTTTTTCTATTTAATCTCTTCCAATTTATTTATTTCCACTCACACAGTCCTTGGTGTTTTGGTAGCGTTGTTCCTCAAGGCACTTTTTGAGTCAGTAATTCTCTAATCTGTTTCTTTAGTCACTGTATTATTTTCATTATTTTTTCATTATTAAATTTTCTTATAATAATGTCAAGTTATATAATAGTTTTTTCTTCTAGCTAGTGACTGCAAATAATTAAGTCACCGTAAGGCAACATAGATTATTTTACTTTTATTTTAATATTATAGTTTTATTTTCTGCTAGATTTGGATTTTTTCTTTTTTTTATATTTGTTTATTTTTTATCTTATATTCACGTGTGTGTGTGTGTGTGTGTGTGTGTGTGTGTGTGTGTGTGTGTGTGTGTGTGTGTATTCATCTAGTTGTATTCATCTACTTGTATTTTACAGGGCCAGAGCAATGCTCGTGTGACCCCGTCTCCATATCAACATTTTTATC
>JACEEZ010020438.1:82685-87685 GCA_016584305.1 Chionoecetes opilio | reverse complement strand
TGATGTATTTCGTTATCTGATAAGTTAATTAGAACCATGCATAAATTAGCGTTAAATAAAATAATAAAATCCTCAATCGGGTAATTTTCCCGATTGATGATGTTATTTATTTACTTATATATTTCGTTTTCTGATAAATGAATTAGTACCATGTATAAATTAGCGTTACCTAAATAAATAACCTCATCAATCGGGAAAATTACCCGATTGATGATTTTATTTATTTAGTTAACGCTAATTTATGCATGGTTCTAATTCATTTATCAGATAACGAAATATAGCAATGGAAAGCTAATAAAATTGCGCTTCTATTGATACCCTTCATGATAAAAGTTGACATGTAAAGTTTTAAATGGCGAAGAGTTGAAGTGAATATTAAGTTCATGCATATTTCTTCATAGTCTCGTAATGGCATTTCTTTAGCGTGTTTTACTGTTTTTTATTTGATAATATTATAGAACAAACATTTACGAAGATTACAGTATATCATATATACTGATAAACCAGTCTATATGATCCGTATATATATATATATATATATGAATCCGAGCGGCCCTCCGACTTCAGCCCCTTGTGCGACAGGCCGATATTCCGTGCGCAGTCCAGGTATACAGTCAGTGGTCTATGCCCTAACATATCTCCTCTAACCTACCTCTCTCTCTCTCTCTCTCTCTCTCTCTCTCTCTCTCTCTCTTCTCTCTCTCTCTCTCTCTCTTCTCTCTCTCTCTCTCTCTAGATGAGGAGCCCGATCATCTCGACGTTCTTGGGCAAGGTGGCAGCGGGGCTCGAACGCCGGGTCTTCCTATAGAGGGTAAGATAGGATAGGTAGATAGATAGATAGATAGATAGATAGATAGATAGATAGAGAGATAGAGAGAGAGAGAGAGAGAGGAGAGAGAGAGAGAGAGAGAGAGAGAGAAGAGAGGAGAGTGAGAGAGAGAAAAGAGGAGAGAGAGAGAGGAGAGAGAGAGAGATAGAGAGAGAGAGAGAGAGAGATAGATAGATAGAAGATAGAATAGATAGAATAGATAGATAGATAGATAGATAGATAGATAGATAGATAGATAGATAGATAGATAGATAGATAGATAGATAGATAGATAGATAGATAGATAGATAGATAGATAGATAGATAGATAGATAGATAGATAGATAGATAGATAGATAGATAGATAGATAGATAGATAGATAGATAGATAGATAGATAGATAGATAGATAGATAGATAGATAGATAGTAGATAGATAGATAATAGATAGATAGATAGATAGATAGATAGATAGATAATAGATAGATAGATAGATAGATAGATAGATAGATAGATAGATAGATAGATAGATAGATAAGAGATAGATGATAGATAGATAGATAGATAGATAGAAAATAGATAGATAGATAGATAGATAGATAGATAGATAGATAGGGTAGGATTTGATAGATAGATAGATAGATAGATAGATAGATAGATAGATAGATAGATAGATAGATAGATAGATAGATAGATAGATAGATAGATAGATAGATAGATAGATAGATAGATAGATAGATTAGATAGATAGATAGATAGATAGATGATAGATAGATAGATAGAATAGATAGATAGATAGATAGATAGATTTGATAGATAGATTAGATAGATAGATAGATAGATAGATAGATAGATAGATAGATAGATAGATAGATAGATAGATAGAGATAGATGATAGATAGATAGATAGATAGATAGATAGATAGATAGATAGATAGTAGATGATAGATAGATAGATAGATAGATAGATAGAAGATAGATAGATAGATAGATAGATAGTAGATAGATAGAGTAGATAGATGATAGATAGATAGATAGATAGATAGATAGATAGATAGGTAGATAGTAGTTGATAGATAGATAGATAGATAGATAGTTAGATAGGTTGATAGATTGATAGATAGATAGGTAGATAGATAGATTATATTATATATATATATAGAGAGAGAGAGAGAGAGATAGAGAGAGAGAGGAGAGAGAGAGAGAGAGAGAGAGAGAGAGAGAGAGAGAGAGAGAGAGAGATAGAAGATGAGAGAGAGAGAGAAGAGGAGAGGAGAGAGAGAGATAAGATAGATAGATAGTAGATAGATAGATAGATAGATAGATAGGGATTGTAATAGGTAGGAGGAATAGGAAAGGATGGTAGGGAATGGATAGGATGGATGGTGTGTGTGTTTGGTGTGTGTGTGTGTGTGTGTGTGTGTGTGTGTGTGTGTGTGAGTGTGTGTGTGTGTGTGTGTGTGTGTGTGTGTGGTTGTAATAATAGTAATAACAATAATAATAATCATACCAATAATAGCCTCTCTCTCTCTCTCTCTCTCTCTCTCTCTCTCTCTCTCTCTCTCCTCTCTCTCTCTCTCTCTCTCTCTCTCTCTCTCTCTCTCTCTCTCTCTCTCTCTCTCTCTCTCTCCTTCTTCTTCTCTATATCCAACTCCTCTCTCTATCCAACTCCTCCTTCCTATCCTCTCTCTCTTCTCTCTCTCTCTCTCTCTCTCTCTCTCTCTCTCTCTCTCTCTCTCTCTCTCTCTCTCTCTCTCTCTCCTCTCTCTCTCTCTCTCTCTCTCTACTCTCTCTCTCTCTCTCTCTCTCTCTCTCTCTGTATCCCACCGCTGCCACCAATTATGCACAGACGCACAATTCTGGTACTCACAAATGCAACAAGAGCTTCGAGACCAACTGACCAAGACGCCTATACTTAAGAAGGCTAAGAACGTTATATTCTTCCTGGGTGACGGCGCTTCTATATCCACGCTTACGGCAGCCAGGTTACTGAAGGGGCAGAGAACGAGGGAGTTTGAGCATGAGGTTATGGCCTATGAGAGGTTCCCTTACTCTGCTTTGATTAAGGTGGGTGTATGACTGTTTTTTTGAGGTTTTAAGTGTTTGTGGGAGGAATATGTGGGTTTTTTTGTGTTTGTGGGAGGAATATGTGGGGTTTTTTGTGTTTGTGGGAGGAATATGTGGGTTTTTTTGTGTTTGTGGGAGGAATATGTGGGTTTTTTTGTGTTTGTGGGAGGAATATGTGTTTTTTTGTGTGTTTGTGGGAGGAATATGTGGGGTTGTTTGTGTTTGTAGGAGGAATATGTGGGTTTTTTTGTGTTTGTGGGAGGAATATGGGGTTTTTTTTGTGTTTGTGGGAGGAATATGTGGGTTTTTGTGTTTGTGGGAGGAATATGTGGGTTTTTTTGTGTTTGTGGGGAGGAATATGTGGGGTTTTTTGTGCTTATGGGAGGAATATGTGGGGTTTTGTGTTTGTGGGAGGAATGTGTGGGGTTTTTTTTGTGTTTATGGGAGGAATATGTGGGTTTTTTTGTTTGTGGGAAGAATATGTGGGTTTTTTTGTGTTTGTGGGAGGAATATGTGTGGTTTTTTGTGTTTGTGGGAGGAATATGTGGGTTTTTTTGTGTTTGTGGGAGGAATATGTGGTTTTTTTTGTGTTTGTGGGAGGAATATTGTGGGTTTTTTTTTTTTTGTGGGAGGAATATGTGGGGTTTTTTGTGTTTGTGGGAGGAATGTGGGTTTTTTTTGTGTTTGTGGGAGGAATATGTGGTTTTTTGTGTTTGTGGGAGGAATATGTGGGTTTTTTGTGTTTGTGGGAGGAATATGTGGGTTTTTTTGTGTTTGTGGGAGGAATATGTGGGTTTTTTGTGTTTGTGGGAGGAATATGTGGGTTTTTTTGTGTTTATGGGAGGAATAAGTGTGTTTTTAAGTGTTTATGGGAGAAGTAAGTGTGTTTTGTGGATTTAAGTTCATTCTTTTTTTTTCTTTCATTCATTTTAAGTTAATTTCTTATTCGCCACACTCAAACCATAATGGTCCACCCTTTTCATACCTTTAACACACCTAAACCCAAAGGTGGGCATTCCGCAATTTTAGTCCGCAATTCCGCAATTCCGCAACTTCGGAATGGTAATTCGGTTGCGGAATTGCGCAATTACGGATGCCTGAAAAAATTGCGGAATTGCGAATTGCGGACCGCCAAAATTTTGAAACGCAATCGCAATAATTGTGCCGGTCACCACCTTCAAAGTGGCAAGTGCCCGCGTGAACATAAGTTACCACCAAATATTGTGAAGACGACACTGCCAACTGCCAACTTGCCAAGTGTTTTTTTTTTTTTTTTTTTTTTTTTTTTTATTATTATTACATTTGTGCCTATAGCGCCTGTAGGCAGTGGTGACCCAGGGCTCGGATGGTAGGCTCTGGAGGTTGATGGTTGGTCCTCGCCCGTGGTGGTGCAGGCAGGATTGTTATAGTGACGCCTGTGATTAGAGGCTCATGCCGCCCCCCTGTGTCCTCCGATGCACTCTCAATCAAAGGTAGAGTTGATGGGCAGGGCATGTGGGTGTTCTTAGGCCACTCCACGGTGCAGAAAGGTTTCGGTTTTCTTCGGGGATCGAACTCGGGTCACCGAGAACGCCAGTCGGAGACGCTAACCACTCCGCTACCGCCTCCCCAAAGTGTAGCACAGTCAGTCGTAGTTGTAGCACAAGTGTAGTTAGTAAGTGTAGCACAGTCAGTCGTAGTTGTAGCACAAGTGTAGTTAGTAAGTGTAGCACAGTCAGTCGTAGTTGTAGCACAAGACAGTGTAGTTAGTAAGTGTAGCACAGTCACGATCAGTCAGTGCGTGCTGGAACTTGGGATTGAGAGCGTGTACGCTGGCCGTGTGTGTGATTAGTTGCCAACCTCCACATGCTGAACCAGAACAAGTGGGAGGAGGAGGAGGAGGAGGAGGAGGAGGAGGAGGAGGAGGAGGAGGAGGAGGAGGAGGAGGAGGAGGAGGAGGAAGAAGAGGAGGAGGAGGAGGAGGAGGATTAGTAGATTACTTAGAATAGTGATTACTAGCCAGTAGACTGTGAAGTGTACAAGTAAAGACAAACACTACAAGAGACAAAGACTTAATGGTGAAGGACAAGTAACAAGTAGAGACAGAAACACAATAACAAGACACAAGTATTAAACACTGATAAAGA
>JACEEZ010020438.1:67500-80314 GCA_016584305.1 Chionoecetes opilio | reverse complement strand
AGGGGGAAAAAACAAAAGGGGGAAAAAAGGAAAAAGGTCCAAAAAAATTTACCCAAAAAAAATTTTAAAAAAAAAGGGGAACAAAAAAATAAAACCAAAAAAAAAAAAAAATCTGGAAAAAAGGAAGAAAGAATAACTAAACAGACCAGATGGAGTTAGATTCTGTCGCAATTTTACACCAAATTATTTCTCCCTCTGTTCGTTCGCAAGGAAAAAGGTGAGGCGAGAATTACGGGAACAGTATGTATACCTAAGATGGAAAGTCTGATCTAGCGACTGAAAGGTTACGATAAATAGTAATGATGATTTTATCCCTTTAATTAAAAATACTGCTTCGTGTAGAAAAAATTGTAGAGAAGTTAGAGTGAAATGTTTAAGAGAGAGAGAGAGAGAGCGACGAAGAGGAGAGAGAGAGAGAAGATGACAGGAGAGAGAAGAGATGCTCGGAGAGAGAGAGAGAGAGTAAGAGAAGAGAGGAGAGAGAGAGAAGAGAGGATGAGAGAGAGTGAGAGACGAGGCGAGAGAGAGAGGAGAGGGGAGAGAAGAGAGAGAGATGAGAGAACGAGAGAGAGAGGGGATGAGAGGGGAGAGAGAGAGAGTTGTTTTCTACCTACCAATACCTTTCCTTCCTCCTCCTCCTCCTCTTCCTCCTCCTCCTCCTTCTCTTCTTTCCTTCATTTCCTTCATTTCCCTCCTTCCTTCCCATTACTCGAGACCTACAATACCTTCTTAACTTTACAAATACATTAACAAAAACATAGAAAATAAACCAACAGAGATGACAAAACAAAAACAATTTCAAGTAACCTGATTTTAGCAATAGAGACGTGAGACAATTTTCCAGTTAAGCTTGTTAGTGAACGGCAATCAAGCTTATTTGTGGGTGACGAAGGCGCTGCAGGGGATATAATGAAGAGCTAGGTAGTCAGTCAAGCGTTCTGAAGGCTACCTGGATAAAACCTGGGGTGGTGGGAAAAAAAAAAAAACTAAAAAAAAAACAAAAAAAAAAAACTAAAAAAAAAAAAAACTAGCCTTGATGCATTGAAGACGAGGAGAGAGAGGGGAGAGGGGATGACGAGAGAGGAGAGAGAGAGAGATAGAGAGAACGAGAGATGAGAGAGAGAGAGAGGAAGGAGAGAGAGAGGAAGGAGAGAGAGAGAAGAGAGGAAGAGAGAGAGAGAGAGAGAGGAGAGAGAGAGAGAGAGAGAGAGAGATCATATCAAAATATTGTGCATGACGCCCTTTTGAAAATGAAAAAGCAAAAAAAAAAAAAAAAAATATGTGACGAAAAAATATATAAAACCTGAAACCACTGAATTTCCTAAAACTCTCTCTCTCTCTTTCTCTCTCACGCACACACATTCTCTCTCACACACGCACACACTATCTCTCTCTCCCTCCGTCTCTACTGTCTGTCTCTGTGTGTGTGTGTTTCTCTCTAACTAACAGGAACTACCTCGTGTAGGTCTCACAGCCTCTTGTTGCTTCCTTATTTTCTTATGTTCTTATGTTCTTATGTTCTTAAGTATCTCTCTCTCTATAAATATGTCTTTCTCTCTCTAACTGTTTGTATATATATATATGTGTGTGTGTGTGTGTGTGTGTGTGTGTGTGTGTCTCTCTGTCTCTCTCTCCCTCCGTCAGCGTCTCCGTCAGAGCTCCGATAGCGCCCCTGACTGACACCTTTCACGCATTGCTCTGAGCCACAAGATAAGAGAACACGGCAACCTTTTATACATATACATTTTTTTATGGTGATATTCTGAAGGTAAAGACGGAGGGAGGGGGGGAGGGAGGGAAGGGAGGGAAGGGAGGGAAGGGAGGGAAGGGAAGGGAGGGAGGGAAGGGAGAGCTCTAGGAAACAAGCCGATAAAGTATCATTTGGACAGAAAAAATCAAGGTTCTTTTGTTTGAGGGAAAGGAATTTGTAGTTGTTGTTGTTTGTTATTATTACGTTTTTTTGTTTTTATTATAGTAGATTCACTTTCCTATGCCTACTCTCTCTCTCTCTCTCTATTCTCTCTCCTCTCTCTCTCTCTCTATATATATATATATATATATATTTTATATATTATATATATATTTATCTATCTCCCTCTCTCTCTATCGCTGTCTCTGTCGGTCTCTCTCTCTATCTCTCTCTATCGCTGTCTCTCTCTCTCTCTCTCTCTCTCTCTCTCTCTCTCTCTCTCTCTCTCTCTCTCTCTCTCTCTTCTTTATCTATCTCCCTCTCTCTATCGCTGTGTCTCTGTCTGTCTCTCTCTCTCTATCTCTCTCTCTCTCTCTCTCCTCGTCTCTCTCTCTCTCTCTTTTTCTCTCTCTCCTCTCTCTCTCTCTCTCTCTCTCTCTCTCTCTCTCCTCTCTCCCAACACCTTCTGAATAAATAATCATTGGTTTATAATCAAATCAACACCTGAGCCTTATCAAGATAGACAGGTGAGGATGACAGGAATCCACAAAGGCAACACATCAACACGGGAATATCAATGTCTGAAAATAAGACTAGAGAAGAAACAAAAAGAACGATAGATAGTTTTTGGACGATCATGGTAAGGATGAGGAAAGAAAGAGAAAGAAATGAAGACAGAATAAGAGAAGACAGCTTACTAAAGACCCAGGGAAAAGAAGAAAGAAAGAAAAAGGAATTAAAAGACAAAATAAGAGAAGACAACAAACTAAAGATCCAGGGAAAAGAAGAAAGAAAGAGAAAGAAATTAAAAGACAAAATAAGAGAAGACAGCTTACTAAAGACCCAGGGAAAGGAAGAGGAAAGAAAGTGAAAGAAATTAAGACAGAATAAGAGAAGACAAAACTAAAGACCCAGACAGCAAGAAGAGAAACATCAGGGAGTGTCGATAAAAAGTGCCAGACTTCCGACCCAAAACTGAACTGAAACTGAACTGAACGATAACTGAACTGAACTGAACCATAACTGAACTGAACTGAACGATAACTGAGATAACTGAACTGAACTGATCGATAACTGAACTGAACTGAACGATAACTGAACTGAACAGAACGATAACTGAACTGAACTGAACGATAGCTGAGCTGAAGTGAACGATAACTGAGATAACTGAACTGAACTGATCGATAATTGAACTGAACTGAACGATAACTGAACTGAACTGATCGATAACTGAACTGAACTGAACGATAACTGAACTGAACTGAACGATAACTGAACTGAACTGAACGATAGCTGAGCTGAACTGAACGATAACTGAGATAACTGAACTGAACTGATCGATAATTGAACTGAACTGAACGATAACTGAACTGAACTGATCGATAACTGAACTGAACTGAACGACACTGACTATAACAACATCAATAAAGGATACTTGTTGGATGATGCAGGCAATAACAACTTGTGTCAATGGCTACTGTTGCATCATTAATAAACACAGATAAACAGGTGCTAATGTCATATAAGATTATCATACACTAGCCATCACTTTAGCTCAAGGTTGTGTGTGTGTGTGTGTGTGTGTGTGTGTGTGTGTGTGTGTGTGTGTGTGTGTGTGTGTGTGTGTGTGTGTGGTGGGTGGGTGGGTGGGTGGGTGGGTGGGTGGTGGGTGGGTGGGTGGGTGGTGGGTGGGTGGTGGGTGGGTGGGGTGGGTGGGTGGGTGGGGGTGGGTGGGTGGGTGGGTGGGTGGGTGGGTGGGTGGGTGGGTGGGTGGGTGGGTGGGTGGGTGGGTGGGTGGGTGGGTGGGTGGGTGGGTGGGTGGGTGGTGGTGGGTGGGTGGGTGGGTGGGTGGGTGGGTGGGTGGGTGGGTGGGTGGTGGGTGGGTGGGTGGGTGGGTGGGTGTGGTGTGTGTGTGTGTGTGGTCATGTCTGCTTACCAAGGTGTCTCGCTTGTACGAAGATAGAATGTATAAATAGTGAGTCAGAATACAACATGAAAATATAAGATAAGATTCAACCACAATAATGAAGAAAAAATATAATTGGAGGAATTACATGTTTTGCTTTAACCAAGGTGTAGGATTATTTTTTTAGGATTATCTGCTATCAATTCTTTCGGTATTTTAATAATTTCTTGAAAGTTATTTACGATATTATTCTTTTCAGTAATTCTTATTCCTACATTATATTCCTTGAAGCAAATTGAGTTCTGTTAAAATAGTAAATGGAAAAAATAACTGAACTACACGTGCAACCAATGACTTTGATAACAATGTGTTTGTTTGCCTAATAAAACTGTATATATAACATTTTTTAAACATTTAAAAAAAAAAAATCTAAATATAAAATGTTTGATGAGGTACGATAATTTTTTTGTATCTTTACTAAGGCCACTTCTATCATTCCAATCACACACACACACACACGCACACACACCACACACACACGCACACACACACACACACACACACACACACGTACTCACACACTAATCACAAACATTATCTGCATCACAATCCCTGCTAATACCTGACCCAATTGTTATTTCTGATCTGGTCACCTGATAGCCTCTCTCTCTCTCTCTCTCTCTCTCTCTCTCTCTCTCTCTCTCTCTCTCTCTCTCTCTCTCTCTCTCTCTCTCTCTCTCTCTCTCTCTCTCTCTCTCTCTCTCTCTCTCTCTCGCCTACCTAGCCAGACTGTTAATTACCTTGATCTAATCTTTAGGTTTGAATATTCATTAAAACGTAACTGAGTGGAATCCAAGGTTATTAGATTTTTTTCAGATTTTTTTTTTTCTTTTCATATATATAGTTCGTGGCTTTTTTTTCCTAATGCAAGTGTTGAATTTCTCTCTCTATATTTTTAGTATATTGAGTATTGTTTGTATTATTTTGATTTGTTTATATTTATTTCGATTTTTCCTCCTACTTTTCAGTAAGCCCATATAAAGTCCACTAATACCACACTGGCAGCCTGAACTGGACTTTTCACACAGGGGAGCAAGGGTAAAGGGTGGGTAAGTCTGAAAACGGGAGACTTTAGCCTGGGGGCACTACTTAGTACCCCCAGGCTGTCACTCCTCCCTCACTCGCTAGCTATAAAATGCCAAAAAAATGAGTGCCAAAAATGTTTGAGTACCAAAAAAAAATTAGTACCAATTATTTTGAGTGCTAAAAATTTTGAGTGCCAAATAAAATTGAGTGCCAAAAAAAATTGTGTTGCTTTCTTTATCTATGTAGCATGCTGTGTACAAATATTTAAAAGAATGGTATATCTTTTCATAAATAATTTTTTCCCTCTCTTCCCTTTGGTGGCAGCACTCTTGTAAAGATTGTTTGTTTTCAGTCACTCTCTGCTTGTAGGAAGAAATATGTTACTTTTCTGGGGGTTTTCATAATACACCTTTTCACTCTCATAGGTGAAAGAAACAGAAACTTCAAAATAAAACAAATTAATTTCAAAATATAATAGATTAATTTTTTCTTTTAATTTGAAATTCAATTATTTTAATTTGAAGTTCAGTTATTTTAATTTAATTTCAGTTATTTTAATTTAAACTTCAGTTGTTTTAGTTAAACTTCAGTTGTTTTAATTTAAACTTCAGTTGTTTTAATTTAACTTCAGTTGTATTAATTTGAAGTTCAGTTGTTTTAATTTGAAGTTCAGTTGTTTTAATTTGAAGTTCAGTTGTTTTAATTTGAAGTTCAGTTGTTTTAATTTGAAGTTCAGTTGTTTTAATTTGAAGTTCAGTTGTTTTAATTTGATGTTCAGTTGTTTTAATTTGAAGTTCAGTTGTTTTAATTTGAAGTTCAGTTGTTTTAATTTGAAAGTTCAGTTGTTTTAATTTGATGTTCAGTTGTTTTAATTTGAAGTTCAGTTGTTTTAATTTGAAGTTCAGTTATTATTTGAGAGTGAGAAGGTGTAGACTAGGCTTTCTAAGGGTTAATATCCTTTTTTTCTTCTTCTCTCCCTGTGGCGTGGGTTTAAAAGCCTTGAACTGGACTTTTCACATAGGAGAGAAAGGGTAAAGGGTATCGGGTAAGCCTGCAAATGGGAGACTATACTAGGCTTTCTAAGGGGTTGATATCCGTTTTTTCTTCTTCTCTCCCTGTTGGCATTAGTTTAAAGGGCAAGTAAGGTAAGTTAGTAAAGTAAGAAAGGGGTAAGTATAATGGGTAAGACAGAGAATGGGAGACTATACTAGGCTTTCTAAGGGGTTAAATCCTTTTTTTCTTCTTCTCTCCCAGTGGCATTAGTTTAAAGGGCAAGTAAGGTAAGTTAGTAAAGTAAGAAAGGGGTAAATATAATGGGTAAGACAGAGAATGGGAGACTATACTAGGCTTTCTAAGGGGTTGATAGCCTTTTTTTCTTCTTCTCTCCCTGTGGCATTGGTTTAAAAGGCGGCCTGGAGTGGTATAAAGGTGTAGGTGGGACAAGGCACAGCGCGGCCCCGGGGTGATGTGAGGCCAGGCACTGGGGCGTGGGGACGTGTTGACAAGTGCACGGTTAGCCCCCCTGGTGTGTGTGTGTGTGTGTGTGTGTGTGTGTGTGCTCTCTATCTCTCTCCTCCTCGTCTCTCTCTCGCCTCTCTCTCACTCTCTCTCACTCTTACATCCTCCACTTCTTCGTTGTTTGTTGTTTCTATTGGTTTGTTGGTAGTAGTGTTCTCTTCTCTCTTCCTCTCTCTCTCTCTCTCTCTCTCCTCTCTCTCTCTCTCTCTCTCTCTCCTCTCTCTCTCCTCTCTCTCTCTCTCTCTCTCTCTCTCTCTCTCTCTCTCTCTCTCTCTCATTTGTAGTCATCTCAACTTACTGTTTTCAGACGTACATACATACATAAATACATACATACGTACCCAAAGACACACACATACACACACATACACACACACACACACACACACACACACACACACACACACACACACACACACACATCACACACACACACACACACACACACACACACACACATACACACACACACACACACAACACACACACACACATACACACACACTTGTACCATGTCATCACCTTATGTATCTATTCGTTATCATCACTCACTATTCATCATTCATCATTATATCTTCCTTATCAAGCCCATTAACACAATCAAAAACAAGTAGTATGACGTCTGTTCATTTTAATATTCAGCGTCTACCAAGAATACCAGCGGCTACCAAGGCCACGGTAGAAAGCATTTGTCTAAATTATACGTAGTCTACATTCCCTTGGCCTTGGCTCATATCATCTTTCCGAGCCTGTCTTTAGAACACCCGGACGCATATTCCCCAACTCTATTCCAACACCTCCTTTGTATGTAAGTATTTTGTTTCCGAGTGAAGACGCTTAATTGGCTGTAGCTCCGAAACTAACCATATAGGGTTTTCTCGAATATACCCTCATTGTGATTCCCACACAAAGTTACCATTTAAAGTCCAGGAAACCTAACCTAACTAACCGTAACCTAACGTAACCTAACCTGACGTGTTCAAGAGTAACCACGACATACTGTTCCAGACAACGGGAATATGCCTCCTGGACGCTGTTTGTTGCCTAAGTCGCCCTCGGATCACGTTCTCTCGGCCCAGACACGCACGGGGAGCACCACAGATCCTCGAGGCCCTTGGAACACTCGTGGTGGTTAAGGGCGCCACGTGTCCTACGGAGGAACGAGCAGAACACGACGAACACGACGAACACGACCCTTACGTTACTACATTGATTCCTCGACAGAAAATAAGACAAGCAGAGAGCAGAGGCAGCAGAAAGATGAAAAGTAGGAGGAGGAGGAGGAGGAGGAGGAGGAGGGAGGAGGAGGAGGAGGAGGAGGAGGAGGAGGAGGAGAGAGGCAAACGGAAGAGGAGGAAGGTGGTGAGGGTGTAGAAGGAGGAGGAGGAGAAGGAGGAGGAGGAGAAGAAGAAGAGAAGGAAGAGGAGAGAAGAGGACCACAGAGCCAAGGGAAGAAGAGGAGGGTGGTGAGAGTGTAGGAAGGGGAGGAGGAGGAAGAGAAGGAGGGTGGTGAGGGTGCAGGAAGAGGAGGAGGAGGAGGAGGGTGCAGGAAGAGGAGGAGGCGCCCTTAGCCACCACCACTTCCATTCACAGGTCCCTCGGTGGGTAGCGCTCAAGGGCCCTCCACCTCCAGGCTTCATAAAGGACGCCCAAAGAACCTGATAGCTCATCACCTGCTCGCTAAGCACCCCGGCAGGAAGAGGCCTCGAGAGCTCTCCTTCGTCAGTGGACCCAAAACCTCACACTCATTATCTTGCTGAGTGAGAGTGAGAGGGAGGGAGAGAGGGGGCGGTGAACTCAAAACGCATAATGACGGTCACTTGAAGCCCCCCTGCCCCCCTTCCCTCTACTCAGCCCCCCTTAAGCCCCCTCCTCCCCCCGCTGACGCCAAGCTTTGGATATCGAATTACACCTACTTGATGTTCAGGTTATCCTACTCTTCCCTCCTTCCTCTTCCTCCTCCTCCTCCTCCTCCTCCTCCTCCTCCTCCTCCTCCCTCCTCCTCCTCCTCCTCCTCCTCCTCCTCCTCCTCCTTCTCTGGGTTCAGGATGTGTGGTTTCCAAAGACTGAGGAGACACAAAAGACTTCAAAATCAGGACTTGGGAAAGGAAATAAAAAGTCTATTAGTTCCATTGTTTTTCAAGAGACTCTTCATTATCTGATTAAGAGCGAGGGACACTGCTGCTACTACTACTGCTACTACTACTGCTACTACTACTATTACAATTATTACTACTACTACTACTACTACTATACTACTACTACTACTGCTACTACTACTACTACTACTACTACTACTACTACTATTACAATTATTACTACTACTACTACTACTACTACTACTACTACTACTACTACTACTACTACTATTACAATTATTACTACTACTACTACTACTACTACTACTACTACTACTACTACTACTAACTACTGCTACTACTACTACTACTACTACTACTACTACTACTACTACTACTACTACTATTACAATTATTACTACTACTACTACTACTACTACTACTACTACTACTACTACTACTGCTACTACTACTATTACAATTATTACTACTACTACTACTACTACTACTACTACTACTACTACTACTACTACTACTACTACTACTATTACATATTTACAATTATACTACTACTACTACTACTACTACTACTACTACTACTACTACTACTACTACCACTACTACTACTACTAACTACTGCTACTACTACCCATACTACCACCATCACCACCAAGAGGGATAATTAGACAAAAAAAGATAAGAATGGAGATGAAATATCAATCAATCAATCATTGGGGGCATACGCCGGGGGGCGCGTCGCCTCGCCCACCCTACGACGCCACTCTCGGGGGTCACCACGCGCGAGTTCCCATGCAGGCTCCTTTCCCATACCAAGCAGCTCTCGACAAGAAACATCAACTTGCCCCAGCCACGAGCCTT
This sequence comes from Chionoecetes opilio, assembly GCA_016584305.1. Taxonomy (NCBI): domain Eukaryota; kingdom Metazoa; phylum Arthropoda; class Malacostraca; order Decapoda; family Majidae; genus Chionoecetes; species Chionoecetes opilio. The sequence continues at coordinate 70,938 of JACEEZ010020438.1, read as the reverse complement.
GTGGGCGCCCCCTTGGCTTCCTCCACGCCGGATTGTCTCTTACAGATACAACCCGATGAGAAGGATCGGTTTCAGGGTAGCGTGCCACATGCCCATATAGCCGAAGTTGGCGCTGACGGACTATGCAGGTAATAGGCCTCGATTCAGTCTCACGGTGCAATCGCTGATTTGACACGTAATCATCCCAGCGATACCCCATGATTCTGCGAAGACACTTATTACCAAAGGCATTGATTCGTCTCTTCAAGTCACTATTTAGTGTCCATGTCTCACAACCATAGAGTAAGACAAGGATCACAAGCGACTTGAAGATCCGGATCTTTGTCCTCCTGCACAGGTACCGACAACGCCAAATACTCCCGCTGAGCGAGTCCATAACACCGTGGGCTATGCCAATCCGCCGTAAGGCTTCTTGACGTGACCCGCCGTCATTATGGACTGCGCTACCAAGGTATGTAAAACTTTCCAAGATCTCAATGTCCTCGCCACACGCATGAACAGACTGTACTGCTTCATCTAGTAAGTCTCCAAACACCTGCACCTTGGTCTTGAGCCAGGAGACCGCAAGTCCCAAAGGCTTTGCCTCCTCGTGCAGCGCCTCGAGAGCCATCACCAGGACCTCCAGCGACTCAGCAAAGATTGCTGCATCATCGGCAAAAACAAGATCAGTGATCTTGGTGTTGCCGACGGATGCTCCACAATCACTTTGATCTACAACCTTGTCCAATACCCAGTCCATACAAGCGTTGAAAAGTGATGGGGCAAGGACGCACCCCTGCCTCACTCCTGTATTCACAGGAAAGAAGCTGGATACACCTGCCCCACACTTCACAGCACTCTCAGTCCCAGAATACAGACCAGTTATCAAACCAATAGTCCTTGCAGGAATCCCTCCAAGTCGCAGAAGATCCCAGAGTGACTCACGATGCACTGAGTCAAACGCCTTCTTGAGATCAACATAGGCTGCAAGCATCCCCTGTCGAAACTCACGTCGGCGTTCCACCAGGACACGAATTTGAAAAGACACGAGATGAAATATCGATACGTGAAAATGAGATCAAAGAAATCAAGATAATGAATGCAAGGTTAATTAGTTACCTGGAAAACTTTGAAGGAAATGAATGAGGAAGAAGAGGAAGAGGAAGAATATGGGTGAAAGAGGAAGAAGAGGAAGAGGAGGAATATGGGTGAAAGAGGACGAAGGAAAATAGAAAAATTAAGATTAGTAAGTTAAGAAGGAATAAATAGCACTAAAATATGTTATTCAGAAGGTGAAAAAAATATGTAATTCAAAAAGTGAAAAAAATGTGTAATTCAAAAAGTGAAAAAATATGTAATTCACAGTGAAAAAAATATGTAATTCACGGTGAATTTTTTTTTATTCACAGTGAAAAAAATATGTAATTCAAAAAATGAAAAAAATGTGTAATTCAAAAAATGAAAAAAATATGTAATTCAAAGTGAAAAAATATGTAATTCAAAGTGAAAAAATATGTAATTCAAAGTGAACAAAATATGTAATTCAAAGTGAAAAAATATGTAATTCAAAAAGTGAAAAAATTGTGTAATTCAACAAGTGAAAAAATATGTAATTAAAAAAGGGAAAAAATATGTAATTCAAAAATGAAAAAATAGTAAATTAAAAAAGGAAAAAAAATGTAATTAAAAAAGGGAAAAATATGAAATTTCAAAGTGAAAAATTTAAAAAGTAAAAAAATAAAACAAAAAAGAGAAAAAAAGACAAAAAGGGAAAAAAATGACAAAAAGAAAAATATGAAAATTTAAAAAAAAATAAAAAAGGAAAAAAAAAGAATGGATAAAAAACAAAAAAAAAAAAACAAAAAAACAAAAAAACAAAAAAAAAAGACCAAAGGCCCAAGAGAAGAGAAAGAGAGAGCAGCAAACGAGAGCCCCCACGAGAGGAGAAAGAGAAAAGACACAAAAAAAAAAAAAAAACCCCCAAAAAACAACAAAAACACCCACACACCCACCCAACACCCAAACCACACACACACACACACACACACACACACACACAAAACACACAACACACACCCACAACACCACACAGCAAAATTTACAATACGAAATAAAAGATCAAAATTTTTCATCGCAGGAAAGATGTCCCCAAATTTATTACGTAAAACCCCATATTAAAACCGGGCAGGAGGAGGAGGAGAGGAGGAGGAGGGGGAAGCCCAAAATAAGAAAGGGCCCTGCGGCTAGTCTTTTGTTGTCCCCCCCCCCCTTTTTCCCCTCCCCTCCTCCCCCCTTTTCCCCCCTTTTTTTCTTCCTCCTTCACCAAGATAAGAAATGGATTGATTCAGACGAAATATGCCAAAAAAGTAAAATAAAAGGGGGGAGGAGGAGGAAAAAGGGGGAGGAAAGGGGGGGGAGGAGGAGGGGGGGGAGGGGCCCGGGCCCATGGAGTTCAAAAAAGGCAAAAAGTCGAGGGGGTCAGTGATGGGTAAAGGGAAGGGAAAAAGGGGGGGAGAGAGGGGAAAAGGGAAAAAAGGGAGAGAGAGAAGAGAGAGAGGAGAGAAGGAGAGAGAAGGAGAGAGAGAGAAAGAGGAGAGAGAGAGAGAGAGAGAGAGAGAAGAGGAGAGAGGAGAGAGAGGGAGAGGGAGAGGGAGAGAGAGAAGGTAAAAATAAGACCCCAAGCGTAAATCCCCCGGGCATTTGAAAAAAAAAATTAAAAAAAAAAAAAAATAAAAAAAATAATATAAATAATAATGAAACAAACATAATTTTCTAATAAAATAAAAAAACAAAATTTGGGGGAAAAAAAAATTGGGGAAAGGGGGGGGGGGGGGGGGGAAAAGGGGAAAAGGGGGGGAAAAAAGGGGGGGAAGGGAAAAAGGGAAGGGAAGGGGAAAAAAGGAGGGAAGGGGGAAAGGGGAAGGGGAAAGGGGGGGGAAGGGGAGGGAAGGGGAAAAAGGGGGAGGGAAGGGGGAAAATGGGTTTAATAAAGGAAACGTAGTAGTTTTAAAAGGGGGAAATTTAAGGGGTTGGATAGGGAGGGGGAAAAGGGCGGGTGAGGGGAAAAAGGGGGGGGAGGGGAAAGGGGGGAGGGGAAGGGGGGGAGGGAGGGAAGGGGGAGGGGGGAAAAGGGAAAAAAGGAAGGAAGGAAAGGAAGGAAAGGAAAGGGGAAGGAAGGGAAAGGGAAAAAAAGGGAAGGAAAAAAAAAGGAGGAGGGGAAGAGGGAAAAAAAAAAGGGGGGAAAAAAAGGGGGGAAGAATAAAAAAAAAGAAGAAAAGGAGAAAAGAAGAGGAAAAAAAAAAGAGAGGGGGAAGAGAAAAAAAAAGGCGGAAACCGTAAATTTTTTTTCAATTTTTATTGAAAAATTTTTAAAAACACAACAAAAAAAAAAAAAAAAGGGGGAAAAAGAAGGGGGGAAAAGGGGGAAGGGGAGAGGGGGAAAAAAGGGGGGGGGGGGGG
>JACEEZ010020438.1:37500-57500 GCA_016584305.1 Chionoecetes opilio | reverse complement strand
TTATTGATGGTAAGTTGTGAGACGTGAAAAAAGATGGAGAAAAATATGGAAGGATGATGATAAACTAATCTTAGAGAGAGAGAGAGAGAGAGAGAGAGAGAGAGAGAGAGAGAGAGAGAGAGAGAGAGAGAGAGAGAGAGAGAGAGAGAGAGAGAGAGAGAGAGAGAGGAGAGAGAGAGAGAGAGAGAGAGAGAGAGAGAGAGAGAGAGAGAGAGAGAGAGAGAGAGAGAGAGAGAGAGAGAGAGAGTGGAAATTCTTGCTTAACTTGTCTTTGTATGAATAAGCAGATGATGGTTTAGATTATGAACATGAGAAGTAAAATATATACTAGGAAAAATAACTAACTAAATAACTAATATAAAGTTGTAGTAACGACACACACTAATACACATACACCTTCCTTATATCTAACTACAAAACTACAGTAACATAAATAACATAACTACAATAAACAATAACTTACATGTTAGGTCTCCCTCTCTCACCTCCCCCCCCCCAAAAAAAGGGAAATATAATAAATATAAAACTCAAAAACCCTTAAAAAAAACCTCAAAAAAACAAAAATAAACCTCAAAAAAAACAAAAAAAGTCAAATAACCTCAAAACAAACCTCAAAAAAAACCCCAAAAAAAACTCGTATATACCCCTTCACGCCCAGATATTTCCTTTGCTATATAAAATCGTCTGTTGTTAGCCATAAAATTACGAAAAGTACCAAAATAACCAAATTAGTTAGTTGACAAGGATACTAAACAGGTCATATCTATAAAATATTGCTTATATGCACTAAAAATCGTCTAATGGTACCCAAATTACAATGGAAATTACGTTCTGGGTCTCAAGGGGTTAATAATAAGAATAAATCAATCCAAACACCTAACCAACACATCGAAACAAACACACAATCACTTAATCCTGAAATAAAAAATAAAAATTACTATTCATTCTTCCTAACCTCCTCATCTTCCTCCTCTATCATCATTCTTCCTAACCTCTTCATCTTCCTCTTCCTCTCCTCCTTCCTTGCTTCACGGGCCGCGGCGTTCCTTTACAATCCAACTTACTACCATGACACACACACAAGCCATGACATGTTTTTCCACTATATTTCATCATTTATTACTTCCCATGACTCTAACTTTCATTCCTACTACTACTACCATTACTACTAAGCACTACTATTACTACTACTTATACTACTATTACTATTACTACCATTACTACTAAACACTACTATTACTACTACTTATATACTATTCTATCTACATACCATTACTACTAACACTCTACTATCTACTATTCATACTATCTAACTACTATACTACCATCTACTACTAAGCACTACATTACTACTACTATACTACTATTACTATTACTTACTACTCCCATTCTACTAAGCACTACATTTACTACTTTAACATTACTATTACTACCATTACTACTAACACACTATTACTACTACTTATACACTATTACTATTATACTACTATCATTACTACTAAGCACTGACTATACTACTACTTTCACTATCTACTAACTTACTACTACCATTACTACTAAGCACTACTATTACTACTACTTATACTACTATTACTATTACTACCATTACTACTAAACACTACTATTACTACTACTTATACTACTATTACTATTACTACTACTACCATTACTACTAAGCACTACTATTACTACTACTTATACTACTATTACTATTACTACCATTACTACTAAGCACTACTATTACTACTACTTATACTACTATTACTATTACTACTACTACTACCATTACTACTAAGCACCTACTACTACCACTACCTTAACTACTATTACTACTACTTCTACCACTATTACTACTGCTTCTACTACTATTACTACTACTTCTACCACTATTACTACTACTACCATTACTACTAAGCACCTACTACTACCACTACCTTAACTACTATTACTACTACTTCTACCACTATTACTACTACTACTACCATTACTACTAAGCACTACTATTACTACTACTTATACTACTACTATAACTACTACTTCTACTAGGCAACCATCACCACCACTATTACTACTATTACTACTAATTATACTACTACTTATATTACTATTACTACAACTTTTACTACCATTACTACTACTTCTACTATTACTAGGCTATTACCACCACCACCACTATTACTACTTCTACTACTATAACTACTACTTCTACTACTATAACTACTACTTCTACTACTATTACTACTACTTCCACTACTTAACGATACCGGTTATGCTTACTTTAGACTTCAACGGCACTTTCAATACCCTCGATCTCCTGTAGAATAAGATAGTGACGAAGTAGCGATAGCAAGTCAGAGAGAAGGCGGTTTGCGTGCACCTCCCCCGCCCGTCTTCTTGCTACTGGTGACGTCACTCAAGATGCCCGAAATCATGGTTCTTTTAGCTTAAGGAGAGTGATGTAGCAAGTTTATCTGTGGTTAATTCGAGTTGATTTAGCAATGATAAATAACCGCGGTGTAAGTGAAGGTAAGTGTAATGATGCAATGATGGGTTCGCGTTAATTTGGTTATGAAAGAAAACGGTTTGAGGGGCTACTCATTTATTCTACTTATCGGCATTACTACTATAGAAGATGACGATTATTTCTTCCTGCTGCTACTACTACTGCTTTTAACTACTAATATTAATACTTCTACCACTACTACAACTACTATTACTACTACTACCGCTACTACAAAGGAAACACAAACAGCAACAGACCGATAGGCCGATACTACCACTACTATTACTACCCTATTACTATCACTGAAACTACTACTACTGCTTTTAACTACTAATATTAATACTTCTACCACTACTACAACTCTACTACCACTACTATTACTACCCTATTTCTATCACTGAAACTACTACTCTCTCTGCTTTTATTACTATTACTACTGTCACTACTACTTCCATCACAACTACTATTATTACTGGCGCTATTACGTAAAACTATAAAAAAAAAAAAATGCGACATGCCATCCACACACACACACTAGCATCTCTACACGCCAAAACCTTCATTAATAAAGATAAAAGCCGGAATTACCATGATATAAGACCTTCAGACGCCCTTTGCTTGCATCTCTCAAACCCTCACCATTGACAGGGCGTGAAGGAGGCAGGTAGTTACTCTTCACGACGAGGCAAGATTGTACAGATTAAAGTTAACGGATTCATTTTCCTCCACTTTTTTTTGCGTCTTTAAGTGTCTGTCTATTTGCATCTGTTTCTGTAGGTGTGTCTGTCAGTTAGTCCGTCTCGAGTGTCTGTCTATTTGTATCTCTGTTCATTTTTCTGTCTGTTCAGGTTGCCTTGTTTATCTGTCTCTTATTATGTTTCAAATGTCTGTCTATTTGTCTGTCTGTTGGTGTTGTTTTGTCTGTTAGTCCGTCTCGAGTCTGTCTATTTGTATTATTTTGTCTGTCTGTCTATCTGTATCTATGTTCCTGTCTGTCTGTTCGTGTTACTTTGTCTGCCTGTCTGTCTGTCTTATTCAGCGTCTCGAGTGTCTGTCTATCTGTGTCCATGTTCCTGTCTGTCTGTCTGTTCGTGTTACTTTGTCTGCCTGTCTGTCTGTCTTATTCAGCGTCTCGAGTGTCTGTCTATTTGTATCCATGTTCCTGTCTGTCTGTCTGTTTGTCAGCGTCTTGAGTGTCTGTCTATCTGTATCTTCCTGTGTCTGTCTGTTTGTATTGCTTTGTCTATCTGTCTGTTTGTCTGTGTCTCGAGTGTCTGTCTTTCTATATCTATGTTCCTTTGTATGTCTATTAGTGTCTGCCTGTCTGTGGTACTCAAGGCTGAGCTCAAGTGTTAAAATAAAGAAGAAAGACGATTGTGCTTTGCTTCTTAACATAAATATTTCTTCTTGGTTCATGTTATTATAGATTCTTGTTCTCATTGAATTTTATTTCTTTTTGTCTGTCACCAATGGATTTCTTTTTCAATACTCACAAAAACACACCACTATTTGTATCAATATATCTGTTTTACGTTAGTATAAAACCTGCTCTATGTGAATCTAGGTTAGTGAAATAGAATGGGAATGAACGAAGTATAGAAGTAAAAAAATATAATCGAAGCATCAGTATCGCTTCAAGCACAAAAAATTAGGAACCACAGCAATGAAGAGAGAGAGAGAGAGAGAGAGAGAGAGAGAGAGAGAGAGAGAGAGAGAGAGAGAGAGAGAGAGAGAGAGAGAGAGAGACGTATATGTTTTGTACGTGTCTTATCGTTCACTGAGCAAAACGGAAAAGATTTTATACTTTTTTTATCATTAATTATTTTGTAGTAACAGCGCCATGCAGTCGGATCATACCAGGCTGTACCACTTACCAATCTACAGCGCTGTGCCACTGAAGTTCACAGCACTAGCAGTACACAGACAGGCACAGCGATAGCATAAACGTCTTCGCTTTTTCTACATAAACTTTAGTACTTAAGTTATATTTTTTCCTCAGGTAGTTATGTATATTATGTTGTCGTTTTCTTTTTTTTCCTGTATGCCTTCGGGTGAAAATAAAAGTATCATTAGTAATACTATGAACAGGTGAATGAAGCAAAAAAACAAAAAAATAGAAAATCTCAAGCCATTTCCTTCACCGCGACCTAAAATTTGTCGTTGAATTCACAAGTCACGCAATGCAATAAAGTACAAACACCACACCAGAGTACAGGCATTAAAGCGGCCCATAAACCCTCTTTACATCCACTCTGTATTTACGATAATGCGACCCGTACATATCCCGTCCCAGCCTTGTAGTTAGATCCAGTTTACGTTAAAAAATGTTCCCCACAGATTTGACCAAGATTTCAGACTTCAGCAATTTTCGTGAGCGTTCAAAGGGGAATTCATGAGGTATTTGTGGCACATTTACTTGTTTTTGGTGCTTCGGGGCGGGGAGGGGGGGAAGGGAGGCAGGTAGTGATGTTGGTCTTAATTATGAGGCGACAGTTTACGACCGTCGCAACCCAGCGGTGAAAAGTTATGGTGGCGGCGATGGTGGTGGTGGTGGTGGTGACGGTGGCGGTGGTGTGAGGAAAGAGTGTTTTGAAGTCTTTCTCGGAAGTGTGTCGCTACTTAAACCTTGTTCTTGCGCCTTTCCAACCTTTACTTCTCTCTCTGTCTCTCTTTCTCTCTCTCTCACCCCATCACTACAATAACACATCTCTCTTATTTCACGTAAGTTGGTACAGGTCTCTCGCTCTCTGTTAGCGCAAGTCATCGTATCCATCAAAATGACAATACAATAATCGGGTAAAAGCGCAAACGACTCATCCATAATCGCAGGACACATTCCACTAAAGAACACGCACAAATAAACGCAAGGCCACGCAAGTGTTGCGGAAAGGATTGCGGAAAGAGGTGTTGGCGGAAAGAGCGAGTGTGGCGGAGAAAGACGCAGTATTGGGCGGGAAAGACGCAGTGTTGGCGGGAAAGACGCAGTGTTGGCGGAAAAGAAGCAGTATTGGGCGGGAAAGACGCAGTGTTGGGCGGAAAAGACGCAGTATTGGGCGGGAAAGACGCAGTGTTGGGGGAAAGACGCAGGATTGGGCGGGAAAGACGCAGTGTTGGCGGGAAAGACCAGTATTGGGGGGACAAGACAGTTGCGAGAAAACACGTAATATGGGCCGAAAGAAGCATTGGGGTAAAGACGCAGTGTTTGCCGGGAAAGACGCTAGTATTGGTGCTGGAAAACTGCATGTGTTGGCGTAAGCGCAAAAGTGTTGCGGAAAGACCAGTAATCGGGAAGAGACGCAGTGTTGGGGGAGAGCGCAGGTTGGATTGGGGGACAAAAGGAAAGGCAGACACAAACTCGATCTGTAATAGATGGGATTTCCTCTAAACTTGGCTACAGATTGTGAGATAAATTACCAGATATTTTCGCTGCTTGCTGGTTTTTTGTTATTTTGCTGCTGGGAACACTGATACACGGAATGCAGTGATTATAGGGTGAGGGTGTGTTGGGGTGATGGGGGAGGGTTGGGGTGATGGAGGAAGATTGAGGCAAGGGTGGGGGTGTTGGGGTGATGGGGGAGAGTTGAGGCAAGGGTGGGGGGTGTTGGGGTGATGGAGGTAGGAGTGTGGCGGAAGGTTGGGGGGTGTGGGGTGATGGGGTGTGGTTGGCAGGTGGGGTGTTTGTGGGAGGGATCGGTTTTTGGCGTTGGGATTGTTGAGGCAAGGTGTAGGGTATTGGGGTGATGGAGGAAGGGAGGCAGTGTGGGGGGTGTAGGCCGATCGGCGAGGGCTTCCGGCAATCGTGGGGGGTCTCCCCGCGGAAGTTAGCAGGGTGGGTCCTGGGGTCGGTTGTAGTGTTGTAACATCTTTAGGGTGACTCCGTTATAATATGAGGCGTGAATTTCTTATGTCTTAGTTGTAAGAAGTGGGTGAGTGAAGGGGAGGAGGGGGAGGGAAGCCCGCCCCAACCCCCCTCCCCGCTGCCCCCCATCATTCCCCTCACCTCCCCCTCCCCCCCATACCTTACATGAGATCACAGTTCCCCGGACTCGACTTTGGGGGAGAATAAACGATAAAAGATAAAACTAATATGATTGTCCTCGACCTTCAAAGAAAAAATCACAGATCATTAAGTAAAACATGGCTCATACACACACACACACACATACACACACACACACACACATACACAACACACACACACCACTAACGCAGGAAACATAAAACTCTCTGTATAACGCACACATAAACACACACACATTCTCTCCTTCTCTATATAGTGAATAATAAAGATAATTAAAAAACCCATGACTGTATAATCTTCACATTCACATAATATAACACTGATTTGTACATATTGAAGGAGAAGTAACATCACAGCACACTGGGGAGGAAGAGGAGACGCCCTTGCACGCCCCTCCCACGCCCACTACCCACGCCCTCACCCACCCACAGGCTCAGGCTTAAGGGCGGACTAACTAGTGTAGCCCAGCGGTGGCGCCAAGACCTCGGGCGTACAAGGAGTAGGGGTTGTAGTAGGCGGAGAGGGGGTGTGGGTGGAGGCCGGAGAGGGTGGCGGCGGAGAGGGCAGAGGCAGGGAGAGGCGCCGTTGGAGGTAAGTGTCCCAGGGCCGTCTTGGCGTAGGGGTGGTAGCGTGCAGCGGAGAGGGGCGACAGAGGAGGCGTTGGGTAGCCGCGGGGGAGGTGTCCTGCGAGGAGGGGGTGGTGTAGGGCGTGAAGGGGCAGCGTGGACTCTGAGGTGGAGAGGTTGGTGTGGCTCCGGAGGTGTTGGAGTAGTTCCTCGGAGGTGGAGAAGCGTTTCCCGCAGAAGGTGTCGCCCGCTATCCAATTGCAGACGTAGGGTTGATGCGATCCTCCTATCAGGCCCGGCGGAGGGTACAGACCACTGCTGAGTCAGACAAGGACCATTAGTAACGCCGTGTTGCCCTATTCCTCAAGGCTATCAGGTATAATACACGTTGACTAGTGCTATTTTATCATCATCAGTGTCAACATTACCTCAAATCACCGTCAAATGTTACCACAAACTTTCCTATTATTTTGTCATGAAGAGAGTATGTAGCAAAAATTGAAATTGTAGGAAAAGTTACAGAAAAAGATATGTAATTTGACTGTTGTTCACACCTGCACCGTTAAGCTCACCACCACCACCACTATCATCACCGCTATCACCACCACTAGAACCTATAAATCACAACTGAGCTCACAAACGACACTAATATTACCATTTGTCTTTGAACACTAAAGCCAGTTGGAACTCAAGTAACCACCACCACCACGCACCACATGTCACGTAATGTCAATCAACTTCACTAAGATGACAAATATAATGGTGAGACTGACCACAAGCGACTCCTATCATCACCATTATCTCACCACCACCACCACTGCTGTCACAACCCGCTCAACACAATGCTTCCTCCAGCGACCACACTTTACAATCATCACCACCTAAATCACTTCTACATGACGTGCTTGACCATTGTGTTGCAAGAATCACACACACACACGCACGCACGTACTAACAGTCTACACGATCACCAGCACAAGACATCACGGCCACAACCCAATTTTTTTTGTCATCGCCTAAGGATCGTCTTCATATCACCGCAAAACGAGAAAGTCAAGAATTTAGATAAGAAAAAATATATAAATAAACGCAAACACTTAAACCTCATGACTTTACATTTTTTCTAAGAGCAAAAAAAAAAGTTAATTTCAGAATAACGAATTATGAAAAATGAAAATAGCATAAATCTAGCGAAAGGCAACTTTGACTTTTTTTTTTACTCTATAGGAAACGAATATTTATATTAAGTATAGAAAAATATGTTAGCAAGGAAATAATGTCACGATTCACTAAAGAAAATGATCCCCTTCGAAAGATGTACTACGTATAGAAAATGGGGTGTGGAGGTTCCCGCTTGAGTTTGGGGGTTATTTATGTGCAACTAATACTGGCTTTTGGTGCTAAGTAAGTATGACGTTTTGTTGTCTTTGTTTTAGTATAAGACTTTTAATTTGTTTTATATATTTTTTTGCCTTTTATTGGTTTGGTTCAGAATTGAGGATTTTTTTAGACCTCGATTCTTTTGTTTGGTGTATTTTTTAGTCTTTTGAAAAATACGTAAATAAACTTCACTAACCCAAAAGTTGACTAAATAAACCCCTTTGAAAGATGCACTACAGAAAAAAAATTGGGTTGGAAGGATCCCGATTCAGTCTGAGAGTATCTTACACTTTGAAAAATACGCAAATAAACTTCACTAACCCAAAAGGTGACCAAGAGGGCGTGACTCCAGCCAGGGCGACCTCCAAGCTGGCATAAAGAAAGACAGAGTGAACCCAAGAGTCGTGTGAGCTCCCGGCAAAGTCTTCCAGGATTTTAACAGAACAATTTTGAGGAAGAGATAACAGTATATTCCACTGAGGACCTTCCCATTAGTGGCCTGAGGCAAGAGGAAACCAAGACCCAAGAAACACTAACGTTAACCCCTTCACGCCCATATTTTTCCTTTGCTATATAAAATCGTCTGTTTTCGAGCCATCAAATCACGAAAAGTGACTTAATATACCAAATGAGTTAGTGGACAAGGGTACTAAACAGGTCATAGCTTTATAATATTGCTTATAATCATTAAAAATCGTCTAATGGTAGCCAAGTTACAATGAAAATTACGCTCTGGGTCTCAAGGGATTAAGTGAAAAATGGGGCTTTCCATTGAATCCAATAGTCTGTTTCTGAACTTTAACTTTTCGTTTTTTTTTTTTATTAAGATCTTAAATTTACTTGACATTTTTTTTAGATTTTGGCCCAAATTCGGCTTCATAAGTATACAATATACACCGAGGTAGTTTTACATTCATACAAATTTCCTGATATAACAAAATCGTGAGCTCCTCTGTGATAGAGTTTATTCCACAAAAATCCAGCGCGTTACCTGGATAAAAGAAACTTAAAACCTGCAAACACGCGCGATGGAAGGAGTGAACGTGAGAAACAGATCACAGGTGGTTACAGGTGAGGCCCGTGACTGGAAAAAGCGACTTGAAGGATTCCCAGACACCATCATTCACCCACACAGCACAACGGCGAGACACAACCACCTATCTGGCCAAGGAAAACCTACATACCTCTACAACCATCCTAAGAGGTTTATACTTGAAACAGAACCAAACTTAGACAGAACCGGACACGATTAAGATGGATTTTACCAGTCAACATACTTAAAAAGACGACACAGAACCCCCTATCTGGCCAAGAAGAAACTACCTACGTCTAGAACCTCTCCTAAGAAACCTATACTTGACGAAACAGAACCAAACATAAAACAAGACACGATTCAGATGGATTCTAGCAGACAAAATATTTACAAAGGCGAGACAGAACCGTTTCCTTATAGCAATGAAGAACCTACCTACGTCTAAAACCTTTCCTAAGAACTTATACTTGACAAAAACAGAGCTGAACTAAAATTAGAACCTCAAAAATTTACGTCCACAGGCGGACACAATAGAACAATGGACACTAATCAAACTGGAAGATGGAAATATGGTAAAAAAATATACTTTCAATCAAACATTAAGGCCTTGAGGGTTAACTTACAGGGAAGATGCGGGTAGAGAGGGCAGTAGGCCGGGCAAGGAGGCGAGGTTCTTGGTATGTGCGGCGATCTGTGAGCATTGGGAGCAGCCAGGGGGACAGGTGCCGTTGACGACCTGAGCGGCATGAGTGTTGATCTGGCACCCACTACAGTAAGGGTCCCGACACACTGGCACGACAGCCTCAGTGCCATTCGCTGTTTTGACCCTCGCGTAGCCGATATAAGGGCTTGAAAGTGCTGCCGATGTGCTGGTTGGGACCTGAGAAACGGGAGAAAGGATCTTAATGAATGCTACGGTAAAAGGGGTAAAAGGTTGAAAGGAGGTGAAGGTCTATAACTGATAAGGTCGAGACGGTATGGGTGAAAGTAGGTAAGAAATGTGGTGTTAGTAGAGGAGGTAGAAAGAGGTGTTGTTGGTGTTGGTGTTGGTGTTGGTGGGTGAGGGAGAAGGAAAAGGGTGTAGGTAAAGAAAATATAGATAAAAAAAGCGATGATGAGGGAAGTCGGTGTTAAGAGGAAAGGCAGGAAAAAAAGATGACTGAGGAGAAACGCCGTGGTGGTGGAGAAAAGATTTGGGAGGATGAAAAGAGCAGATGATGGTAATTTCAAAGAGTTGCAAAAACTAGACAGAGAGAGAGAGAGAGAGAGAGAGAGAGAGAGAGAGAGAGAGAGAGAGAGAGAGAGAGAGAGAGAGAGAGAGAGAGAGAGAGAGCAGCACTTTGAAACTTAAATCTTATTACTGATCCAGAAGAAATATCGAATGAAGCGTAAAGAAGAGGGATAAAGACCATAAAATTGAGACAGAAAAGAAGACTAAGGAACAATGGCAGACGTGTGAGTGACGCAAGATGAAGGAAGAGGAGGAGGAGGAGGAGGAGGAGGAGGAGAGTAAGACAGGTGTGAAAGGTGAAGAGATACGCAATCAAGCGAATGAGATCAGGTGAGCAAGAGAAAGAGAGCAGGCAGGATGATGAAATAAATCCGAAACCCCCCAAAAAACTGACGGAGGGAGAGAAAGAGATTGAGAAAAAAAGATAGACGATGCAATCTGAGGTGTAAGTGATGATAGTGTAGAGACTTAAAGCTTCCATGACGACATTAATTCTGGGAAAAAACCTGATTTAGTGCCTCGCCTTCAGGTAACAACAACACTACTGAACACGTGGAAATTGAGCCATGAACGAAACCTTTTGGAAATTTTGACTGGTTCTTGTTGGCTGTAGCGGAAGTGACGTCATTGTGAGTCATGGCCACCGGGACACACACACCACACACACACCCTGACTCGGGAAATTAATGGCAACGTTCAGGTGTGGAGGTTATGTGGCAGGTGAAAAAAAGGTGTGACTAATGAGGGGATTGGTGAAAAAGATGAGGCAGGGAGGCAGGTGGGAGGGGCCGCGTCATGCAAGGGGAGATTGAAACTCTTTTCATCACCTTGTCTCACGTTAATGGGCTTTTAAGAGGAGTGTGTGTGTGTGTGTGTGTGTGTGTGTGTGTGCCCGTCCCACAGCCTCCCTTGCACGCACTCAACACACACACACAGGCCGCCACGACCACCTTGAGCGCCTCGCCACACCCTCACTCCTCCTTAATATATGAACCCCTGACAAAACGTTCTCCCGAGCCAACATTAGCCCGGCGCTGCCATAAATAATGGAGCAACTAACTGCGCCTCAGTCAAGCCCATCCCCACCCCGCCCAGTCCTAGGCCGCCCTCGACTCTCCCCCACCAGCCCCCTGCACCACCACCACCACCACTACCCTTGATGGCTCACAAATCCTCGTCCCACCACGCACTTCCAGTCAAGCCCTTACCCCCCCCTGACCCCCCACGCCGCCCACCTGGAGCCCTGACTCACCTTGGCTGTGAGCGCCGAGAGTCCCGCGGCGCCGAGGGGGTCGAGGCCGAGCGCCAGGTGCGGGTAGAGGCTCGGCGCCAGCTTGTAGGCGGCCAGCGGGTCCTTGGTGAGGTCCCCGAGACACCCGAAGGCGGAGGACACGCTGCTCTTCGGCGTGATGGACGGGGAGGAGACCCGCGGGGAGATGGAGGAGGACGAGGGAGGATCTCTGTTCCTGGAGGACGACCTGCCACTGTCGCTGCCCCTCGAGGAGGACCTCTCGGCGCTGGGATGACTGACGCCGGGGGAGCGGGAGTGAGGGGAGGACCGCTTGCTGGGGCTGACGCGGTCCTCGTCGTCTTTCTTCTCGTAGGGTTTGAAGGAGGAGACGGAGCAGGGCGAGTTCTTGGCGGGGTCGTCAGGTGAGATATTGAGGGTGGCGCCCGGAGACTTTGCGCCGGGGGACGCCTTGCCCTTGGAGGCCTTGTCCGAGGGGGGGATGCCGCCCTTCTGCGAGTGGTCCGCCCCTATGGAGGAGCACGTCTGCGCCAGGAGAGCGAGTGGCGACTTCTTGGCGTCCAGCTGAGGGGGAGAAGAGCGTTATGGTTACCTGCCTCACCTCCAGTCACCTGCCTCAACCGCGCGGCCCCACGTGACGCACACAGCAGGGTGTCGGGACGCCCCTTGCATTATATCATTTCCCTCATTACGGACCACAAACTACGTCATGACATGATCTCCATTTTTTACGTTAATGCCGCTGAATTATTGCACAAGCTGCCGCGTATATTCTCATTTGTGTGACTTATAATATATTCCCTATTATTTTTTGGTATTTTGAATATATTGGATGTGTGGCCAGTTATGCATATGCAACAGGTAAAAAGTATACGATTGAAAATGTATTCATGCTGAGCTTATATTGATTTATAAGTATGAATATGTGGGTCATTGTAATCAACTTTATTATACTAGTTATGCAGTTTACACACACACACACACACACACGCACGACCATACTTTAGAGTGAGAAAAATGCATATTCTAGTATTTACTGAAACACGTGGCTTTCATCAAAACACACACACACACATATTTTGCATGCCGAGGCTATGATGATGCACACATGCGACACATAAACACACAAACACGCTACATAGGAGGATGTTATCAACTCTGTCACGCACACACACACATATATTACCCATCAGTATCACTTCAACCGTGTATTTTACGTTACATGTTATGATTGCCACACACACACACACACACACACACACACACACAGCAAAACTTGTCCACAACTTTAGGAAACTTTTCACCAATCACACCCCAAAAAATTCATCCAGCGTGACACCAAAACATTTCCTACTGACACACACACACACATACACACACACACACACACGCATACACACACACACGCACACGCACTCACCTCAATAGCATGTCCCTGGATGGGGTTGAGATACTCCGGGCGAAGAAACTGATTTCCACTTGATGTCAACATGTCTTCAATGTCTTTTTGTGGCAGGCGAAAACAAAAGCGAACTATCCACTTGGCCACGCACGCAACGCACTCAACACACCTTCACCTGCGAGGAGCGGCGCCTCACTAACCACGCATAACACACTCACACGCACCTTCGTCCGCCCCGTCTGAGCGTTGCTAACTGAATGAATATTCTTGATTTCTGCTCACTCGTACCCGGGTTCTGTGACGTCACGCCGGGAGGTCTTGTAACCCGCTCCACGATTGGTGGAAAATGTCCCGTTAGATTTCACACGTTGGTCCCGTCGCGGCGCGGTGATTGGTTGTGGCGTCTGGCCGGGTTGTAAAGCGAGCGCTGATTGGCGGACGGGGATGTTATGTCGTCACTTAAGATGATGAATGGTGGGATGATGGCTGAAGCGAGAGTCACCAATCACAAGAAAGACACTAATGATCTGACACATGGCCGCCGCGCCTCGCATCGCTCAACACCCACAAAACATCGCTCACCACACGATCATTTTTTCACCCCAACACTGGCCTTGGCTTGGGCGAGGGACGACGAAACATTTTGGGACTTTGAGCGGCCTGTCCGAGAGAGGGAGGCAGGCTGGAGAGAGAGAAAGAGAGAGAGAGAGAGAGAGTGAGAGAGAGAGGAAGAGAGAAGCTTGATCGTGTGTGGCGTCGCCTTTCGCCTCTTCAGTTGACTATAATTGCTTCATTTTACAACTTTTAATTTCTCCCTTGACTTCCGAGGGGGGGAGAGGGGGAAGGGGCGGTTCATTTCTCTCTCCGGAGGGATGGAGGGAGTGAGGGGTTTATGAACTGTCGCCGATGGGAATTCTCGCCGAAACACCAACCTAGAACTCTCGTCGACGTGGAAATGTTAACCTAACCTGGACATTGGCACCTAACTTAACCTAACTGATCAAGCTAACGATAGTATTTCATCCCTGAATGCAGAAACACGGGTAAAACTTGATTAAATGTATATATTGGCTCCTGTAATATCAAGAATTGGAACACTCGACGACGGCGGCGAGAATTCCTATCGGCGACAGTTCCAGGTACTGAGTGGGGGAGGCGTGGAGGCAATATGTGATAATGATGTTTTTTATCCAATAAGTAATAATAATAATGTTTTTTTTTTTATGCAATAAGTGATAATGATAATAATGTTCTGGTAAACGGAGGACGATGAGGTAGAAGGAAGGAGGAGGAGGGAGGAAGGAAGAAGGAAGGGAGGAAGAAGGAAGGAGGGAGGGAGGGAAGGTGATGACAGGAGACGTGTGTTGGAGTGACCCGCCTCCTTCTCTTCCTCCTCCTCCCTCCTTCCCTCCTTTACCTCCTTCCTTATGTGGTGACCTATACTCTTTTCAACCTTGAGATTTATACTTCATAGAATGTTACATACTACTACTACAACCACTGCTACTACTTACTACTCTACTACTACTACTACTACTAATACTACTACTACTACTACTACTACAACCACTACTACTACTACTACTACAACCACTATTACTTCTACTACTACTACTACTACTACTACTACTACTACCACTACTACTACTACTACCACAACTACTACTACTACTACAACCACTACTACCACAACTACTACTACTACTACTACTACTACAACCACTACTACTACAACTACTACTACTACAACCACCACTACTACTACTACTACTACTACAACCACTACTACTACAACCACTACTACCACAACTACTACTAGTACTACCACTACTACAACCACTACTACTACAACCACCACTACTACCACCACTACTACTACAACCACTACTACTACAACCACCACTACTACTACTACTACAACTACTGCTACTAAGAAAAATCAGAAAAATAACATAAACAAGAATGAGAGAAGGCAAAAAAATAATAATTTCACTTACATATTTTCCTGTTGGTTGAAACAATATCGTTAATTATGACCAGTTTAATATTCTTTTAACTTTACTTCCTCTCTTTCCTCCTCCTCCTCCTCCTCCTCCTCCTTCCCTCCCTCCTCCTCCCCCCTCCCTCCTCCTCCTCCTCCTCCTCCTCCTCCTCTTTCTTGGTATACAGCATTGTACTTAATCAATACCGACCAACACATTATATATCGTAAAACATTATCGTAAATATTGCTAGAGAGAAAGGGAAGGACGGGGGGGGGGGGATAATACCAGTGTGTGTGTGTGTGTGTGTGTGTGTGTGTGTCTTGTGTGTGTAACTGAGGTTGTTCTGTGTTGTGTGTGCTTCACCCCCTCTCTTGCCTTGCTGACTAACATGAAGCATTCTCTCCTCTCTCTCTACTCCTCTCCTCTCCTCTCCTCCTCCATTCCTCCCTCTCTCTCTCTCTCTCTCTCTCTCTCTCTTGAATCTGAATCTGAAATCTCTCTCTCTCTCTCTCTCTCTCTCTCTCTCTCTCTCTCTCTCTACAACTTGATGATGATGCTCTTCTTCAACAGTTTATTGCAACAAAGTAGGTCTTCCTCTCTCTATCATCACTTCCATCATTCTTCTCCTTCCTCCTCTTCCTCTTTCTCCCCTTATTTATATTCCTCCTTTCCATTTTTTTCCTCCATCGATTATGCAATTTATACACTCAATATCTGTCTCTCTCTCTCTCTCTCTCTCTCTCTCTCTCTCTCTCTTGCACGTGGCCCCATAACACTCCTATTCCCTTCTCTCCTTACCTTACCCCCCTTCCTTCCTTCTCCTTCCCCTTCCCCTCTACCTTGCCCCTTCCCCCCTTCCTTCCTTCCCCTACCTTTCCCCTCTTCCCATCACCCTTCTCTACCCCCCTTCTCTCCTTAACCTATATCCCCTTCTTCCCTTCCCCTAAACCACTTCCCTTCTTCCCCTATACCCCCTTCCTTCCTTCTCTCCCCTTCCCCCTTCTCCTCTTCCCTCCCCTTCCCCCTTCTCCTCTTCCCTCCCCCCATACCCTCTTCTCCCCAGCCCGTCACCACCGCCCCCCAGCACGTCAGGTAACACAGGTAAGCCGCCCCTCCGCTAACGAAGCAGGGGAGATGAATGGGCAGGTGCCGACCACTAGCTGGCGCCCCTCAACACCTCTCCGTCAGTAGTGGCTTCCTCGTAAATTTAGTGTATCGGGAGGGATCGAGGTGACGGAGAGAGTGGAGGGAAGGGAGAGAGAGAGGTGGGAGTGGAGGGAAGGGAGAGAGAGAGGAGGGATTGGAGGGAAGGGAGAGAGAGAGAGGAGAGAGGTAGGCAATTTATCTGGCTCTGTCTACCTCCGTCACTCCTTCCCTTTCTCTCTCTTACTCTCCCATTCTCTCTCTCTCTTCTCCATTCTCTCTCTCTCTCTTACTACCTCTCTCTCTCTTACTCCCTCTCTCTCTCTCTCTCTTACTCTCTCCCATTCTCTCTCTCTTACTCTCTCCCATTCGCTCTCCCATTCTCTCTCTCTCACTCTCTACCATTCTCTCTCTCTTACTCTCTTCTCTCCCACTCTCTCTCTTACTCTCTTCTCTCCCATTCTCTCTCCTACTCTTACTTCCTCCCATTCTCTCTCTCTTACTTCCTCCCTTTCTATCTCTCTCTCTTACTCTACCATTCTCTCTCTCTTACTCTCTCCCACTCTCTTCCTACCCCGTGTATGGATTGTGTTTTTATTTCTTTTTACGGTTCTTGTTTTTCTCTCTCTCTCTCTCTCTCTCTCTCTCTCTCTCTCTCTCTCTCTCTCTCTCTCTCTCTCTCTCTCTCTCTCTCTCTCTCTCTCTCTCTCTCTCTCAACACGCCTATCATTATTTTTAATTAGACAACCTGCCGGCATTAACACCGCCTTAACGACTCCCACGCTAATTAAAACCACACGATAAACAGATATTCAACATACGTCCCCCCCCCCTCTCTTGACCCCCTTGAACTCTCTCTCTCTCTCTCTCTCTCTCTCTCTCTCTCTCTCTCTCTCTCTCTCTCTCTCTCTCTCTCTCTCCCCTCCTCCTCACTCTCACGCATCATCACTCTCATCTTTCTCACCCTCATTAACCTTCCCCCTATCATCTCTCTCACTAACTCTCTCTTTTCTCTCTCTCTCTCTCTCTCTCCTCTCTTTCTCCTCTCTCTCTCTCTCTCTCTTTATGAAAAGTGTGAAATGAGGCACGGACGATGGGTGTGTGTGAGAAAAGAGAGAGAGAGAGAGAGAGAGAGAGAGAGAAGAGAGAGAGAGAGAGAGAGAGAGAGAGAGAAAAGAGAGAGAGAGAGAGGAAATGATATACACGGGAAGATACTAAAAGGAGGAGGGGGGAAAAAGGAAAAAGAGGGGGGGGGTTTTAAAGGGGGAAGGAGGAGGAGGAGGTTTAGGGGAGAGGAAGTCCATTATATAGGGACTGAGAATCGGAAGAAAAGAGAGAGAGAGAGGAGAAAAGGTAAAGAGAGAAAAAGGGAAGAGAGGAGGGGGGGGGCGAGAGAAAAGGGGGGAGGGGAAGGAAGAGGGGGAGAGGAGGGGAAGGGGATAGGGAGAGAGGGGGGGGGGGGTTGGGGGGGGAGGGGCCTGGCGGCGGTTTTGGTGGGCTGACATCAAACGAAACCCGCCCCCCCCCCCCCCCTTTCTCTCCACTCCTCCCAACCCACACTAACATAAATCTTTTTCTTGTTTTTATGCTTCCCGCCCACCCCCTCCCCCCTCCCCCCCTCCTCCTCCCCCCTCCTCCCCCCTCTTTGCCTCCTCCTCCTCCCCTCCTCCCCCCCCTCCTCCTCCGTTTTCCTTTTTTTTAAGCTCCTTACCCCTTTTTCCCCCAAATTTTTCCCC
Source organism: Chionoecetes opilio (assembly GCA_016584305.1). Taxonomy (NCBI): domain Eukaryota; kingdom Metazoa; phylum Arthropoda; class Malacostraca; order Decapoda; family Majidae; genus Chionoecetes; species Chionoecetes opilio. Next base: position 39,251 of record JACEEZ010020438.1, on the reverse strand, counting down.
ATTATTTACCCCCCCCTCTCTTTATTTATCTTCTCTCTCTTTTCCCCTCTCTCTCCCCCTCTTCTCTCTCTTCTCTTCTCTCTCTCTCTCTCTCCCCTTTTCTCTTCTCTCTCCCCTCTCTTTTTCCCCCTTTTTCTAAAATTTCCTTCCTATACTCCCGGCATCTCCATCTTTTTTTAAATTTTTCCCTCTCTCTCTCCCCTTCTCTCCCCCCTCTCTCTCTCTCTCTCTTTTCCTCTCTCTTTTTCCCCTCTCTTCTCTCTCTCTTCTTCTCTCTCTCTCTCTCTTCTCTCTCTCTTTCCTCCATTCCCCCTCCCCCCCCTTCCCAAAAATCAAAAAACTACCATTCCTTTTCATAATCTCCCCCTTTCTCCTTCCCCCTTTTTTTTTTTTTTTTTTTTTGGGCCTTTTTTTTTTCAAAATGGGTCACCCGAGTTCATATATATTTTTTTTACTTTTTTATTTTTTTTTTTTTCTTTTTTATATATTTTTTTTTGTTTACATTTGTCTTTCGTGCACCTTACTGGTTATCATAAATGTTTGGAAGAGGAGGGGGAAATTTGGAGGAGGAGGAGGAGGAGGGGGAGGAGGGGGGAGGAGGAAGGGGGAGGGGGGGGGAGGAGGAGGAGGGGAGGGGGAGGAAGAGAAAGAGGAAGAGAAGGGAGAGAAGGAGAAAAGGGGAAGGGAGGAGAAGGGGGAAAAGGGGGAAGAGGAGGGGGAAGGAGGAGGAGGAGGAGGAGGGGGATGGGGGGGGGGGGGAAGGGGAGGGGGGGGGAAAGGGGGGAAAAAAATTTTCCTAGAAAAAAAAAGATGAAAAGGCGAATGAAAAATTTTTGACGAACCGAGGTTAAAGGAGGAAAGGGGGAGGAGGAGGAGGAGGGGGAGGAAGGGAAAGGGGGAAAAAAGGGGGGGAAAGGAAGGAGGAAAAGGAAAAGGAGGAGGAGGGGGTTTACGAAGAAGCAATACATGAAGGACAAAAAAAAACCACCCGATTTTTCCTTCCGGGGAAATAAAAAAAAAAAAAAAAAAATTCTTCCCGTCGTTCCTCGTTAAATTCGGGAAATTTTGTTTTTAAAATTTTTTTTGGTGGGAAAGAGGGGAGAGAGAAAGAGGGGGAAGAAAGGTAGGGAGGGAGGGAGAGAGAGGGTTTTTTGGAGCTTTTTTTGAGGATAGAGGGAGAAAAAAGGGGAGAAGGGAGACGCTCGGGAAAAGGCGAGAGAAAAAAAAGGGGAAGTGGGGAACGAAAAAAGGGGGGGGGAAATAAAGGGAAAAAAGGAGAAAATGTGGTAAGGGGGCCCCGGGGTGGGGAAAATGGTGTTGACGTGGGGGGGAAAAGAAGGGAAACATTGAAGGAGAGATGAAATGGAGAATGATTAGAGAAAATTTAAGGAATTGAAAAAGGAAAAATTTGAGTGGGGGAAAATAAAAGAAGAAAAGAGAAAAAAGAGGAAGGTTAAGGGATAAAATGGGGGGAAGATGAAAAAGAGAGACTAACCGAAGGAAAAATTGGGAACGAAGGAGAGGGGAAAAGAGAGAGAGGGGAAAGGAGAGAAAAGGGGAGAGAGAGAGAGGGAAGGGAGAGACGGGGAGAGGAAGAAAAGGAGGGGAGGGGGGTATACCCCCCCCCAAGGTGGGGGGGGGTTTTAAAAAAATATTTAAGGGAGGGGGTTCACTAACAAAAGAATTAAAAAACCCACAATCGCAGAAAAATTTAAGGCTCTTTTAAAAAGGTTTATTGAAGTGAGAAAAAA
>JACEEZ010020438.1:25000-27500 GCA_016584305.1 Chionoecetes opilio | reverse complement strand
GGGTGGTGCGGCAGCCCTTTGTCCTGGCGCTTTCTTGGGAGGCAGCAGTCAATCCAGTCAGGGCCCCGCTCCGTTTCAATCCACTGCGTTAGTGCACTGTTCCAATAGGACGCCGTGCACTTCATGCCCCCTGCAGCAGTGACCCCTGTATTAAAATCCCGAAAAAAATGGTGGTCCACTAACTGACATTGCCCTTACTGAACCACAGCCCCGTCACAGGTCAAAAGTTGTGTAGTGACCGTTTACTTCGGGGCTGTCTGAGACGTGTGGGAGGGTTGTGTAGACTCGACTCGCAACTCATTTTTACCAATGAAGATAAGTTTCAGAGGCCCCCGCGAGATAAATTTATTATTCCGAGAATAAACAGTGAAAACCTGGGGTTTGATATGAAATATTTATCGAGGCGAGCGACTTTTAAATATTCTAATTGTATTTGAGTTTACTAAACGTCTGAACGGCAGCCCATTCCATACGTTTACAACACGGTTTGTGAAAAGTACTTGCTTCGTTCGTTACAAAACCGTTTACTGCTTTTATTTTTAAATCGCCGTTGTTTCTAGTTGAAGCTTTTTGAACCCGGTCTAGCGTGCAAAGATTTTTTTCTGGGACATAATTCAAATTAGTTATACGATTCGTAAAATCCGTTGAAGATTTTTTAAAATACTTTCCGATGAGTCACCTCTTATCCTTCGTTTTGTTAGTGGGGGAAATAAGTTAAGTTTTTAGGGAAGGGTGGGCCGATGTTTCGTTAGTTAGTAGTACGTACGATTTATTATTATTTATCGTTCGCAAAAATCAATTTCGCAATCCTCTACGGTTATCCTTTTTTTGGTTACTCTGCGGCTGGGTATAGTTTTTTCCTAGTTTATATCTATGCTCTATGTGATGGTCTTTTTATAATAAGGTGACCAGAATTGCATGCAACACCCAGTATTCTAGATGGGGGCGAAAACAAAAACGAGTTTTTTCAACAAGAGTGCGTAATCACAACTTTTCTTTTTTTTTTCAGCATTTGAAACTGAAATTTCGTTTCCAACAGTAAATCCAACCCCTTTTATTTTATTATTTACTTTGCAGTTTTTATTTTTTTTTTTTTTTATTTTTTTTTATTTTTTTTTTTTTTTTTTTTACCTTTTTTTTTTACATACAATTTCTTATTTTTTTAAAATTTTTAATTTTATTCATATACTCACCTCTATAATTTGGTTATTTTTTCGTGTTTTTGGAAGATCTTTTTTCGAGATTTATTTTAAAAACGCCCTAAAAAATACAAAAATCTTTTTTTTTTTTTTCACTTTAAATTTTCATTTTCCTTTTTTTCCTCTTTTTTCTTTTTTTTTCTCTTTGCTTAATTTTTCAACACTTGTTAGTTGGAAAAATCGTTTTCATCAAACGTATACTTTTAATTTGAGGGGGTTGTTATTAACCCGATATGTAGTAAAAACAATGGGGCATATTTTTTGTCACGAGGTTTGAAAAATTCACAAATTTGGCCCCCATGGTTTATTTTTTTTTTTTTTATTTTTTTTTTTTTTTTTTTTGTTTTTTTTTTTTTTTTTTTTTTTTTTTTTTTTTTTTTTTTGGGGGTTGGCTTTGACCATTTATATTCCGTTTAAAAAGCGTGTTTAAGAGAAACGAGCGAAAACAAGTCGGTTTTGGTATGAGTTGGGTATGAGTTGGGGGGTTTTGTTGGCGCTGAGATTCTGTAAGGCTATGTTTGTGGTTTATTTTCGTGTCATCACAAATTTCGATATCCTGCATGTGATTGCCCTCGTCAATGTCATTTATGGTATATTTAAGACAGATGGTCCCGAGAACTGATCTTGAGGAACACCACTATTACATTGGTCCAGTCCAGAAGCATTTCCATTTAGTACCACCCCCTTTGTTTACGATTTGGACGCCAGTTTTCTATCCAATTTGAAAGATTGCCTGTTTATACCATGAGCTTTTACTTTGCTAAGAGACGCTTATGAGGAACTTTGTCCGAACGCTTTTTTGAAACATCGAGGTAAACTACGTCTACTGCCCCTCGTTTGTCGTACATTTTAGATACACTATGTAAAAATCAGTATTTTGAGAGGCATAACGTTTATTTCTGAATCCATTGCTGCGAGTCTTTGATTATGTCATTTTCCCTTCTAAGAACTTAACGATTTTTGGGTCTCTTATGGATGGATTCCATTATTTTCCACAACCTTGATTTAACTGATTGGGCCGATTAGTTTTCCGGGCTGCGACTTTGGCTTCCTTTTTAAATATGGGTGTGACATTTTCTCTTTTCCCATTCCATTGCGCACGGTAACGGTATACATTTCCTTCCGTGAGGTAAAAGAAGAAAGACTTATTAAATAAGATGGAAAAGTGGTTTTACTTTTTAAACATTTCGGTCTTTTTTGCTATCTTTTTAATATTTTGCGGGGGCGTTGGTGCGTGCGGCTCGTGGCGAATTTTATCATGAACCAAGAGGGGTTTGTTTTATCTTCATGTTATTTATCGC
>JACEEZ010020438.1:7500-12500 GCA_016584305.1 Chionoecetes opilio | reverse complement strand
ATCGGTTATTTTTATGGTTATTCTATTTTTGGTTATTTTTTGTATCTTTTTTTTTTAATTGAGGGAGAGAGAGGGAGGTTTTTTTTTTTTTTTTTTTTTTTTCCTTTTTTTTTTTTTTCAGTTGTTTTTGTTTTCAATGGGGGTGTTGGAGGGTCCTTATTTTAATGTTTGTTGTTGTTGTTGTTGTTGGTTTCCTTTGCTATTGTTTTGTTTGACTTGGTTCATGCGTTTGTTTATATATTTCTATGCCTCTAATAAAATGCTTGATAAAAAAAAATCACTACTACTTCTACTAACAATAACAATAACAACAAAAACCAAACATTCAAATACATATATACAGAAAAATAAATCAGATACAAAATTATAGACTACGTGAAAACATTAGGTCAGGACGCAATGGCAAGCCAGGAATCAATGACTGTCTTATAATAAACCAAAAAACCACCGTAATTAAGTCTGATTTATCCCTTTAACACACACACACAACACCTACTTTTAAGCAGAATTACCCGAATACTAACGAATAAACACTATGAAAAATTTACGTCAACTTTCTCTCTCTCTCTCTTTGTCTCATTAATCCAAAAAATATGGACAAATAAAAACTTTAACTTATGTCAATTTTTTTCTATCTTTCTGTCTCATTAATCCCAAAAATATAGAATAATAAGATGGTAAACACAGGAAATGTATTAATATGACGATTTATTCCCCGTGATTCGTGGGTGACTCGCGTATTATGGCGTAAACTCCTTTAAGAGACAAGGTTCTTATGCGTTAAGGGTTAAGATTTATGCATACGGTTCCCAGAATACCCAGACCACCTTCCATTATTATTGTGACTAATGATATGATAGTATTTCAGTACAAGGTTAATGGATATAAAGTTACCCTGGATATCGATGAGACACGCACACCCTCTGTTTATAGCAGGAGGAGGAGGAGGAGGAGGAGGAGGAGGAGGAGGAGGAGGAGGAGGAGGAGAGGAGGAAGGAGGAGGAGGAGGAAGAGGAGGAAGAGGAGGAAGGAGGAAGAGGAGGAAGGAGGAGGAAGAGGAGGAAGGAGGAGGAGGAGGAAGAGGAGGAAGGAGGAGGAGGAGGAAGAGGAGGAGGAGGAGGAGGAGGAGGAAGGAAGGAAATTATTTTTTCCTTATTTTTTAGTGGCACGTAATAAAATAATTTCCAAAATAATGTAGTAGATTCAAAATTGGAACCGTAAATAAAACGAAGAGCAAAATTGTTGAAAAAAAGTCCTATACCATCGGAATCTGGTGTATAAAAACAAAAACAAAAAAGAAAATATGAAGGAAAAAAAGAATATCAGAAAAAAAAGTAAATTACTCACTGTATCAAAATTGGAACCGAAAATAGAAAAAGCAAAATTCTTGAAAAAATGTCACATGCCATCAGAATCTGGCGTATAAAAAAAAAAAAAAAAAAAAAATATGAAGCAAAAAAAAGTTAATTACTCACTGTATTAAAATTGGAACCGAAAATTGAAAGAGCAAAATTCTTGAAAAAAAGTCTATACCATTAAAATTTGATGTATATAAAAACAAAAAAACAAAAATATGAAGGAAAAAAAGTTAATTACTCACTGTATCAAAAATAGTACTGTAGCTGAAGTAGTCTTAAGATTCCCCGCTTGTGTGGTCCTGGGTTCGTGTTTTCTTGGTATAGACGGAAAGGAGACAACATCCTACTTGTCTACCTTTTCCCTAATCACAAAGAGGCAATGTTGACTTTTTAGAACATACTTTTCTTGCTCAACATTCTTATATTAAAAAAAATGTGAGTAAAGTCAAGTAAGATCTCACAAACCACAACAAATAAGTAAAGTAAGTTAAGTAAGTTAAGTAAAGTAAGATAAGTAAAGTAAGATAAGTAAAATAAGTAAAGTCTTGAAGTAAATGACACAACCCTTAGGTCTCTCTCTCGCTATATACTTTTGGGCATTACTTTTATACACTTTTGATCGAGAAATAATTATAGTGGTGATGAAATGTTATGGTGGTGGTGGTGTTGATAGTGGTGATGGTGGTGGTGTTGATAGTGGTGGTGGTGGTGGTGTTGATAGTGGTAGTGGTGGTGGATAGTGATGGTGGTGGTGGTGGTGTTGATAGTGGTGATGGTGGTGGTGTTGATAGTGGTGATGGTGGTGGTGTTGATAGTGGTGATGATGGTGGTATTGATAGTGGTGGTGGTGGTGGTGTTGATAGTGGTGACGGTGGTGGTGTTGATAGTGGTGGTGGTGGTGGTGTTGATAGTGGTGATGGTGGTGTTGTTGATAGTGGTGATGGTGGTGGTGTTGATAGTGGTGGTGGTGGTGTGAGGGGAGCCTGTTGCTGGTGGTGATGGTGGTGGTAGTGGAGGGTGGTGGGGGGTTGGGGATGAGGGTAGCAATCACCCCTCTTTCCCCTCCCCTCCCCTCCAACTCCCCCAGAGAAGGTGACAGGGCCGTTACTCTTCGTCAAGTTGGCAGGATGGAGAGAGAGAGAGAGAGAGAGAGAGAGAGAGAGAGAGAGAGAAGAGCAGAGAGAGAGAGAGAGAGAGAGAGAGAGAGAGAGAGAGAGAGAGAGAGAGAGAGAGAGAGATGCACCACACACACACACACACACACACACACACACACACACACACACACACACACAATACCAATCCCTTACCATTTCTCATTTTTCTTACAATTACCTTCATCTTAATCCCCCAAAACAAATCATTCCCTTATCATTTCCCCTCTTTTTCTCCCCTTTTCACTTATTTTTCTCCCCATTTCCCCTCTATTTCTCCCCATTTCCCCTCTTTTTTGCCAATTTCCCCTCATTTTATCCCTCCTTTTCTACAAATTTCCAGTCCTTTGCCTACCAATTTCCCCTCTTTTTCTCCCCTTTTCACTTCTTTTTATCCCAATTTCCCCTCTATTTCTCCCAATTTCCCCTCTTTTTGCCAATTTCCCCTTATTTTATCCCTCCCTTTCTACAAATTGCCCCTCTTTACCTACCAATTTCCCCTCTTTTTCTCCCCCTTTCCCCTCTACCTCCCCTCGAGACGCCAACTCAACCCTTTATTAACACTACGCAACATTAAATACAAACCTACCAAACTAAGAAGCCTATTTGACACCCCTCTTTCTTCCCACCCTCCTTCCATCTCCCCTCTGAAGCAGGTGTCGAGTGAGGGGAAAAATAAGATTCCCTCCACAATGCCAAGGGAAAAAGATCTCTAAGTAGGAAGTCTTAAGGGTGATAATTTTAGGCTCGAACGTCAAAGAGGAAATGATTCGTTCGTTTTCGATTTGTTTTGATTCAAGACTCATAGGCGTGATGGGAGGAGGAGGAGGAGGAGGAGGAGGAGGATGTAATTTAAGTGTGATTTTTCTCCATTTTTGTGATATGCGTGGCCTTTGTGAGTCAGTCTGTGTCCGCCTCTCTCTCTCTCTCTCTCTCTCTCTCTCTCTCTCTCTCTCTCTCTCTCTCTCTCTCTCTCTCTCTCTCTCTCTCTCTCTCTCTCTCAATATACAATACATCCTTCTCTTATTGCTGCTATTGTTATTCTATCTACTACTACTACTACTACTACTACTACTACTACTACTACTACTACTACTACTACTACTACTATTAATGCTACTACTCCTACTACTACTACTACTATTAATGCTACTACTACTACTACTACTACTACTACTACTATTAATGCTACTACTACTACTACTACTACTACTACTACTACTACTACTACTACTACTACTACTACTACTACTACTACTACTATTAATGCTACTACTACCACTACTACTACTACTACTACTACCAAGCTGCCTCTAGTTGCGTAATTCTGTTGATTTTCCTTGTCTAAATTTTCTTATGGTGTCACAGTATCATGAAAATGGCAAAACAAATATTAAGAAAGATAAGAATAAGTAGTTAATGTAGTGTCCATTAACACCTTTCTCATACCTGCCATTAGAGAGAGAGAGAGAGAGAGAGAGAGAGAGAGAGAGAGAGAGAGAGAGAGAGAGAGGAGAGAGAGAGAGAGAGAGAGAGAGAGAGAGAGAGAGAGAGAGAGAGAGAAGCAGAGAGAAAGTTTCCTCAGGTGTATTGGTGCATATCAGATGTTGTTTTCTTTCGAAGGTAGGAGGGAGAAAGGGGGGAGGGAGGGAGAAGGGGGGAGGGAGGGAGAATGGGGGGGGAGGGAGAAGGGGGGAGGGAGGGGGCAGACACCTTCCCCCCCTCCCTCATTTTTCACCAGCCCTTGACTTGAGCCGGTGTGATGGATGACGCCGTGTGTGTGTGTGTGTGTGTGTGTGTGTGTGTGTGTGTGTGTGTGTGTGTGTGTGTGTGTGTGTGTATGTGCGTGTGTGTGGGCTCCTCTCCTCACACAAACACACACACACACACACACACACACACACACACACACACACACACACACACACACACACACACACACACACACACAAGGAAAAAATAATGCATTTCTAGATGGAATGATAATACAGCTCATATTTATTCTATTTAGTTACTATCTCCGTCAAGTGATAAAGTGTAAGTGGATTAGAAGTGGATGTGAAGTGTGGATAAGTGTGGATTTGAATACTGTGGAATGATGGATTGTTATAGACGATAATGAAACCGTGAGAAGTGGATGATTGGATGGGTGTTGGATGAAGGTTAGTGGATGAGCTGGTGGATGAGTGAGTGGATATGGATGTATGGGTGTCAGTAAGTGAGTGGATGACTGATGTTCAAGTGGATGCGAGTATATAAGTGGATAGGTGAGTGGATATGGATGTATGGGTGTCAGTAAGTGAGTGGATGTGGATGAGATGTCTGAGATTCAAGTGGATGAGACAGGAGGTGGAGTAACAGGGAAGAGGAACAGTAGGATTGCAGGATATGTGGGCGGACAGTAGTGGGCGTGCGGGTGGGTGGGTGGGTAGGTTGGGGGCAGCTGAAGGGGTGGGCGGGTGGGCGTGCGGGTGGGTTAAAGGCAGCT
>JACEEZ010020438.1:0-2500 GCA_016584305.1 Chionoecetes opilio | reverse complement strand
AGAAGGAGAGAGAAGAGAGAACGAATAGCGGGGAGGAGGATGGGGATGGAGAGAAAGTAGGAGGAGGAGGAGGAGGAGGAGGAGGAGGAGGAGGAGGGAATGACAGGGAGAGAAGAGGATAACTGACAGCCTCCAAGAAGACCAATAGCACGACAATACTGTTAAGATTTGCCTAACCTCGAACTGTCGCTCACACTCACAGTCACACAGAGTCAAGTGCCACCACCACCTCCTTCTTCAAGTGCCACTCAAAACCACCCTCCCCCCAACCCCAACCCCAACAACCACCACCACTACAAGGAAGATAAACCATTCTTCAACGACAAAAACTTGAGTGATAAATTTTCAGTAGCAAAGACCTTGAAACACACACACACACACCACACACCCAAGGCCCCCCAACATCAAGCCCCCTGCGCCCCCCTGACCCCCTAGAGGTTATTTCAGGAGGCATCTACTAGGCTACACTATGAGGCGGTGAGGCAGTCGTTGGAGCCTCCAGACGCGCCTCACACCTCATAATTAGTGAGAACAATCTCGGAGGGGGACAGATATTGGCTCCTCCTGCCATTTTATTCTCCCTCGTCTGTGGAAAACAAGGGTCGTATATTGTACACAGAAGCGAGAAGACTCAAGCTAAAGAGAAAATGTTGTGGGGGGGAGAGGGAGGAGGGGGAGGTGTAAGGGGTATGGAAGGGGGAGGGAATGGAGGGGTAGGTGTGTAGTGGGTGTTGGAAGGGAAGGAAAGAAGAGGAAATATGGTAGTGGTGGTGACAGTGTGTGTGTGTGTGCATTATGTATGTGTGTGTGTGTGCGTGTGCGTGTGCGTGTGCGTGTGTGTGTGTGTGTGAGAGAGAGAGAGAGAGAGAGAGAGAGAGAGAGAGAGAGAGAGAGAGAGAGAGAGAGAGAGAGAGAGAGAGAGAGGACATTGTAAAAGAGAGAACGAGTGTTGTTTATGAATGCAAAATGAAAAATAATCAGAATGTGTGTTAGTAGTGCAAGGAAAAGAGAAAGGGAGGAAGAGAAAGAGGTGTTGAGGAAGAAATAAAGAGGAGTCAGAAGAAGAGTTAGATAAAGAAGATAGAGATAATAATAATAAAGAAGATTATAATAAATGGTCCCATCCATTAAATCTTCCAAAATGTACCGAAATAATTAACACACACATTCTCTCTCTCTCTCATACTTCCTAGGTGGCCCTGAGCTGTTAGAGAGAGAGGGGAGGAGAGAGAGAGAGGAGGAGAGAGAGAGAGAGAGAGAGAGAGAAGAGAGAGGAAGAGGAGAGAAGAGAGAGAGAGAGAGAGAGAAGAGAAGAGAGAGAAGAAGGGAGCGGGGGAAGGAGGAGGGGGGGGAGGGAAGGAGGAGGAGGGGGGAGAGAGAGAGAGAGAGGAGAAGAAGAGAGAGAGAAAGAGAAGAGAGAGAGAGAGGAGAGGAGAGAGAGAAAAAACGGCACTCTATTTTGACGCTCTTATGCTGCTGGTACTTAGGAGAGGCCCCCGTAACCCCCCTTTTGCAGCTAAAACGTGCCAGTGGCCATAGTGGGGGGAAAGGAAGGGGGGAAAGGGAAAAGGGGGGAAAGAAAAGGCATGAGGGAAAAAACACAGGAAAAGGGAGAGTTTAGGGCAAGACGGGGTGGGGGGAAAAGGAAAAAAAGGCAAAGGGGTAAGGAAAAAGGGGGGAAAAAAGGGGGGAAAAGGGGGGGATAAAAGGGTTAAAGAAAAAAAAAAAAAAAAACTGTTAAAGTGGTTTTGGTTGTCCTTGAGAGAGAGAGAGAGAGAGAGAGAGAGAGAGAGAGGGGGAGAGAAAAGAGAAAAGGAGAGAGAGAGAAAAGAGAGAGAGAGGAGGGGGAGAAGAAAGGGGGGGTTCATAAGGTATTAAAAAACTTTTCTTTATAAGATTCTGATATTCTCTCTCTTTCTCTCTCCCCCTCTCTCTCCCCTCTCTCTCTCTCTTCTCTCTCCTTACTAACTGGGAAATTTAAAAAATCAAGTATTTGTACATTTCTTAACCACCCAATAAAACCAAAACCCCTACAAAAAACCAGCACTCTAAAAACATTCCTTACCCCCCCCCCCCCCCCCCCCAAACCATTTCCACTCCCCCGGGAAGGCCTTTTATTTTCCCTTTTTTTTCCTTTAAACCCAAAACAGTTGACGATATTGTTCAGCGTTCTAACGCACTTTTTCTTGGTGACCCCTTTTGGCAGAGGGGAGGAGGAGGGGGGGGGGGGGAGGGGGAGGGGGAGGGGGAGGGGAGGGGGAGGGGGGGGGGAGGAGTGGAGGAGGAGACTGCTTTTGGAGAGAGAGCAGAGTATCTTAAAATTCTTTTAAGTCTTTTCCCTTTGTTTGGAAATTAATTGCTCATATAGACTCTTTATTACTAGGGCGGGGTGGTGGTGGTTGGTGTGTTTTTGTTTATGTAATGGGGAGGAGGAGGCAAAGGGAGGAAAAGGAGGGGGAGGAAAAAGCTCTCAGCCCACTACCCAGGGGTCCCCAACAAA